>VXBO01001564.1:2701465-2757398 GCA_013400135.1 Rhinoptilus africanus | reverse complement strand
CTTAAGATTAAGAGTTTGTTTAATCATGTTTTGCATTTTACAAGCATTTAAAATGTTTGTATACTATATTAAAGACAGCATCCTGAAAACAAATAATAAAGGTTGCACATTAAATACTTATTTCCAAATGGTAGCCAAAATAATAGAAGAAAACCTAAAAAATTAAATATCTCCCTAACGCAGAGTATGTGACTTCAAATGTTTCCCACAAGTGAGTCAAAATTAGAGCAATGGTACAGACTATAATTTTTTACTAGCAGAATAGAAATTGCTGCCTATGTGAAACGCATCCCCTAGTGTTAGTTCGGTTCATTCGGGTCTGTGTCACCAGCTCAAAGGTGGCCTTTAGGGGTCAGATGAGACACAGGGCCATACCCAAATTTGAAAACTTGAACCGTCAGGAAAATTCTAAAGATGAACAAATTGCATTTAAGTTTCTGTGCTTAGAAAACAAGCAAGCAGGGCCAAGTAGAACAGCAGCAGAAAAAAACGTCCCCCAGAGCAAAAGAAATCTTTAGGGCTTCTTCCACTTGTTGCTGGTTTATCACAAAGATGGGTATCTGAGAAAAGCGGTACTTTCAACTCCTTTCTAACTAGCAGCAGCTGAATGTAAATCAAGAATACACTGTGCTTGCATCATTTCAGTGATGGAGTTGGGATAGATGAGGATTTCAGAGGGAAAGAGGAATTGTCTGATACTTTTCAGCTTTAGAAGGTGTGTCGGAGAACAAGGCTATCAAATCCCTCCCTTCGAGGGGAATTAGAATAGAATAATTGCTATGTGACAGAAAAAGCTCAATGAATACGTTAAGCAAAAAGTAATAGTGAATCATTTCATTCTTAACCATGGAGGTTCTTTCCCATCCCTGACACGGACGAGGGTTCGTGGCTGTCAGACAAGGCATTTTAGAGGCTGTGGCTACCCATTTCCTTAGTTACCCACGTCGCATAAAAGATTAAAAGCCACCCGAGCTCCCGCAGGTATTCTCTGCATCTCACTTGCAAATTTGCCGGGCCAAGGACGCTGCCGGGGCNCATCCCACAGCATCCCTGGGCATCTCACAGCACCCTGTAGTGGCTCTTACCTCCATGTGTCTTCGTACCGCCACGACCTCTGCATCCTGTGAGTGGCTGGGGCTCCGTCCACACTGAGGTACCTGTTCACAGGTTGTTCAGGAAAAACACACCATCTCCCGATTACCGGTTGGATAGTGGGTGGTGGGACATGGCTCAGAGAGACGCAGAGCAGCAGAAACACCTGCAAAACAGCAGGAATCCCCAAAGAGGAAACATAATGATAAAAACCCAGACACTGAAATGCCTGCTCTCCTGGGCTGGCAGTCGGTCTCTGTTCAGCTCTGTGGTCACTCCTGCCTGGGAGGGTGTGAAAAAGGTGAGGAGCTGCAGAATTTCAGAGTTACCCTTTCCACACAGAAATTAACCTTTGAACACGTTTACCTCTTCTGTTATAGTTGTGCAATGTCTGAATGTTCATATTAAATTTTAATCATTTAAAGACACACTTGCAATTACGTTAGAGCAGAATTAACTCTAACGATAGCCAGCTTAAACTAAGACTCAGTACAGACTGACAGAAATGAGGCAACTGGCTGCTCAAACTGGTTCTAGACATTGTCTTAAAACTTCAAATACTGGATCTGTAATAATGACAAATCAATTGAATGAAGAAGTCAGTATTAACCAGTACTGTTGTAACAGTATTGTAAAAAAGCATCTTACCTGAAATAACAAATCAGAGGTACGGCATTACAGGACTGGAATGGTGGGACTCCACGGGGACTTGCAGCCGCAAAACCAGCAAATTCCTTGGTCAGTCCTTACTGAGGAGCATCCCAAAAAAGGCCACAGCCTGCACTTCTTGCTGGGCTGCAGGCAACTGACCGCTGTTGCTTCTGGAAAGTGTTGGTGTAATCCGGGATGCAGTCTGGAGCTATTAGTCTAATAAAAACAATATATGAAAGATTCATAAATAACTAATTTAAAAGCAAATTAAACGTTTGCATAGAGTTAAAATGCTCACACTGGGAAGTAACTTTACACTAGTGGTTCTGTTCTGCATTTCTAGGGAAACAAGGCTCCCGCAGTACCTCCTGCAGTGCTCGCTTGCCTGTCAGTCAGCTGCACCTCCGTATTGCTAAATTGTGAATCAACTGGTTGTAATCAAACTCGGAAGAGGTCTCACATATACTGAGGTTCTTGATGTTTCCTGACAAGAGGTAATCAGGAATAGGAGAGGGGGCTGAGCAGTGCTAAGGGAAGACGTGCAGCGTGAGCTCAGTTTGTATGGGCGAGGACAATCTCCAAAGGCAAATCCATAAGACCAGGCTTTATTGCTTTCACTGCAGGTGGAACTATTTGTTTAAAGAAAAGAAGAAAAAATAATCAGAGTGAAACAATTCTTTGCTCACGTAAGCTGCAGTGGTAATTGTGGTTGCTCACACATTTTCCCATTCCTGTAAAGTTTTATTCTTGTAGGATTGCTGTAAGATGTCCTGTGCGTCCTGTAAATTTAAAGATACAATGAGAGTCTCCATAAACCTACTGGTCTTAAAAAATCCTGTAAAATGCTAACACAAAGGCAAAATACAAATACACAGAGTGGAGATAATCAGATGGCAGAGCTTTTCCGTCACTCTCTTCCATGACCCACCCCAGCAAGTCCAGCTCTCCGGATCCATGTGGGGTGCAGGAGAGGGAGCAGCTGCTCCCTGGTGGGAGCAAAGCCGGTCCCTGAGGAAATCATTGCAACAGGTAACCTTATGAAAATTCATCTGGGCTACGCATGGTATGTGTACACGTAGCACACATGTAGCATGTGCGGCTCAGGCAGCACCATCCACCCAGGAAGCAACTAACCTAAGTCTTAAGATGGGGGAAAAGAGAGAGGAAAAGCGTGCCGGCTCCCCCCAAAATGCCAATTTGCTGAAGGATCAGCGTGCCAGCCCTGGTACTGGATTACCGACAGCGTAACCCGGCTTCCTGTACAAGGCAAGGCAGCGGCAACAGCTTGCTGAAATCCAAGGTCTTACGAGTCCTTCCTCCCCCTTCCCACAGGCTCCTTAAAACCAGTATTTGGTTTAGTTATTATTTATTTTTGCATTGAAAGGATATAATTTGATTTACAAACACAAATAATGTTATTTATTACATTACATTTTTACAAAGCTTTTGAACAATAAAACTATTTTACATAAAAATGACTTCCAGTCCTCTCACCACCTGTTATTTATAAATATTTACTTCTCATATTTTGCTTTACTATTTCACAGGTCTTCATAATTCCTCATACTAACATACAGTAGCTGTAGCAGCGGCTTCATCAGAGGAATTTAGTCAACCCTCTCGTCATTGGAGCTACGGGACTTGCTACAGCACTGCAGTCCTACAATGGTTCCTCCTCTTCCAATTTCTTACCCTCCCGAATTATCGTTTTTAGAAAATCATTCTCAGCATGAAGCAATCCATTAATGAAGATCCATTAAAACTATTCTTGCACCCATTAGCGGTGAACTCCTTTGATTTTGTGACACTGCTTTGTCCTTTCGGAAGATTTCCTGATGCGTCCTGTGTTTTCACTTTTGTGAGGTTTTTTTTGTTTGGTTGGGTTTTTTTAAAAATGAGATTAGAGAGATGTCATCATAACAATAATAAAGTCCAGAGTGAGTGAGGGATATACTGTGACCAGATTATTAATACTCAGAAACAAAGTTAGGTTTTCTGGAACAGGTGGGTTGTTACTTGATTTTAGAAGAAAGAAAGAATGATCAAACTTAACAAAATGCCAAAAGCAAACACCATTTTAAGGAACGTGTGATCTTCTTGGCAAGTAGGTCTTGTTTTCAGATAGTGATCCACAGAATCAGCGAATGAGAATTTCTTTGGTTTGTAACCAAGCTGATTTCGTGCCTTGTCTATCCGGAAAGTGTGAGTTACAGTAACGTTCCACACCTAAAACCCAAAGGACAGTCGTGAAAGTGACTCTAATATCTGATTTTCTAGAACTTGCATGAAAATATGTCAACAATGGTATTACAATGGAATTAAAAACATGAATAGACATGCAAAAATATATACATTTTGGAGGCAGATGCTGTCCAGAGCTAACCGGATGAGTTGATGTAGCTGACAGGTAAAGAGACAAAGCCTGGTGGACTGGTTATGGCACTGATTTCTGCCTTGTGAATGTGAGATAACGAACTAAGGAAATCCCATGCAGCAGATCAGCACGCTTCCCTCAAACCGGCTCTTCCCTGCGGAGGAACACGCAACGGGACTGGATGAAGGTACTGGAGGAGAGAGGTGTGCTGTCTCAACTTGGCAGAAAGGCCTATCTAAGGAGTGGAAAACACGCACTTTTGGAGAGTTACATCCTCCAGCTTTGAATGCATGGTACCTGGGGAAATGCTTACATTGCAGTGGCTCAATGATCTCTGATTCCTGCTTCAGATGGAGAACTAATGCAGAAGTAAGTGTAAAAACAGATAAACTGTGGAATAACTGAAAAGCTAGAGCAGGAGTTAATGGGATCCCTTCAGCGTCCTATTAGGTTACATGCTGCAATAAGTAACAGACTAGATGATAGCTTAGTTAAAGCATTTTGGCTTATATTATAAATCATAATACCGTACAAAAGTGTAAGTTAGATCAAAATGAACTTGTCCAGAAGGTGGGATTTTTTTGCAGAAAATTGACTTTTCATTCCAATTTAGAATTATTTTTAGTGGACTTTGGAATTACTGGCTAGCCTGGTATTATGATAACTGCTACCACTCTGCCCCAAGACTCTTGCTCTGTACTCTTGGACCACCCTCCTGGAACAAGTACTTCTACAGCACAGGATGGCTCGCTGGAGACGACGGTGTAGTGCCTGTTTTCCTCTGTGCCAGCTCCATGTCACTTGTTGTGTCTTGCACCTCAAGGATGTTTCTCTGGATCATCTAATCTTCCAGTAAGGTTTAATTTCTGATGATTTTATAAGGGATGGAAAAATCAGGCTACAAAATGACGGTGTAAGCCCTGAATAGACTATGCCCTGAGCAGAAGACGGAGCTCTACTGCAGACACTCTGTCTGCCTCCAAAGGGTGTATCACATCATTCATGAGAATTTTGGTCAGAAATATATAAACATTCCCTCTTTTTATATATTTACCTCATTCCTTGTCAAGAAAGGTGTAAAGCTAAAAAAAGGCTTTAGTACGAGGTGCAGATATTCCATCACAGTGGCTGTGAAACAGAAAGTTACTTAATCAGACAGCTGGATAACGATAAACTGAGATAATACTGACATTGCACATCCTGTAATTCCCACTGACATCCGAGGATGCAATTAAGGTGGTAGAAGGCAGCGTTTAATTTATAAAGTACATGATAGACTCAGGTTATGACTAGCCTTTAAAGTTTATCTGGTATAATTAATACAAAATGGCATAAATGATTATTATATTAATGAGAGTAATGTTCAGTTATATAACTCCTATAGTTTGTGCCCCTGAATTTTATAAAGTCATTATGTAGCTTTATAGGAATAAGAAAAACATTTTAAAAAGAAATAGTCCAATAATTGTGTATTATATTATTTTTACCTGCTATATGAACCAGGAGAACAGGAATATGTATCCAGGGTTTCCTGTAGCCTAATTTTTCAAACTAGGAGGGGTATAAAAGGAAAGAATAACAGAATTTGTATCACATTGAGGGTGTCAACGAAGCAGGAAAATAGAAAAATAAATATTGATAAAACATGTAACTAAACTTTTTTCCACTTAATCCTCCTACCGATACTGGTAGTAAGAAATGCAACTGAAACTCCCTGCTCGTTCTTCAGTGTCCACCTCCCACCCTTCAAATGCAATTGGATGGTAAAGGGGAAACAACGCTAATTCCAAGGAGCAAGTGACCAAGACTGGAATGCTCAACTACATTTAGACACAGGCCCATCATTCTACTGCAGTCATTTTCCTCAAAGTCTTTTCTGTGTTGGCATGGGTCAAAAAATTTAGCATGTTCTAAAATCCCAGCCTGATGTTTATGAAAATACAACGTCGCCTCTTTTTAGCTTTAAGATACAGTTCTAAAAGGCCTTCCCTTTTGTGCTGCAGTTGATGGCAGAACTAAGAATTTAAAAGCTCTGCCAGACGCTAAGAGTAGAACTTCTTGTGCACTGTGAGCTTGCTTTACAGAAATGCTACTGCTCTGTACCTCTCAGCTGAATTCCCTCAAAACAGTAAGGGCAGTTACGCCTATCCAAAACCTCCCTTAAAGCCAGGGGAACTTTGGGAAATGCAGGGAGAACAGGACTGACTTTTATGTTAATTCAGTAATGAATGTGCACTGAATTTCATTTAGTTAGTATGGTCTTTTAGTTAATGGTATGATTAGGGCTCATGCAGCGCATTAAACGCGTGTGCAATCCATACCAAAGGGACGATCCATTCAGAAAATATGACATTTTCACCATCGTGTATGTAGTACGCCTGACCACTCTGTTACAAAGAAGCAGAGAAAAACAATTAGAAAAACCCTATATGTAGGATGGCATGGTTGGATTAAATTTTATGGTTTTGCATCTCGGTGGACCACTCAGTGGGTAAGGAATTGGCTGGATGGCCACACTCAATGAGTTGCGGTCAACGGCTGGATGTCTAAGTGGCAACCAGTGACGTGTGGCCTTCCTCAGAGGTTAGTACTGGGACCGGCACTATTGACCACCTTTGTCGGCAGCACAGACAGCGGGATTGAGGGCACCCTCAGCAGGTTTGCTAATGACACCCAGCTGTGTGGAGCAGCCAACACGCTGGAGAGATGGGATGCCATCCAGAGGGACCTGGACAGGCTGGATAGGTGGGTGCNGGAAGAAATTCTTTGCTGTGAGGGCAATGAGCCCCTGGCCCAGGTTGCCCAGAGAAGCTGTGGCTGCCCCATCCCTGGAGGGGTTCAAGGCCAGGCTGGACAGGGCTTGGAGCAGCCTGGGCTGGTGGGAGGTGTCCCTGTCCAGGGCAGGGGGGTTGGAACAAGGTGATCTTGAATATCCCTTCCAACCCAAACCGTTCTGTGATTCTATGATCTAGAATCAGAACCTATTTTCAAAAGACTAATAGAATATATAGATATGTATAATGGTGAATACATCAACCTGGGTAAAATTACTGTTTCCTCAAATCAAACAGGAAATTACGTATTTTCAAAACAGAAAAAAAATCACCATCGAAGTATTAGCAGAATGTATTTGCATTTGCACTGTCCATGTGCTTGTGGAGCCACATACCATTTCTGAGAATTTAGCACATGACCTTTTGGAGAAATTTTGAGCTCAAAACATCAAAAATTAAACCTATTTGAAAGCTAAAGCTACTGGGACACAATGTTTATGGTGTTTACTTACAGCTACATAACCCTTCTCAGAGGTAAGAGCCTCAGCAGCTAGTAAGTGAGCTTGTACTAGATTTCCTATGTGAACCCAGTTCATCTGAACTTTGTGATTCCCAAATTTGAAGTTAAATAGTCTCCGCTGGATATTTACCTGTAGAAACAGAAAAGATGAAATAACTACATTATCCCTTTATTATGCAGTATCATGTATTCGTTTTGACTCAGCCTGAATACTTATAATTTGCTCTATTTGTGTACAATTACAGCACAAGAAATGTGTCACAAGAACAAAGCCAACTAGTTGGTGGTTTTATAAATGAAGGATTGATTTGCACTGATGGGCAGTGGTAAAACGTGGTGACATTCTCGTGTTTGGCTGAAATTAAAGTGCATATTTGAGAGTCAGTATTTCCATTAAACAATCAGGGATGCAAACATAGTTCTACCATGACATTTCAGCCTTGCAGCTTATTCTTTTCACTCAAAAGCGCAGCTTGATCCTTGCCATTTCTGCAATGCTCATATCACGCTATTTGTTCTCTTACATCATATGACCTGTCACCAAGCTTTACCAACAGTCTTCCTGGAGGAATTGTTAAGAACTGTAATCACGATACTTCTACTTGTGTTATGCCCTTACAACTACTTGTAGTGTCCTCCAGAGCTGACTACATAACACATACGGCTACTCGTGGCAGGTGGCGCTGCTCTTCTGGCCCATAGATGCCTGGTGGACGAAGCACACAAGTATGGAGCTTATCACCTCCTTGGAGAGAGAACAAAACGTGATTTTCAGATAGCTTTGATATGGCTGGCATATATTACCCGAGTTTTACACTGTGGAAGTAAAGGATCAGTCTGACCATTCTATGTCATTCAGCTTCCTACTAACTTGTTTTCATTTCTGCATAAAATTGAATTCAATAGCAGTGGAACACTCTGCCTTAGCAGCCTGAAAAACTGAATCCCTCTGACCGTAGAAGAGCTTGAACAGGGCCAGGACAAATAAAATTTTCCTACAGATATGCCACCTACTGGGTTGACTTTTGCTATTTATTATAGATGTAAGTTTATAATGTACATATTTGTCCATCGTTGCAGACACATGCAATACTGGAAGAAGATCATTCAATTTGCTATATTTAGACACCTTGCTCGCTTGCAGCTCAATGGCATCGCAAAGGAATAGAAGAGGTCTCTTAAACAGAGGCTTTCAAATGAGTTAGAAAATTTTAAATCAGAATTAATACTTTAAACTCCATGTGCGAATCAGTAAGCAGAATCCTCTGACTCCTGAGAATAGGCACAATTACACCTTTTATGTTAGCAAATGTAACAGGTGGTAGCCATGCGCTCAGTTATTAATCAAGGATGCTAAAATTGAATCCCAACCTAATTTATGTTTGCCAGCTTTTCAGTTCAGAGAAATCAGTAGGAACAGTAAAATATGTATATGTAAAAGCGAAGATAAATATCTCCCTTGCCATGTACAGACAGCTTTTTAGCCACAGCTATTCATGCATGTGTGACTTTATCAGTCAACATGACCGTGATACTGACAATCTGTTTAAGAAACTGCAATTTTAGCTAGACACCAGCAGGACTTTGAGGATTATGAGAATGACCTGTTGGACAGTGCTTAGAGACTGGCAGTATCAGAGAGTCTTGAGGTGAATGGGGAATAAAAGCACAAATACTGTATTGTAAAACTTTTAAGAGGATCTGAAGAAGTAAGGTTAAATTTTCTGAATTCTCCCATCTATTCTTTGCATGTAATCTCATATCTGTCTGGCTATATGCATAAAAAAATTAATAATCCAGCAAAGGGAGCAGTGGAAATAAACAAAATAAATCCTTATTTCTATTAATTTAAAGTATACTATTTATTGATAAATAAGTAACCAGAGAATGGAATAACCATTAGCACTATTCATGGTAGGAAACCCCCAAATGTTTTATATGTACCTTTGAGTAAAGTTCCATTAGCAGCAAGAACCATTTGGTCTGCAATTGCCTTTGTTCTAGAATAATGATTAAATTGCTATAAAGAAAGGCAGAATATAATCAACATTTTAATCACATTATTGCATCTGTAAAGGCAAACTTACTGTTTATATCTGAGAACTGTTTAATCTAGCCAGCTTGCAGACATCAAACGAGTAAAACCAAACTAGAAATAACATCAAGACATGGCAAAAATACACTTCGTTTATGACAAAGAAACTCATCAGACTTACATTTTAGTTACACAAGTTTAGCTTCAGAGCGAGTTTAGGTCCACAAGTATTTACTTAACTCACTTTTTGTGCTGGATGTACTGAAATAGTTAATATCAAGCCAAATATTCTGGTGGGTCATAAAATAATAATTTTATTTTGAAAAAACATCCATTTTGAATTGGAAATTTTTTTTTTAAACAGTACATTAAATATGAAATTAAAAATTCAGACTTTCCTAAAAATGTTTCCGTTTCTTGTTGGAGATATGTGGGAAGTTATTATCTCCCAACTGTATCTTTTACTATTAACTTTAAAAATTGCACCCACCTGTATTTAAACAATAGGATTCTGGACACAGTTAGCACATGCTCATTTAGTCATTAATTACCCACATGAGTCTATTTATGTATCTGTCAAAGTTTGTATTGCCATATTTTATATTGAAATATATACCTAACAATCCCACCATGGAAATTTTTTCCACTCTCAGGTGGCTTAATCGACCTGCTCCACCTCCCTCCATGCCCCACCTGCCTCTGCTGCTCGCTATTACATGATCACCATCAGAGAAAACATATGATTAGGGGCTCAGACGCATGTAACTAATGGCAAATTCCTGAAATGCTTTCTCAGAAGTCTGAGATGCTGTGCACAAGCTGACACGTCCAACTCGGTGTCTCAGGAGGCACCGACAGAGTCATAGTCCGTCCTAGTTAGGAATCCTGGACACAGGATGTGCATTCTAAAGTGGCAGCTTTTAACCACAGGCAGTGGAGCCGGAAAGAACAAAGGGGAAGAGTGGCCAGAATGCACCGAGCTTCAGATTTTGGCTAGAAAATATTTCCTAAATGGTCACGGTAAAGAAGGAAATGGTATTTCACAGTCACCTCAGGGCTGCTCTAACTACCACCTGGCCTGCAGCAAGAAAGCAAGGTTTAGGAACTTCAAAGAAGCAAAAATTTGTGTGATAAAGCTGTAGAATTTGGTATTCAACAATACTCTTCAATGCAAAAGCTCACAGAGGCCATAATATTCAGTATTTACATCGTGGATGGTCTCCTGAAAGCCCTTCCTCTTAAAATATTCTTGTTAAATGTCACATTCCACTTTTCTTAGTAATTTAAAAATGTTATCATCTCACATCTGTCTAGTTATAGTAGATTAAAGCCACAATTATTTGAGTATTTCTTCATTGATCGTGGGTTAATTTTTATTAATGAAAAATAATTTAATGGAACTTGATGTGATCTATAGTAAAACAGAACAGCCTCCAATAATCTATCCTTTAGAGCACAGTAAATGCCATGATATCACATGAACAAAGTACCTTTTCCAGTGGAAAATACGGCACCGTTTCTTCATCTCCTTCTTCAATAGGATTCCCTCCGAATACCACATTCACTGTACTGGTATATATCAGTCTAGGGATATTTCTTTGTTTGCAGACTACGATGGTATACAAAATAAAACAAAAATAAAGAGTGAGAAACAACACATGAACTGTCAGCTTCTCTTTTTCAAAACAAACATTATGCCTATATAACTTATTTTACCATTTTTACCAATTTACTAATTTTACCATTAACTTATTTAATATACCATTATCTTTCATTCAGCTGGAATTTTTCATCCCAAGTAGCTGCTATGTAAGTATTACGTACTGTTGTCACTAAACTTTTTATGATCAGGTACCTGCAACGACCATGTCACCACTGGACTGCAGTCATCAGCTGGGTAGAGGAATTATCTTGTCAGGGGGGAAAAAAATTCCTCCTTTACTGCAGAAATATTTCTTAATACATACTCAATTTACAAACTGAATAAAAAGAAGATGAGTAAGAACAATTGTTGTGATCAAAGAGCACTGCAAACTCCCTGCTTCTTTCTGTAGGGGTAGTACTGTGGAGAGCAGCCTGTCCATGGAGCGTCATTTTTGCCCTTCTCTCAGCCGTGAGCAGTGAGCAGGACTGCTGCTTCTGGCACCCCAGTTTCACGGATGCCTGTGCAGTAAGTTAAGTCACGTAAGAAAGTGTGCTAGCTCTCTCTGGTGTGACAGAACTGTATTTGTCTCAGTCTGTTCAGAAGTGACAAATTACACATGGCTGGGCTAAGAAGAAGGGAATATGTGGCGACCTCTCCTCTTCCCTCCAGCTCTAAATTTAGAGTTTTACGTGCCTACCATGTCACTCTATAATTATTCATGCTTTTTTCAGTAATAATCCACAGGCAGCCTGAAAATGGGTCTAAATTAAAACTGCTTTTGACATTTTGCTTTTTGATTTATTTTTTTGCTGTTTTTTTTAGGAAAAAGCAAAGAGGAAGTAGCTTTGGTATTTACAATAGAGTCTGAAATGTTCTTTCTAGAATTGAATATACAGAAAGAAATCTACTAACATTTTCCAGAGACAGTAGTCAAAAATCAGTATATAATAAAAAGAGATCCCATTTAGATAGATGGTATATCTGAAAGGATAGAGGATTTTCTGTATTAAGGTGATAAAATAATAGCTAAATATACTTACCACATTTATGGCTCCTGTTACCAAATGTTTACAACACAACAAACAGTACAATATCTCTCATGTTATTTCTACGAGGAAAGAGGATAACACTTCTCCATCATACAGAGTAAAGAGAAAAAATAACCAGTACGTGCAGGAGAGTTTCAGTTGGTCTGCCAAGGAACAAAATCCAGGTTGAAAACCTATCCTCAATTCAAACCAGTGGCAAATCTCCTACCAGTTTTAATGGGACCTGCACACCTAGCTTTACATCATACTCTGAAAGGAGGGAGAGAAGAGCCTCATTTTACTGCCAAATCAAGACAGAAAACGTCCAATTAGAAGTTTTTTTAATTCATAGTTTGGATCAGATGCAAAGAAAGAACATCAAGGTACATACCATCAATTATTATTTTTGTGCCTCCGACATTGATGGATTCAATCTGGTCTTTCTTTTGAAGCTAGAAATAGAGTTTGCGCAATATCTAATTAATTGAATGTTATATTCACAATACAATTCTTACAATCACCCAGTCTAGAACAGCTGTGGCCTTTTTGTGATGTAGGTGTTAGTTCCCTGGACTTCTGACATGCAGTGATTCCTAGCAGTTCCCATTTTTCTTGTCTTGTTCAGAGTATGAATAAATAAAGCTGAAAAGTGAAAGATAAAATGCATCTGGAAGGAAATGATAATGCTTTTTTGTTGCAATCCGGATAATCCATGATTCAGAAACAGGCTTTACAAGAGGGGTTTTGCTCCCTGAAAGGTTTCACAAATTCTTGTTCCAGTGGCAATCTGTCCTGTTCCTAGAAATAAATTAGTTGTTTCATGAGGTTTTTTTTATAAACACACTCTGTCAATGTCACTGTTATTTAGTGTAACTATCCTGAGCTGCTAGTCTGTATCCTCACGACTGTGAGTTAACCAGAAAAAACCGCATCAACGTTAATTCTAGAGCAATACTGTCACACTTCTTCAGATTGGAGAAAAATCTTATCTGAGATCTTAAATCTATGATCTCATTTTTCTAGAGTATTTTGTGTAGTACATTAGTTGCATGTTTTGACATTTATTATTTTACGAATACCTCCTTTGTTGCCTGCATGGATGACATGACCTTTATGACTAACTTCTGTCAGACATAAATATCATATAATTACATTCTTTGCTACATGTAGACAAATTTTTGCTTTCGCAAGAATAAAGAAAGCAAATGTTAGGAAAACTGTACTTGCTTGTTCTAATCCTGACATTCCACATGCAGCCACATGGAAAACACAGTCAGCTCCTTCACATGCTTTGAACACTGCATCATAATCCCTCACATCACCCTGCAAAATGAGAAAAGAATGGGGTTTTGACTAATAGAGCTCATTAAATTCTCTACACCATTAGTATTAACTATGGCTATTAATAAAAATCTAAAGTGATTCTGTTCTATTTTTCACAATACTTAACTAGCATTAAATAAAACGTGAACACGGAGAAAAATCCACTAAGATTTTTGTTAGTATTTTGTTGCAAAACAAATATGACTCTTGTTAGCTTCAATTATAATACATATTTTCACACTTAGTCCTTCAGCCTGCAGACTGGCAAAACTTGTTTGACTTGAATGGGAGCAGCACACGCTTAAGGGCTGGAGAATCGCAGCAGGAAAGGTTCAGCTGTTTGCCATGGAATAACCAAATAAGAGAACTCCTTTCCTGTTAGCACCTTGAGATCTGACTTGTGCAATCTGGACAAATGTCTCTTTGCCCATCTAAGGTTTATTGAATGATAAATTTAATTACTGTTTTGTACAAGATTAAAACAAAAGAGTAAATACTATATGCATTTAGTACTGTATTAGTATACTATTGTGTATTACAATCATATTACATGAAATGTTATATAGTACCAAATACTGTACTATATTAAATACACAGACACTATATCTAGTATCAAATGCTATGCTGTGCTTTGAATATTGTATTGCGTTTTTGTATACCAGGCAATACTATACGAATAATACTCCATTTACGTACAGATGTCAATCAAAATAAAACACCTTTCTTTTCAGAATTATGATACTTCAAAATATTTGAGATTATTCCATTTACTGTAATGAAATTGATAGAATGATCACAGCAGAAATGGCTGGAGGCAATATTAAGACGTAATCTAATCAGTCTTTAACTCTCAACCTTTTTTGTCTGAGGTTGTCAAAGTATTTCACAAATACGTCTGACTTACTCTTCCTACCTTCAATCAAATGCTAAAATAGCTAACCAGCATAAACAACACTAGCAATTTCCAAATCACTGACCAAGGCTCAGATCTCTGAAGTGACCTATTACTTTTTTTACTAAGACTCCATAGTTCCATTTTCTAGGTAATTCACCTATACTCTGTAATATAAGTTCTTTTAAAATTGAATTATAAAAGATAGTTTGTCAGATCTCGAGTCTTCTTTAAAAGATGTAAATTGCCATCAATCCACCAATTTAAATCAAATTATGTGGATTTATATCATTAACAAATCAAGCCTGTGTTTTTTTCTCAATAATGTTTTATCTCTCTCCCATATTCTGTAAAAGCTGTTTATGAAATTGAACAAAAGAACAACCATCCTGAGTCAAACTAAAGGTCTGCTTAGCTCGGTATTCTGCCCACTCGCAGCCATGCAGAGCAGTATCCTGCATCGCCCTTTGCCTGTCCCACACAGCCAGGCAGTTAGACGGAGAAAATCTGTCATCATCTCAATAGCCCCTGGGACAAGGATCCTGTGATTGCTTTCGGCTTTGCCATCAACTTTCTGGTTTTTATTGGTGGTGTCGAAGAGCTCTTCGACAAGATCAGCTGAATGGTACCCTACGTCTAGCTCGACCTTGTGCAAGAGGACAGGAACACATACAGACTGCTCGTGCCCCACTGCGTACCCAGCGCTCAAAGCTGAGCGGATGAAGCAGCTGTGAGGAGCTGGTGGTCCACACATCAGGGGGATGTTGTCCTCCACAGATGGCTGTGAGCCCTTAGATATTTGAGGTCTCTCTTATTCCACCTCTTTTGCAGACATAATAAATTTCTTGAATTGTTAAGAATCAAAAGGAATCAGTGCTCATAAATGGGTGCCCTGGGAAGAATGGGAACGGGGAAAGCATGTGTGACACTTCCCTCCAGAATACTTTCACAGTTTCCAAGTATATTCATTCAGAGATTTCTTGAGCCTAATTTAGCTTGCTTGCTTAGTAATCTCCAGTGGAAGTAAGTTTTTGTCAAGACTTCGTACGTGCCTTTTACCCACTGCATGAAAAAAGAACTTTTTATTTGTATTGAGCTGATGACTCATTTCACCTGATGGCTCTTCCTACTGTACTGGAGAGGACAGTCAGTCCTTAACTGTCTCCACACCACTCACACTTTGTAGGGCTCTCCTGCTTCCAAGCAATTTCTTTTCCAGACTGGAAAGTCTGCATTTCCTCAATCATTCTCGGCATGGCAGTCATTCTACATTTGTGATCACTTTTATTGCCCATTCTCTCACCTTTTTACTTAAAATAATTTCCCTGAGCAGTAAACTTTGTCACTTCATTGTTCACTCCTTCACCTAGATGAGCTAAGAATGCGTTGACTGGCACCTCCCAACACAGGACTCTTCAGAACTTCACTGGTAACACTGAGAGAACCCACCACTTGGACTCCTGTTTGCTACCTCTCAATCAGCTACTTCGGCATTTCAGGACCTTTTACAATGACTCCTTACTGTACTTAAAGGCTTTTCNCTGAAAACTCACTAACTTCTGATATATTAATGACAAACAGATGTTAGCCTACTAGTCAGGAAAAAAAAAACAGATAAGGAATATAAGAAAGGATTGATTCTGCTTTTAAAAACTTTCACATTTGGGTCAGAATTCTTCAGTAATGATAAAAACTTGTTACCATTTAAAAATTTTCTGATTACACACTAAATACATTTAGTTTTCTGCCCAGTACTTACTAACTTTTGCCCATTTTGTCCTCATAAAGGCATTCATATACAGCTAAACTGACAAGGAACAGAAGGGATAAGCCACCTGCCCTGTGGGTTCATCTGCTTGGGAAAACTGATTAGAATATCATTCTGTGACAAGCAATTCTACAGGAGTTACTCATCTGTACTCTTTGCTCTGTATTAAAAACGAGTTTATTCTACAATAATTACTTTTCTTTAGAAATCCACTCATATTCTGCAATTAAAATGACTGGTATTCCAGATCACAATATACTCCAAGAAATTAGTTCAGTTAATTGTCCCACATAGACAGACTCTATTGTCTTGATTCCTTGCATGGCGTTTGCACATTAGGATCTAGGCTCTTATGTACCCAAACAGAAATCCAGAATACATCTGAATTAAGTCACTGTAGAATGGGAGCCAAACTGGGGACCTGCCAGGCTAATACAGGAATACAGACCCAGTTCCTGCAGATTATTGATGTTTTCTCATAGTTGGAGTGGCTGCTCATAGCAACATCCCCACGCATGGGAGTACATCACCTTCCGCCATCTGGGCACAGACAGCCCAGTTAAGCGTAGTTTGCTCTCAGTCATTTACACCAGGGTTGAGCAGAAATTATGCAGAAACCGGGCATGATTGGTAACTGGCAGCTGCATTGCTTCCAGGGTGACAAAAAATACTAGAAAGGCAGCAGAAAATGCAGCCCACAGTACACAAAGTTACAGAGTACTTTTGCTATAGCCTAGTTAAGAAAAATATCACAAACAAAATTACAAAAAATTATTTTATGCGTTGTTTTTTAGATTTCAGACACAGGGAAGTAAGTACCAGATTCTCCATGCTGCTATACTGTTTTAACACCTGCGACAGCTCACTAAATTCAATGAACTGAGTGGCTTAACACTGTGGAAAATATGAGCTCCTTATGTTGAAAAGCATCCTGACATTTCAAAAATAAAAAATAATCCATATTTCCAACCCAACATTTAAATTAGAATTAATATAATAAAACTAAACCAAGTATGCTTCTCCTGTTCAATCAAGTACATTTAAATTCACATCTCTAGACTATCCTGCACAGTAGTTTTAAGCCACATAAAATTCTTTTGCCTTGACTTATGTGAAAAAGCACCATTTTATACACTGCAAGGAGAACTAAGGTCAAGCTTGTCATGCGTGCCATAAAAAGACATATTTGAAAAATTATATATATTTGAATACTTGTCATGAATATCTTAATATCTCCTTATATTCTAAGTAAACTCGAGGTTGTATCAAAAAGTTTGAAGATTTCATTAGAAATCTCTTTCTTAAAGAGCACTAATAGCATTAATATATTAATCTGCCTTACAGAATGAGAAAATTATTATAAAATTTTGAATGTAAACAATTTCCTGTAAGAAAATACTTATTTCCAATATCAGTAAATTCCTTGTTCCTCTACATTTATAGGAACTATTCTGATTTATTAATGTATTCTGCATGATAAGCATAGTTACATCTTATGCAGCACATGCAGCAAGGTTGCCCCTGCTGTCATTCAAAATATTAGAATGCAGAAATTACTTCCCATAAAAAGTTAGAGTCGAACATTTAAGGTTTTTTAAAACAGCTAAAGAAGTAGTAAGTACCCTTGGTAGAATCTTGGATGTCAGCGTTCTCCCAGTCCTTCCTGTCCAAGTAATATGGTGAGACTTCTCTTTGCTGGACAATTAGTAACACAAAGGCATCCGGTGCTCTTAGACAAACAGATGTTCACGTGTGCCCAGGCTCTTTTGTTGTTCCTGCCCCTTTGTAGCTGGTGGCTGGGCTAGGAGCCAAAAAAGGGCAGGGCTTAATTTGTACATAATTTATGTTCCTCTTCAGGAAAAAAAATATTTTCTCCACATCAGACCCTTCTAAGTCGGATGATATCTCTTATTGTTCCCTGGTAAAAGTATTGATAGGACACTAGACAACACAAATATACTATTGGTACCATCATTCTGTAGATGTGCTAGATTACTAAGGCATCTCACACTGTTTTTAAAAAGTACAGAGAAAAGGGTTCTTTACTGAAGAAACACAGGAAGGAAATCCTTAATGCTGATGTTTGAAAGCGAACCTCTCTCAGTAGTGTGAAACTTTGGTAGGATCCATCTCATCTAGCAGCAGAGTGAATGGAAACCCTTTCTCCTTCTACCTACAGTTTTCAATCTAAATTTGTATAAAGAGAAGGAACAAAAATCTTGTTTGGCAGTGGTACTTAGCAGTTTCATCCTGACTTTTCTATCTTCATCCCCAATGAAATCATGTATTTGCAAAGAGGCTTAGCTGAGTTGTTCTCCAGCCTCCAAGATAAATTACAGGCAGTAAACCAACTGGTACACAACAGAACAGGAAAAGGCAATTTACTATTAAATAATGCATTCAAAATGAATAATTAATTAAATGATTAATAATTATAAAAGTTCTCTGATCCTAAGATTTTAAAGCACTTTAAAAACACATATCCTTTTGCAAACTAAACAATGAGAAATCAAAGCCAACATTTTTAAACGGGTGTGTCTAAAATTAGGTCTCACAGCAGTAGTTAAGATGCTAAAGAAACACTCCCAAATCTAAATATAAATGACTACAATTTTAAATGTTGGCATGTTAGAAATATCTCAAGTTCATAGGTGGCGTTGCAATTTGAATGTAATTTAATGTTCATGTGCTGACAAGAACTCAAACTGACACCTATGCAAATATATTTTAGCATAACATATACGTATATAAGTCCCTGTAGTCTGCATTAGATCTAGAATCTTTGAACCCGTCAAGCTAATCTGCACTTCTCAGATTTCCAGATGAGTGACAAACCCAGCTCAGAGCAAAACCCCCAAGAATACCACACTCTCTGTTTTGGGCTGCCCACAGCACTGATAGCTTTTACCATTTAATTCAAGAAAGAAAGTGCCTGTTCTGTCCCTGCTCTACTACAGAACTCCTCCACAAGTCAAAGCAGCTGGTCAGCTTATTCATAGCATATCAATCCCACATTGCCCAGGGAAAACCAACAAAGAGTATTTAAACTTGGCCTTGGGTTCCACCTTAGCCAGGAGGAGACACCTCAGAAGGGTTTTCAGAACTGGTATTTTGTACCTCTCCTGTTACGCTTATTCTCCTATCTTTAATGAAGATGAGGGGTGGCCATATTTTATTCATTGCATCCTGCTGAGTCTTTTTGAAAGAAAAAGAAGCTAAAGTTACTGTAAGCAAAGCTCCTGCATTAAGAGTTAAGCTTGCTTTTTGCCTTGAATCACAACCCTACACCGCCCTTTTCTACTTTTTCTCCTATAACCACTCACAGTTCACGTAGGCAAACAGAAATAAACAAAACTTTCAGTACTTCCAGGAGATGACTGCATAAAAATACAACAGCAAGGTGTCAGAGAGTTTGCATGTTCATTTACACAGAGAAGGTCCACATTTCCGAAATGTTGTTGGCTTATCAAAATGTTACTCACATCCAGACTGTAAAGCAATGTTGAAATGTAATCGCACTGTTTCATGGAGGAATCTACTAAGCTTACACAAGCGGATGTCACATCACATGCTGATAGATCCACCGATAAATCCGAACTGAGCGAGTAGAACTCAGGGTATAAGACAGACAAGACACTACATGTCTCTAGTATACAAAGGGATACTCTTGTCCTCATGTAGCTCTGTGGGCACCAGAGCTGGGTACTGGATCACAGAGGTATTAGACCATGGCCCAGGAGACAGACGTGTGGAGACTGGGGCTTGGCCCCTTTCATTCAAGCAGGTCCTATTAACCTCATAGGTCTGCATTTTCAGGCCACAGAACAGGAGCAATGCTCCAGCTGTGAGGTAACAGGAAGCCAAATGAGGGTTTTTAATTGTGTGCAAGACACTATGCAGAAAGGAGCCTTTAACAGAGACGTAACCAAAGCATGAATAGCTAGACAGAGTTCTCAGTTAAAATGACAGCCGGATGTTTGGCTTGAGTCATAGGCAGGATGGGATGTTCTGCAGTGCCCAAGGGCAGAAGAACAGCAGAAAAGCTTAAGAGACAAAGCTCTCTCTTAAAGCTATCTCAAAGACAGGATTTTTCTGAAATAAAAACATCCTCTCTTCATTTGACTTATTAAAAATTCTGTATCTAAGCCCCAAATTAGTAGAGTTGTCCAAGCTTGCCATGTGTTTGAACACCTTCTTGTGCACTTGTTCACCTCCAGATGTCCAGTCATAAGTATTGACACAATCATATGAACTCAGAGTGGTGAGACGTGTTTAGGCAGCGTACCAAATCACCGATCCTCTCTGCAACCCCAAAGAAGTCTGGACAGATCTGTTGTAGGTGTAAGTATCTTTTGGCCAAGGGTACTTGGCTCTTTGTAACTACAAAAACAATCATCCTCATAACAAAGATTAAGTCTAAAACACTAGAGTGCTGAGAGAAGTGAAGTGACAATGGTGAGGTATTCACATTTTAAGTGAGAGATGACAGAAAATGTTAAAAAGCATTTAAAATCAGGTCTTGCAATGTTATGGAAAAGAGGAAAATAATGGAACTCTCCTCTAAACATCACACCTTGCTGTGCTTAGAATTTTTTACTTCAAAAAGAGAAATCATAGGCTCTGAATTTGAGAAAGGAAACTTAAGAATATTTCTTTTTCATGTAATCAAATGCTAAACATATCAAATATTTCTAAGGAATTAAGTCGTCGTTAAAAAGTTTCCCAGCACAATATTAATGCAACAACAGACGCAATTTAGTACCCGAAGTATGCATCATTCAAATGCAATATTAAATACTTTATGATACTACAACACTCTTCACATTCCTTGCTAAGTTAGAAAAGATACAGAGCCAAAGCAACTTACCCATGTCCCGCTGTAAGTCCATGCCTGGAGGGAAAAGAAAATGCAGATCCTCGTTCCTGTTATTAGACAACAGGCGTATTTTCGATGCCTAATACAGCAAAAGAATAACTGTATGCTACGACTAAGTTAAGATCATTTGGGTAGTAAGCTCCCGCTGATTTTTGTTTGGCAAAGATAGAAAGCATTCATCACTATGCATTTCAATAGCTTGTCTTTTGTAGACATTTCTTCTGTATAGCAATGCAAGGATACATTTCTGTATAATACTAACAGATGAAAGGTACAAATATACATTTAGTAAAGATTATACTATGCTGCTTCCGTTTTTCTTATGTCCTGTCATGTTAATGGCTTTTTCTTTCTAATGCTATCGGATACCGTGTTTCTAAACCCAACAATATCTAATACATTAAACATGTTTTTCCTCCTAAAAAAAAGTCTGAAAAATCAGGGTTTGCTACTATACTCTTCAGACAGTACAAGAGATCAGATTCTTCTTAAACCCCACAGTTCTTCATTAACATATATAAATATTCTCACTCTATTCTTTCCTTTTCCTTGTGACTTTGTCTATTTATTTGTGTTACAATTTTGCGTATTTCACCATTTCCTCATGGAAGGAATAAAGCAAACAAATACTTCAACACACAGCCTTGGAACGTGTCACATTAAATGCTTTTCAGGTTATGTTTTCTCATTTACTTTGTATTCATGGTTGCTTTGCCTGCTACGCTGATTTACAGGTCAAATGAAATGATAACAGTGAGACTGCATTGCCAAATCAGGGTGTAATTCCAGGAAGAAACAAACCAACTTTTAATAGCAACACTGAACATGCCCTTTATCAGCTCTTAGGTCTTGTTAGAAAGGGAGACAGTTTACACAATATTTGAAGGCAAAGAATACAAATGCATCATAAATAAAAATAAGCATTATCTTGTACTGAATAAAGGCATGTTTCTATTTGGCTTCTTACATATAGGATTCACAGAGAAAACAAAAAAACCCACAGGAGCTATATATATGTAGGTTTTAAAAAGATTACTGAAGATCAGTCCTAATAGGTTTTGTTTTAATTCAAAGGTTTTCTAATGGTTATGGAACTGGAAGAGAGAAGTACAGATCATCATTACTACTACATGGTTTTGTTTTCATACCCCAAAACACTGGAGGACGTATGAGGGCATGTGAGGTGGCTTCGGGTGGATGGAAGAGGAGGATCTGCTTTGCACGATGCCAGTCAGATATCATTTGACTGTAAATTATGGCAATACACGAGCTGTTCCGCATAGAAGTTACCCACTCTTGCTGCAAAACCAGCACTCTTCTGATAGGTGGCAGAACACATATTTTGAGGTAGCAACTGGTTTAGCCACTTGTCTTTAATTCATTGCATGCAAATCAACATATTCAGTGAGTCACGGCAATGACATGACTTACAAACAAGCTGTAAGAAAAATATGCATCTCTGTCAATTATAAAACTCCTCTTTTATTATGTCTTGAATACAGTGAATTGCATTCCAGGAACAATAAACCAGGAAAGCAAATGACATATACCTGACAGATCAACATTGAAAAGTCATTAACAGAGCACTTGATTAATCAGGTCACCACAGCTGAACCATCTCCTTAAAATGTTTTCCTGACTAAGTAGCCCTTGGATTGATGGGAGCAGGTAGGACGGGAGTTTCCAGGTAGGTAACAGGCAGGAGACAGAAACTAAAGGATGGAGCTGCTCTGAGTAGAGCAGCCTGCAAGACAACAAGGCTTCGGGAGCACGGAGAGAGGCTGCACAGCCTGAAAACATTTACAAAAGTAGTGACGCTGGACAGGATGCAATGGTTAAATACTGTATCACATGACTATTTTATAGCTTCTGTGGTTACACAAATTCTAACGTCAACATTTGTTCCTTACTTTTCAGTTGCATTTCTCTTGAACAGAAGACTCAGAAACCCTTAGCTCCACCACCACCAGCAAAGGGAGGACTCCTGAATTCCTAACACCTACTTTAAGCTCAAGAGAACCAGAGAAACTTGCTATACTCTGCCTAGAGAAACAAGTGACCAGTCTAAACCAAAACAAACTACTGAGTGATGAGATTAGTGTAGGTTGCCGTGAATTTAGGATTACATAGATCCATCGACAATCAGTCTATAGAGACACAGTGTAAACGGAATGGTTTTGAATGAGTAAAATCTCTGAATGCCAAATACTACACAGGGAAAATACAAGGCTGTAAATGGGAGGTGTAACAGATTGCAATCTAACACAACACGCTGAAATACTCTGATGCTTACCCACATTTGCCAAATCTGACATGTGCATTACTATCTTACTTCACAAAAAGTCTCTAATATCATTTAATGTGCCTGCACAAGTATATTTCCTTTTAAGGTTCTTTTAAAGGACCTTTATAAGAATATCAGAATCTTTGCTACAGTACTGTGACTTTTACTAAAACCTCCAAGCAATAAATAAGAATCTCTTTCTGGCAATACATAAACCTCATCCTTTCCACCTGGATTTAATGGTCTAACATTTCTATTAGTACAAATCCGCTCATCTTATGAGTGATCATCATCTAATATTTTATATATCCCAAATAAAAATGTAACTAATCCTATTCATTTACAATTAACATTTTCATATCAAAGCATCTCAGCAGTTACACATATACCAACACATGTACTAATAAAATTGCAGAAAGTGAGGCATAGCACAAACCACCATTTTAACTGCAGTATTCCACAGCAGGCTGGTGGAATGCAGGAGTCAGCTGGCGCAGAGCTTACAATACCAGAGAGACTTTTATGATAGAAATAATTTTTAATTTTTTATGGAGACAAAACAGATGGAAGGACAGAAAAGATACCATCTCCCATATCAGTGTATCCAGTCATTCCCATCAGCTGGCACTCGGGAGATACAAATGGCTCCTGAATACACTCAGGTCAATATCTGAATTTTGAAGTCTGAACGCATTTTCATTAAATATTACATATATTAATCACCTGAGATTAATTCCTAACCTTCTGAAAGACAACAGTAAACACCTACAAAATACTAATGAGCTCTCATTACAGAGTTCTTCATTAAAAAAAAAAAAGTGTATTTAATAAATCAACTGGAAAAATAAATGCCTCATCAAGCTAACTGCAGTAAACTGGATTTTCTTATACGGTAGTGGCAAACATATTTTTAATCTTTCTAGGACAGGAAACACATAAGAACTTAATAGAATTGCTTAGAAGACTGGCAGCGTCTGGTCATGCAGAACATAACCAGGCTTTATCAGCAACAAGATATTACTTGTTTACATGTCTGATGATTTCTGAATCATCAAGTCTATATCCTTCTCTACTGCCAACATAGAAAGCAAAGAGTCAAAATAATTATTAGCAAACTTCTTACGGCAAAAACATTCATTCCAAGCTTTGCTTTCTGCACTAAGCTTATTTCTTGGACTTCCTATGCAAAACTGGCGTAAAGAATTCTCTTTGTAGTAACACAATTATCTGTCCCATCTGTTAGGGGTAATGAGCACCAGCAAAGAAGTCTTAAACCACTGCCAAAAAAAGACATCTCAGACTTACCATCAACTGATTGAACCAATTATTAGTGTGATGCAGTAGGATAGAAAAGAAGCAAAAATTGTGATCCTGTATAACTACTAATTATACTGGAAAAACACTTAAAATTTGTATTAGCTATATTGAAAAATACCCTCTACTTATATTTAAACTTTGGAGAGTTCAGGGCTTGATTTACTTTGAGTCCTGCAGTCTGCAAGTGGAATAAGTCAGCAGCACTTATCATCTGTAACTTCTCTTGCCAAAAGTTGAGTGACAACAAAGAATACACGTTCCCTCTTTCTGCTTGAAGCTATAAGCTTTAAACACACTGAAAAGCAGCAGCTAGTTTTACCACTCCAAACCTCTTCAGCGTCTTTTCTTCCTCTATAATTTGATCCTACAAGTCAAGCACATGAATAGTTTTTTAAACACAATTAAAAAATACAAACTGCATAGGCTCACCATCACCCTTGACAAAACAGTATTGGAAAACCAATATAAATTAACTTGATTAACTTTCAATTTTCCTTACTTACATGTTTAACCATGCTACAATGCTACGTACTTTCTGAAGTACATTAACAGGAATGTCTTCTTATATACTTTACAAGCACTGCTGCTTATCTTGGAAGGCTGAAAGACAGAGATGGTTGTGGAACACTAGCCTCTGCCTGTACATGCCTCTAACAACTTTCTTGCTACTACAGGATGATTACGTACCTATTTCCCCTCCAAGAATCTCTCTTTAGTGATCAGCCCTTATGTGCTGAATTCTGCACATACTTGACCGGGCTCCAGGTTCCATTCTCAATGAAGCAAGCATTCTTAACAGACCTTAGCAGGTCTGACTGGCTTTTTTTTTTTTTCTTCTCTTTGAATGAATGTTTGTAAATCAAAATACAAACTACAGCTATAGAAAGAAGCATTTAAAAACCAGTCTTGCTATGCATCTGCTTTACCCAATTCCTTGATGAATATCTTGGCAGGCCTAACTTCTGCAGTGCAACTCTGTAGCTGTATGCATGTCCACTTTTTCCCCTCAAACAGCTCTGTGATAAATGCTTCTGTCTTGTTTGACCCTAAGAAAGTACTTATACCCAGCAATATATCTTTTCCTGTAGTATGTACTTTGCCAATTTAAAAGCAGCAGGTTGGCTCTGTGAGAGGTTTCATTTGTCCAGCTGCCTCTCCCACAACCTTGTAACAATAGCCCAGTTTGCTGAGGCTGTCTTTACTATCAGTGGTGTCTTTTTCCAGTCAGCTGTGTTCGTTTAACAGATAAATCATTCAGCCCACATAGCAATTGTTATTACAGCCTTTACATCTGGTCCTAACCCTCTAATGTGCTTAGCATTTTGCTCTTAGAAAGAGCTAAACCATTAATAACTACAAATACACATCTGCCTTGCTCCTTTCACCCCAAACAGTTCTCTCTGAACTGTTCTTTGTGTATATTAGATTATACTGTGGACTAGCCTAGTTGGCTACTAAAATAATTACAAATGTTTTCAATTTTGGAAGAAGTCACTGCTGGAAATTAATACATATTACATTAGGCTTAAGGAATATTATCCTTCTACTGAAATATATGAACTCTATATCAACTATGATCTATTTGTGGTCACTATTTACCTGAGCACTTTTTTAAAAGCCGGAATTGTCCTTTTGCTTTATATTCCATTTTTGAAGTAATAACCTGTTTGGAAGAGAAACAAAACCCAAAGAATTACATCAGCTTTTCACAGAGACATATAGTACCTTTGTATCTTTGTTTAGCCATGTTCTTGTGTGACACAAAATCTTTTAACTGAGGAGGTATAATGCATTTTAAAGCTGTTTGCAAGTACTTTTGCCTGCTATAACTATTGAAGTGGCACTTTCTGGTTCTGGATTGGCAGTTATGAAGCGTAACAGTGAAGAAACATAAGGATCAATACAATTTAACTGTCCTTCACTCCAGTTCTAGGCAGGTACAGAAGCTAGCTCTGGATGACAGCAGAAGCAGCAGGGAATGGTGTGCCACCTAAGCCCATTCAGTCTGCTGAGATACAGATGAGGGCTGTGCTGCTTTCAGGAACTGACTTAACTTGTTTGGGGTCTGCTGGGATACCTCTGTCTGTCCCAGTGTATCTGGGATACATTGTACTGTTACCTGTTATAAGACTGTTAGTAGAAAAAGGCAAAAGAAACTTCATGTTGAGGGAGGATGCTGAAGAAAGGATGAGGAAGAGAAAAGAAAGGGAGACGAACCTGAAGACTGTTGGCAGAACATTCTTATTCTATGGAGAGAAAAGGCAGCTGAAAATTACAGTAAAGAAAGAAAGTGGGTAAGACACAAGACAAATTCTGGTGGGCCCAAGACTTAATAGGGTAAGGAAAATGATTAAGAGTCAAATTACTTAGAAAAGCAGAAAAAGACTGAGATTGAGAGGAGATGATTTCGTCAGATCCTTCAAAAAAATCAGGAAATGTAAGAGTGAAGAGGAAGGCTTAGGGAATCATCCCAGAAAAAGGATAGTAGAAACTTTAGAAGTCTTTAGAGGCAAAAAGAAAGGAGATTGATGGTAATATGAAAAGTAAATGGGTTGAAATGGGACTGTTTGAGGACAGAAGAAAGAGCTCACATTATTCCATGTATAAAACATAATTCTAGCAGATAGAGAAGGGATCGTGAAGCAGTTAGAGAAGTTAGGATGAGGTAGGATAGAAGCAGCCCATACAGATTTTGTAAAATGCAAGCAATTTGCATTTCTGAGTAAGAAGTCATACTAAAGGAAGAGGTACTAAAAAGAACATTGCATCACATTAACAAGAGTCAATTTCCTCTTCTAATAATATATATGAAGAGAAATACATTGGTTTGGCAGATGACAGAACTCAGCAAGGAGAGGAACAATTTACTGTAATTTCTCTTTGTCATAAGAAATGGAGGGACAACTAAGAGAAAACAACAGCCCTGAAGTTTAACACATTGTTAGAATCTGCTCAGATCCTTTGCCGTGATGGCAGCTAATTGTATAAGACCTTAAGACTAAATCCCTCTGACGCAGACAGCTTCCTTGCATGCCATTTTCCAAGCCTCCAAAAAACACTAAAATTGTCAGTACAAGGAAGAAACAGCAATTCTTTTTTAAATAGCATACACAGGAAGTCAGATATTCTTGTCTTCCTTTCATGAAATGAAAAAGCAATTATTGAAAGATTCTTGATAAATACCTCAAAGACTTTGACTGCTTTAAGAAACTTCTAGCTTTTGCTGCTTCTTGAATAAGTTTCTTTAAATCATCTCCTTCAAAGTAAGGGAAAACTGTATCCTGAAAACAGAATTAAAATATTCTACTTTAACTTGCACCTATTTATTATTTTTAATTTCTACCAACTTAATTAGCTGAGCCTAAACTCTCAATCTCCCTGTGATTATCTACTTGCAAAGGTGGTCTTGGTCTTACAAGGGCAGAACAGAGCAACTGTGGATTGAATATGGTTCGGTTCACTAACATATTTTTCTACTGTGGCAATCCCCGAGATCTCCTGCTGGAGCACTAATGTGCTAAACACCGTATGAGGATTTTACAGTTACATAAATGAAATACAAGATGGTAAGGATAAGAAAGTACAGTAAAAGCTAAAGTTAGCTTAAAACCCACAGTATGCAGACACAAGATTTTTTTTTTTTTTTTTGCTTCTCTTTCAAAAACTATATTGCATTGTATACTTCTTTCATGGGTTTGGTCACCTAACCAAGGCAGCTAGCAGAGGCAAAGCCAGGTGTTAAGATTTTTGACTACTGATGAAGAACTAAGTTGAAATGAAACAAAACCAAATCAAAACCAAACCATTTAACATACACCATCATCATCAAGCCCCTCTGTCAGCATTCTGTGTACTGCTAGTTGTTCATCCACATTTCCAAAATTGCAGTGGTAGCGCCCTCCTGTTTGGGAAGCAAGCTTCTTCAGAAATTCATTAGCTCTTCTGTTAACAACAAAGTATTAAGTTACTTATGAATATTATTTCTCTGAAAGCAACAGCAATAGAAAAAGAATTTCTAAGATTTTTTCAAAAAGTATTACATCAAAACAAATAGTTTGGAGGACATGATTATAAATGTCTGTATCATTTCTAATTGTCGACTGGTAATGAAGATTATAAGCTGCTTAGCTGTCATAACCTTCAGAGACAGGCTATTTTTGGACAAGAGGTTCAGTGTAGCATAGAACCAAAAAAAACCCTGAAACCAAGAAATCCATAAGCCAGGCTGTCAGGTAAAGGGCAGTAATATTTTAGGCAGGGGAAGAAAACCAAAAGCTGGGAGCCTGCATAAAGGGAAAGAACATTTTATTCATGCCCCATATTTTATTCTTTTGCCTAAGCCTCTATTACTTGTCATTATCCAAGAATTCAAGAATACAAAGTCTGCGTTATTGAAGACCTGGGATGACTACTGCATTTTGAGGTGGCACAGTACACATGCACCTATTCTAGAAAGCTTGAAGAGCTGGTGGCCTGTTTGGCTATCTGTTCCCTGCGTCCCACAGCTACAGCCATGAATGAGAATCTAGAAGAGTGCATACTTTTTGATATTGTCCCATGGTCCCCAATTGTGGGCCATGCAAAGATTGCTGAAAAGGAACATCTAGAGATATATCTTTAACCCACATCCCATCACCATGGCTGGCATCAGCACTTTCCTAGTGCTCCTGACTCCAGTCCAGGTCAGTGTATTAACTTTTTATGCCCCTTCAGGGATGTATGTGTGATAGACTAGTGACAGAACTACAGGAACGATCTCAGTGCTGCAGACTAGTGATGCGTATCACTTCTCCATGTGAAGGCAACTCCCTGAAGGACATAAGCTGTGGGAAACGTAGGCCATGTTACAATTACCTGTGTCAGAAAAGCCTTCCCAGTTCCCACATGCATGAATGTCTAGGTCAGTCCTGGTGATCAGTGAACTGAGCACATGGCATGTTTTGATAAACACAGCCTTCTGACAATAAACAAACTAGCAATTTTAAAGATTTTTTATTGTTCTTCAAAAGTATCACATACCTTTCTGTACAGCTAAAAGAAATGGTGTGGATTTTAATATCTTGTTTCTTTCTCAATCTCTCAATTTCTTTCAAAATCAGTCTGCAACTGGTGTCTGGTTTCCCATCAGTCAATACATACAGTGCTTCGATACCTTGGAAACTGAGGGCCTTCTGAAAAGCAGAAAATAAGCTTAAATAATTAGCACATTTATATGAAAGGTTATACCCAAGAATGAAAACACTATTCCAATGATTTAAGATAGTTTAATATTTGCCACATCATTAATCAAGTATTATTCTCTTTTCCTTTTCACGAAGTATGAAAGCGATCAAGAATATAAATTTGAAAAATAAACAAGTAAATAATGTGTAGCATAAGGCAATATATATACATAAGCAGGGCATCACCCAAAACTGAGTCACTGAAATAAGCAAAGAATAATCAGTTATTTAAGGCAACATTTCTTTTTTGATTCAAGTTTTAAATCTTGTGAAATTGCAAATTCTTTCAGTCTGTTTTACATTATTATTACTAGTTAATTTCTAAACTGAGAAGTTTTATAGGAGAAAAGTTTCTTCACCTGCAACTGAAGTGCAAGAATTGTACTCAATGCCCATGTGATTCCAACAAACACTGCTTTTTTAAAACCCCTGTTTGTCTCAGAGCAAATATATCACAGCCACAGTTGTACATAACCATCATTTTGAGCAAGTGGCTATATTTGTTCTCCAGTATTCCTTGAACACAAATATTAATGCAACTATTGATATTTAACTTTTTTTTTTTAAGCTCAGTATAAGCAATGAATTCTAGTATCTGCAAGCACTAGGGACAGAAAGAGTGGCTTGATTCCAGGTGTGTTCAGTGTTTTGCATATAAAAATGTTGTATGCTTTGATGAAAATAACTTTCCTAAAATATTATCAGTCAGATGGAAGTATTTTACCACCACAAGACACAATGTAGTCTCCAAAATGTGGTACACAATTTACTAACCTTTAAAGCCATAAGGATGCACGTATTACCATGAGCATGGAATTTGGACACCCATTGCACAGCATCATGACAGGTTTCATCAGTCGCCTCTACAAGACACTCCTTCCAACTCTCTGTATTTTCTGCAAATCTCAGCAGGTTAAACCTGAGGAGAAAGATGGCCCACAACATTCAACCCTAACCAATACTATCAGGCACTTCAGATAAGCCAGTTGTGAAACAAATAAATAAAAAACCAAAAAAACCCCAGACACAAACACAAACCCAATAGGAAAAAAACAACCAAAAGAACCCAACCAAGAGCCTAGTATTGGATTAAGGTCTTCAGCTTTGGAAGAGTCAAAAAGAGTATCTCAATCTGCATGAACAGAAAATTCTGTGGGAATGCTGAGCCCAAAAGGATAAACAGCATCAACCCATGGCAAACGAGGCTCAAATCTTACAGAGCTCAGAATGAAAAGTTGGTTAAAAAGAACAGAAAAAGCAGTCATGTCATGTGTATTATGCACTAACACACAATAATTACTTGTATTGTGTTTCAGTACTGTATTATTTGTAAAGATTTGTAATGTAATCTTATTTACATTATAAGAAGTAGTGCAGATTTCAGTCTTTATCAGTAGTTTGTCATACCTAACTTCATTTTTTCTCAGCTGTTCCCAGATGAGTGAGGTAAGTTCTGTCATGATATGTGGCAAATAGGGGTCCATGGAACCAGATGTATCAATCAAAACACAGACATTTGCCTCTAAAATGGTACCAAACAATCTTCGGCTTCCTGGGCCAGAACATTAAAACTGATTAAGTGTCATTACATAGGCTAATTTTATTGAACATTATTTTACTGAGCATACTGTAAAATTTCAGTCTTTATGGGTAATTCTGGGCACATTTCTACATAATAAATTCTAATCTGTGTGGCAACTAGGTAGTTCAAAGGTTAGTAACAGAAAAATCTTCTGCCATTTCAAATCTAACACTATCAAGCATTAATTACTAGCCAATTGTAGCAACTTGGATTAAACAAGTTGCTCAGTTATAGCTCTTACTTTACAATCCAGCAAAAAATTAAAACTATTTTCCAAAAAATATTTTTATGAGCAACAGAGGCATCAAAATACTTTACACCGGCAGTGATGCTGAATTTCTAAATAGGGCATATTCTGGGAAAAGAAATAGAAAAGCTATTTTTTCTTGTATATGTTATTGTATATATTCTGTTGATAGAAAGCTTCTCTGACACCAGGAACCTTGTATTCAAGAACACAACATATAAAAGGGAAAAACTTACATCACAGCCCTCGTTACTTCACAGCAAGCTAGATGTTTATCATCTACACATGCTGAATTCTCTTGCATTCTTGTGTTCATAAAAATACATTTTAAAATTAAAATGAAATGCAAAATGGATGGCCTTTATTCACACTTGAGATACAGATTTATTCTATTAAAAATAGCAGACAAAAAAGAGTAGACATATATGTTTAAGTTGTTCTTTGCAGTAAAACAGATGCACACCAATACCTGACAGAAGCCACTGTATTCTTTCTATGTAGCGCTGCAACAATTTTTCCAGTTGTTCAGTGTAGATTTCAAGTTCTTTAGGTTGAACCTGCAGATGTTTCACAACTCCCTGGAAAAATTCAGTTTGTACAAGAGCATCTTACTTCAGGAGGTTTGACCTCAGCTGCTATATATGCAATATATGCATTACAAATCAAGGAGATTAAGTTTTTTGCCTTCCTTTATGAAATAGTGTAAGAAAATTTCTGTGACTTTGTTCCTACTAAATAACTGGTTTACCCAAATTAGGAAAGCCTAGTTCTCATTTCAGACAGTTGTGCTGGGTAACAAAATTACATAATTTGACTGCACAGGTGCATCTGTTGCATTATTTCTGACAGTTATATAGATACAATAGAGCAGCAATATCCTGGATTTAACTTTCTATGCTTCTCTCCAGTCATTACACAAACCCTAATAATCAAGATCAAACATTTCCTGGTTTCGACTCATACATGATTTTTAGAAGCTTTACTTAAAATTTTAAAATTGTTTCATGCTGTATGAGTAGAAGAGATGCTATATATGCTAAAGAGTCCATGCAGTTTGCACTTCAAACATACTAAATATTTTTTGTGATGAATAAAAGACCTTCTCTAGCTGCCAAATAGAAGGGTGATTTAGAAAGAAGAACAGGGAAGGGTAGAGGGAACACCACACTAGCAAGCCACAAACATTGACCAACATGCATTGTCTTACACAAATACAGAGCCTTTCAATGATGTAGGTGTATGACATCTGCAAAAGCTTACATTGATTTCTACACTAGGGAAGATAGTACAGTATTTCGCTGATACTTTCTTGTGCAGAGACTTCACAGTTTTCTTTTGGTGAGTACAGCCTGGACCAAACATCAGTCTGGGCAATTCCAGTTTAAGCTTTTTAATACTGTACTTGGTCAGCCACTTGTAAGACAAACAGATGGAGCAATTGATTGTCAGTAAATTTTAGAACAGTTTAAGTAATAATACATTGTACAGAATCACAATTAACATGTTCACATAAATTCGCATGGATAATTATGAAATGGGTATTTATTAGTAAGGAGCAAAATACCTCCTTGCTTGAACAGATTTCCTCTTTTTTTGGTAATGTAACAGAGGGAACAGACTTTCTTATGCGCATTATCCTTGGATACTTTCGGTATACTGTACCTAGTTAAGAAAATTAACAAAGTAATATTGAGAGCCCTAGGTTTAAATCATAACCCTTTTAAATCACGTATGACTGTTGATTAAAAAAAACAAACAACACCATCCCCCCTACAACCCTGCAACTAGCATTTCATACAAAATTCCACAGTTGAAAAAAATTCAAAGTTTCTATATATCAAAGTACTTAAAAAAATTACTTTTAAAAACTGCCACCTTCAAAAAATTCCAACACAAATCTTCTGTAATCATCTAAATGATGATGCCAGCATTTTTCCCTAGAGAATCTTTGACTAGAAGATGCCAAATGACTTTACAAAAAAAAAAAACCCAAAACCCCAAAAACCCAACAAAGCACCTCTCCAAAGAAAACAAAACAATCAAAACGAGCCAAAACAGAGCAAACTGGGTTTTTGCTCCCAAATTCATCCTTAAAAACACCCAAACACAAAACCAAAAAACCCACACCACTATTTGATAAGTGAAACTCACTTCCACTCACTGTTTAAAGCACATTGATTATTAGGGACTTAACATCCTAACAGTTTTATAATGAAAACGTTGATAATAAAAAGGCTTCACCCACCATAACCTGGTAACACGTACCCACATTTCTTCCTTTATCAGTATAAAATACTGACACAGAAAACTCTGGCTGCTTCCTGGGTTTATGCTTTCTTTTATTCTCAGTCTGAGGCCATTCTTTTATTGTTTGTGCTACAAATAAAATTTAAAAAAAATGCTGATTTACTTCAGCTAGATAGAACTATTATATGTAACTCTGTTCTTCAGTTCATGATTTCCTTGTACTATAATTATAAATACTTAATTTTCTTAGGTACTGGTTAAGAAAAATCTGTATTATAGAACTACTTATGCTACTTTCATAGAAATGGAACCAAAATCTTTACAAATTTATAAATTACCATCAGGAAGAATGTCACAGTGTATAATTTGAAAGGATTAGGAGTTTAGAATAAACATAATTGTTGGAAAAGCCAATTAACATTGTACAAAGCCCCTCATTTGCAAATATGAATCCAGATTTGTAAACACCACTACGTATAAACAATCTGATTTCAATAAATCAGTAGAAGTCACGACTCAAATTGAATGCAAAAAAAATTAATTTGCAGATGTTAGCAAAGATGCAAAGGAAAAACACGGGAAAATTAAAAAAATGGAGGAGAAAGGAACTGGACTTTAAGGGACCAGCAGTGACTGGAATCAATTTAAGAGCTGTTTCATATACCAGGAGCAGCTGCAAGAGTCAGCAATTCAGATAAGCTGACATTTGTGTTGTAATTTTCCTTCATTACTAGACCATAAATAAATCAAGTGGAACAGCATATTAATTACAATGGCATCTAACAATATTAGCAGAAATATATATATATTGAACTAACAATATAATAAATCTCTGAACTGTTGAGCCTTTGTAAAAGAAAAAAAGGAGTATGAATTGAAAACCAAGAGAAGTGAGGTTCTAATTATGGCTTCAGGCATGGGAAAAAGCGGGGCTCTACTTTCCACCGCGCACAGTTGACATTTCCTGATCTAGGATGGGTATTCAATTGTATGACCTGGCAATAGTTATACAGCTGTGCAATGTTCCTTCTTCTCACAACCTACAAGAAAGCTAGCTATATTACAGCTAAAACTCATACCGAAGTAACTGCAAAACAACTGCAATGTTTCCTATCAGGCTGATTGAAGATTAAAATTGCAAGTATTTCAAAAGACTTAAATTAAACCTCTAATCTAATACTGTCTTTTAAGCAAAACCTAAAAGAAACTGAGGACAAAAAGCCCCTAATCCATACAGACCTGGTGGAATTTCTGCTTTGGCACTGGTAGGATGCCATGCCAGAACTCTTACGGAAGCATTTCTCTCTGCACCATGGTTGTCTTTAATACACTATAAGCACATATAATAATAGTTTTAAAAAAAAGTATTTCAGTTGGATCATAATTGCATTATTGAAAACTGGAACTATCCTTCCTTATTCTCTAATTTCTGTTTTATTCTGGCTCTCCTGAGAAGTCAGCAGTTTGCCATGACGACTTGTTAATCTGTGATTTCTTACTAGGTTAAATAACTAATTGCTCTGTTTTAATTAAGTTGCCATTTTCATCTGCTGCCATAAAAATAAAGACTAACATCTACAGACAGACAAGTTTGGACCATTTTTTCCACGTGAAGGAGCAGTCTAGTATGGTAATAGCACTGTTTTATATAATATAGCATATAGTATTTTCCTCAGAATTTTATTGAATATTGGAAACCTACCACTAACAACAGTAATTTTTCCTTTTTGCTAAACAACATGAACACTTGTTTAACCCTATTGTAGGGTCAGACTTTTGCTGAGGCACAGAGCCTTCAAGTAACTGACATCTAATTTAACATACAGGTCTAATATAAATATCACTAAATATCTACAGACAAAGCAGTACCAGTTTTCTACAACTTTAACCCCTTTAAAATTATGCTATGTATTCATATCTCTGAGTGAGTACTTTTTTCCTGCATTTATGAAGAGGTGCTGAGAATATACTGGTGTTCATACAATAGCATGGAAGACCAGTTTGAGCTCTCCTACAAAGGTCTTTGCAACATGAACACACCTACACTTAAGAGTGCCATTCCCATTTCAAAGATGAGGCCTGAAAATTCCAGGTCAAAAGTTAAGTACGTCCTCTGCAACAGGAAGTTCTCTATCTAGTCATTTGTACACCAAAGTGGTATGTGCTGGCACTGGCCACTTACGTATATTAGAGATTTGCACACCCACTCAAAACAGGTGCATGCACAGCCAAAATTAACAATGAAAACATTAGCAAAATCCCAAAGGACTCCGTAGTGTAACATGGAAATAAGCACAGCAGGCAGGAAACAAATCCTGAATCCTATTTCTCATTTTATGCTGGCTCTCTGCAGCCAAAGACACGCTGCAGCTCTCTCATTGGTACTTTCTAGAAGGCCTTGGAAAATAGATGTAACTTGGTACAGCAGATTTCTGCTTTGCCTTCGCTTTCATTAAACACTAAATTTTTAAGGTCAGAGGAGGGATTATTTAGACAATTTTAGACAGTACAATGTGGTTCTATTAAAATTAATTACTTAGCAGGAATTAGTAAGATGTAATTAATTACTTAGCAGGAATTAGTTAAGATGTACTTTTATGTTTATGTAGCACTTTGAAGGCAAATTATAATGTAAATTCACAGTGCTGTTTTACTTTCTTCAAATTTTCAGCCTGAGCAGTTCTCTCGCAAAGAGCAGAATCTGATAGCTGGGTAGAATCTCTAATTAAAACACACAGCATCTTAAAAATAGGACCATTTCAAACCATTCTAGCCAGGCTAAGAGCTGTGGGTTTAGGGGACAGCAACTTCTGTGTCCTTCTTTTCTCTTTCTTTGGAAGCACAGTTGAGTCTCCTTCCGGAATAAATGGTTTAACAGACTGATTTACTGAATGTTGCCTCAAGGATTCCGCTAGGAATGCACACTGAAACAGAATATCAGATTGTTTAGTAATTCACACACGTGAAATTTAAGTAAATGACATTTCAAAGACAGTCATTCAGTAATTATTACTTCAATAATAAATAAAATTCATACCAAATTAATCTGGTAATGCTTTAACACTTCTAACCAAACAGAAGCCCCTTTGTGCTGTGCTTGCTCAAACGCATAGGAGGGAAATGCTCCCTGCTCCGAGCAAACATTCTAAAAGAAAAGGCAACAGTACGCATACCAAGACCAAAACAAATTGTAAGATGATGAACCAAGTATATGCAGCTATTAAAGGATTAAAATATATTTTAAGATCCCATTGAATATCCAACAACTCTTCATTTTAAAATTACTTTTGTGGCTCAAGACTCATATGCAACAAGGCACTCAGACCTCTGGACACGTGTCTCACTGCATATATCTTTCTAGTCACACTTTGGCAAAACAACTGCACTGCCAGGCTGGCAATATTGCCTCAATCACTTTGTTTGGTATCTTTGGAAAAAGTCACGTGCGTGTAAGACGGAGGGATATGGTCTAGTTCTACACCCCTAGTACACTTCAAAAAATTGTTTCAGAATTGAACAAGTGCATTGTGCTAATGACAACCTCTCACTCCACTGTGACGTACAGGAACATAATGTTATGTATTTGTTTATTTGTTATGTAATACATACAACTTTTTAATTAATTCTTTACATACAACAATTCAATACATACAACTTTTTAATTAATTCTGCTTGAGATGAATTCACCACAGGATTTGCAACAAAAGGGGGAATCACTTCAGTTGTAAACTCATTCCTTACAGTTCCTAAGGAATCATGGCCACTCCAACACCAATCACCACAGTGATACTGTACAACCGCTTTCTAGTCCATATTTACTCTGTGGTGGCTATTCTCACACCCTAGAGCATTCTTGCCCATCTTACAAAGATTTGCATTTTGTCTAATTTTCTGCATTGTCAGCTAGAAAAATATTGCTGAATTTTTTTCTGAAGGAAAACATAATTTAAGAAGATATATGTAATTCATACCTTTTGGGAGTAGTTGTTTGCTTTTTCCATTTCAGACACAATAACAGTGATATCATCACTTTCAAAAATACCTGATAATCAATATATGCTAATCAGTGTGGGTTTTTTAAGTGTACAAAATATATCTTTTTTTAAAGTGCAAAATTTCTAAAGCATGTCAAATACCAATGAAAAGAATCAAAAAGCCTTTGTTTCCTGTATGCTATCTAGGCTGGATGTAGCACATTAGTAACTATATTTTAAATGTGCATCTTCAAAACATCTAGCAGAAAAACAGCAAATTCAAATAGAAAAAAAAAAAAATCAAATTCCTGCATTAAGGCTGCATTATAATATTCTGCAATACAACTGAAAGCCTCAATCAAAACTAGGACCTCTGTTTTTATCTCAGTGCTAGTATAGCATTATCACATCCTAAAAAGTAAACTACTTGATCTGGGGGGGAAAAAAGCATTAATAAATATTATTTAGTTGATGAAAAATAGTATGTGCTGACTTTCCTTTTCACATACCTGCTTCTCCAAACCAATGAAATCTCCCATTGGCTGCCTGTACTATTTCTTTAAAAGCAACGGCAGTTTCAGTTGGGTTAGCATAGCGGGCTGGAATAATCCTATTGGAGTCAACATCCTCCATTACACTGAACAGACAGACATGAAGCTGCAAATCAAAACCTCTACAAACCTCAGAAACATAAGCACTGATTGTATCCTGCAAGACAGAGAAGAAAACAGGAAAAAGAAAAAAAGGAAAAAAATCAGTAGCAACCCTCTACCTCAGATAAGCTTCCATCTAATCCATTTGTTCCTGAACTGATGTACAAACACTCCCAACCCGAGCATGGCAGTACAGGAACATACCCTGAGTAGCTGGATGCCTCCTCAAGTCATGCATACATACAAAAACTGTCACTATTACTAGTGACAATGGCAACAGCAGAGCTGCAGCCAAGAAGTGAGAGGGAGCAGCCATGGGAATCAAAGACTTCAAGGTAGCCATGCACTGAAGCAAAGAAGTAAGAATGGAACTATTCATTTGCCTTTTTGTACATATCCTTCGATTTCTTGTTATCTACATGGGTTTTTAATGATTTCTTAGGTTTGCCCAGAATTTGCAGAAGTTGGGTAACAAAAGCAAAAGACGCAACTGTGCATGCATGGTTATTCCACTTGGGTTACCATATGTTCAGAAACTCTAGGCTGTGCACACATCTTAACAGCCATAGAGCACATGCACTATGAACATACATCCAAGCAATGGATTACTGTCATTAAAAATAGGAGCTGTCTCTACATAGTGTACTATGGAGCTCCACCATAAAATTATTTGTGCCTTTGTTCCCGTGAGTTATAAGGAAATGGTATCATACAAAAAAGTCAGAGTTGGTTTGTTCAAACTCAGAAATTTGCAGTGAAATTACAGTCAGAGCTGGAGCTGGAAAGGAATCCTAAATACACCTCTTGAAATTTTCTATGATTCACGTATTAATAATAATTGCTACTTCCAACACACGCATAGCAACTGCAGAAATGGAAGTTTGAGATCCTGATAGTTGTGCTGGCTTAGATAAGTAAAGGAGAAGTATTCTGCCAACAAGCTATGGTGACCAGGCAAAAGTAAAAAAAAAAAAAAAGTCAAAAAAAAAAGTCGAGATTAATTCTGGATAGGAACTTACAGAAGGGTTGCAAGACCTGCGATGATACTTACTGTTTCCTGATCAGGTATTCCAGTAGTCAGCAGGTAAAGTCCTTGCGATTTGTGTTTATCTTTGTCTTTGAAGTCTACTTCCACAGCTCTCCTGAGAGCACTCATGAGGTTTCTACTCCCTTTGCACTGCAAGCTCAACACCCACCTAAAAGATGTTTACAGTTCAAAGAATGAAGCAATAAAAGCTTTTATTTCTGCTTAAAGCAATAAAGAGAACTAAGAATCTTAAATAACACTGCACTGGAGACTAAAATTTTTTGACAATGACAAACGTCAAAACCAGCTTATATAATGACCCAAATTATTTGTTCTAGTTTCTGTACTGCCACCATGGTAAACTATGTTTTATGATAAGATTCAGAGCACAGAGACGAAAGAATTCTCCCTTAATTTTACGTAGAAAAAATTTAATATAGTAGAACTTAAAGGAATAAAAATGAAGCAACAGAGATATAATGAAACCACTGAAGGTGTGACTCCACAAACAGAAACCTGTGATTTGCTTCCAGTGTATCTGGGGAAAAAAAAATAGTTTAAATTTCATAACCCGGTTGAATTTGAAGCAGTTTTCAATTCTTCATGTAACCTGTGCATTTCTTACACAGAGACCTCTATAACTGTGCACATATGAAATAGATAATGCTGGTTTCACAGCAAACCATCACAAACAATTAGTGTAGAACAATTCACGGCCAACTATTTTTGTAATATGATAAACTTATCAATTTTGTAAATTGGTCACCATGCTGTTTAAATCTGTTTCTCTGGTTTATCTGTTTCATGGTACCTACGATCACCTAATTCAGATGTATGGGAAAGTTATTTGATCCTACCTCCAAGCATTTTCTAAGTTTTCTGGATGGGAAGAAACCAGTTCCAGCTGCCAAGGCACAACATCACTCCCAAATCTTTCACGAAAAAATAACAGAAATTAATTTTCAGATGATGCTTTAGAACAAAAAAAATAAGAGACTAAATTCACTGAAAAAAAACACGTGATTTTGGGTATTACAGATGTAAAATTGCCTCATGCTAACTATTTGCTGTTTCAAACATTTAATTATTCACATTTACCCATCATTCAGGGGCTGTCAGATTTTCAAGGCAGTGGGTCAAACGATATTTTTCATTTCTGAACAAGATACTAAGTAAGCTGTTAAAAGCTCGGTAGAAAGATTGTGACAAAAAAACCCCAACCCTCCGATGCTGCCTGTCTCTCTCCTGTGAGGTAGCGGCTCTGCTCTCCCACCAGGTCTGGAAATCCACGAGCTGCTGTCTCTTGCTTTTACCTGCCATTCAGAAATCTGCCCAGCTGCTCTTCAGCAGCTGTCTCATATATGAATTTCTAACTACTAGCGTTGAGTACAGAATTTTAGTACTGTTACATATTAAAAGAAGTATTGGAGTTACTGTAAAATTTAAAGGGTGTTCTCAGTTATGGTACCTGAGACACCTCCAGAATCCTCTTCCAGTAAAAATTTCTGACATGTGAATTGATACTGTTATGAACAATATAGCAGGAAGAAAATTTGTTGCTGGTATGATGTAATCAGTTTCAGGGATCCTCACCCAACAGTCATTTCTCATTACTAATCTGGTCTCTGCGCATCTGATCCATACACCTATCCAAAAATGATAAATCAGTGCTACTCTTGCAATTACTTCATCATAAAACTTAAATACAATTTAAAAAATCTAAAATATGCCCAGTAGTAACTACAATCTCTCAGCATAATTCTTTCATGCAATGTTTTACAACTATTTTAAAAGAATCTTAAATAGTTGCTTACGCTATAATATTGAAGTAATCTTTATTTGACATTTGTTCCTCAAGTAAAAGTCGCAAAGATTGCTGGATATGGATGATGTATGCGGAGTTTGTCACTGATATATCAACAAGTATAACCACCCTATATAAGAGATATGTTATTTATAAAAAATAAGATCTTATTTAATTACATATTCTTATCTTCACTGGGAAAATATCTTCTAGATATGTATCAAAATACGTAAACAGTGAATCTATATTAAAAAAAAATCTGCAAAACACAAAGTGAGGTTTTAAAAAATATAGTAACAATAATGGAAAAGTCTATCTTGAAGCTATGCAATAATCAAGGTACTGGCATGTGTGTGCCATAATGGCTGCTGAACCCTAAACGGGTCCTCTTCCCTCTCTGTACTTGAATATCCAAAACGCATCTGAAACATGTGACTTACTTGCTAGATACCTCAAATTTAAGAGTCTCATTCTGTCTCATGAAATTGCAGTTTTGTGTTGATTGATGATCACTGGATTCAGTAAATTCACTGGATTATTAAAAAAGCTGAATAACAATACCTGTTTTCAAAAACGGATTGCTTGCACTGGTCATATCTGCAACTCTTGTCTCTTCAGCTGACTATTTTCTGCCCTGTATTCTTTGGTGCTGACTTACACGCAAAGCAAAGCTGGCAAATTAGAACCATGACAAATACATAAAAAAGGGTTATCAAAGTACAATACCTCCTTTCACAAATGCTTCCCCATATTCTTCTGCTATCAACAGATAGCCAGTCAATTCGTTTCTCATAGATTCTTACCATTTTAGCAAGGAGCTTCTGTGGATAAAATATAGAAAGTGTAAGTTAAAAAAACCTTCAGGTAAGTCTCTTATTGGCAAATGCTAAACAGAAGTAACACGACAGCGTACTAATGAAAAAACTAATGATTTTCATTAATTTTGACAGCAGCACTTCATTTCTAGTAAAGATAAAAGAATACAGTCCATGAGAAAAACATACAATGATAAAAAAGCAACAAGAGGTCTAAAGGGCTAAACTATCCTCTTCACATTTCCCTTCGCTAGCATGTCCCAAAATACACATTAAAAAAAGAAAAAAAGTTTCAAAATACAGTTTTTGCAAGCTTACCATTCAACAGAATTTTAGGCAGTGTTCCTAACAAAAAACATAATTTAAAATAAACAAAGTATTTTCAAACACTTATCATTCTTCAACACAGTATCAGTTTGAAGATATTATGTCAATTTGTCCAAACTCTATAGAACGCAACGTTTGCAAGCATATGCATTATATGTATGAGGGCAAATGAAGCTAGAAAAGGACACTGAGCTCAGAAATAAAGCTACAAGGCAGCATGCTTTTGGAGCACAAAACACAAGCATCTACCAGTGATCAAGGAGCCAGAAGCTGCTTTCATGTCTGCCAGTTACACTTTACACTCTCCTTTGTGGTCTGACTATAGAGTTCTAAAGATTTTTCATCCCTCCTCCATTTTACAGAAGTATTTGCCTTGCCTGCAAACATTCTCATAGCCCTTTGTCAGGACTGCTAGTGGAATACTACAGAAGAAAGAAAAAAAAAAGAATGAATAGAGCACTGTATAACACACCCTGGCTGCAAGTATCCTCAAGTAGCTTCTATTTCATTAAACTTGTCCCACTCTCTGCTGATCTGCATTCTGACCAAGGAGGGAACTGTCAAGAATCACTACTGCCTGTACGAATTCCAGCAACCTTCATTATGTTACCTGTATATATATGTATCCCCACTTCTTCCACAATTAAAAGAATGAATGAAGTCCGCAAAGATCCTCAATATCACATACAGTGTAAATGTGCTCCTCATGTGCCAGTAGTTTTCAGGTTATCATGATATCACCATGGCATATATCCAAAAATCCTAACATCTCCTACCTAAGTGTTCTTAATTCATCTGCAAGCTTGAGGAGAAACTCTTATCAGCAGCCTTGCTATCCTCTTGAAGAAAGTTGGGCAACTATCAGGCTGAAGGCAAATGCAAAGCAGGATACTCAGTTTGTGCAGCCAGTTCAAAAACTCAGGGTGAATGCAGGGGATGGCAGAGAGCAGTGTGCGATGTAGCTCGAGGGAGACAGGATGGAAGAGAAGGTGACACAGAGAGTGTTGTCTTAGGCACCGATGTTTTCTTCAAACTGAACTGCCATCTTGTTGTGCCTGACAATTCCTGTTGTGCTTAACACAAACGAACACATCTTGGAATAAAAAGCTGCTCTTACTTGAGGCAATACAATCAATACTTAACATCTATTACCTCTAAGGCATTTTACTGTTCTTAATGAATTCACCAGTAACACTATCTACAATATTGTTTCTAAGCTCTCTTTTAAAGGTTCTCTTAAGACAGACGCCAAAGCCAATGCTGCCTGCATAGTTTAAAAATCATTTTCCCAATTTCACCTTGCACATAAAGCTGCAAAACGAAAGCTGCAGCATCCACTGTGCACACATGCCCATCTATGCCTGAAGAGTGTAGTTTCTTCATACCACCCTAACTTTAGAAGAAGAGAGAAAAATAAAACCAAAATAAACATTCATGCAAGCCATAGATGAAGGGGATAAACCAGAATAATTTAAGAGAATGTGGTTTATAACGCTATGCTAGCACAACTTTCAGAAGTCACTGAAAGTGTAAAGAAAAGGTGAGCATTTCCTAAAACATGAAATACAAATATCCAGCTTCTACTGACACTTTAAAGCAAAAGTATGACAACCTTTTATAAAGGAAGCAGAAATAATTTCTGCTTTCTTACTTTTAAAAAAGGTTGGTTATGCTGAAAACACATCGAAATCATTGTCCTTGACATTTACATTAGTAGCAAAAATACATTCTGTCTTGCAAGAGCGTTGCAACACTCCACGTGGCAAGAGTGTTGTAGGAACACTATCAAGGCTAAAATGCTATTCTTGGTAAAAGAGTAACTTTAGAGTGAATTACTTCTAATGCGACCATCTGCAGAATATTATCATTTGGCAGTTATGCAAAACCTAACTGGATTTGAACCTAATCGTTTTACAATGGAAACTACTAGCTACTTCCTATGCAGAAAGGGTAAAAAATCACAGGATATTGTTTTTCTTCCTCATCCCTATTCCCTCTAGAGCACTCAGAAGTTAGTTATTGGAGAAAAGACAAACAAGAATGTCTGGTAATGTTGGTCAAAGAAGCCATAAAAATAGAAATGTTACCAAGACAATTGTTACAGACAAAATGGTGCCAATAAGATAAGGTCAACACAGAGACAGATGTGTAACAGACAGACTGTAGCTTCCTAACTTCAACATTAGTAATGGATCTAGACAATGAAAAGGGCTAATGTGCTGTCTCTGAAAAGTACAGATCAGATGCTGAATTCAGAATATAAACCCTATCTCCAAATCCTACTGGACTGTCCATATGGACTGTACCACATTACTGGTCTTAAGGTATTATATCACAATTTCAAACAGAAAGAAAGTGGGTGCTGGATGCTGTAGGATCCACCCCAAACTACACAGGAGAAAGAAACTCACACATATGTACGCATTATCCAAACCTAGAATACAGACTAATGCAAGATCCTGATCAAGGCAATCTAATTTTATTTCTGTGGCTTTCTTCATACTGCAGACTTTCATATGCTTCTGCCATCGTCCCCGCACGCAGAAATCAACATCACTGATCCGGAATTGTCTTTTTTCATCATTCTCCTTAATTCACCATTCTCCCCATCTCCATCTATCCACTCATGGAGTTGAGAGAAGCTCACCTACCAAAGAAATTTAGGTCACACTATATTTTTTTTACTCCCTTATTCAACCAGTCTTGTCAATTATTTGATATTTAAGATCAAACTTTTATTTCAAATTAATCCCTTGCCTTGACTCTCCTACACATTCGAGGGACTAGGTTGCTATGACAGGAAGAGACTCTGGTTTGCTGATAGGTTATGTGCCTTTGCACATACTTTCATATCACCCAACATGTTTCAAGTCACCCAACAATCATCAAAGCTTGCTCCTACACTGCTTCCTAGAATGTTCCTGCTATGCCTTGAGACCTTCCTGGTCTAGGCAGTAACAGTTAAGACATTCTTCTTCATAAAACCTGTTTGACTTTCAAAGAGAGAAAATAAAATGCAAACTATTTTTATTTAACGGCTAAACCAATATGAAATGGGACAGTTCTGTTAAAGCAAACAGGAGTATTATGTTGTGTCCTTTCAACGTACATGCTAAAGGATTCACACATACGTGTGTAAAGTAATGTAAATACATTCTTACACATAGACTGCAAAATACACCCTGCTGTATTTATGAGCAGCACTGATGACACTTTTGTCTTACTCAGGCTCCTTCCTCACTACCAGAATAATCTGGGTCCAAGGTCTGACCAGATCGCTGCAGACTTACACGGGCAGCTGTCTGCACATGAATTCCTGCAGTAGTTATGAACAGGACAAATAATGTGGAATAATTAGGTGGTAATCTAGTCCTGACAAGGCCACATCACTACAGATAACCCACCTGATAGTTGTATAATACTGGCAGGTCAACATGGATATTTTTCACAGTTCCATCGTACCATTCAAACTGCATCATCGCTTTCTAGAAGGATAAATAATACAGGTATGTGTTTACAGAAGCCTATATAAGCTACATTGACATGGAATTTCTTCATGAATCATTCTTCAGAACGGCATAAGTATCTGATTTGAATCTACGACCCAAATTTCAGTTAAAGCCGTTAGAATTTCCCTAACTTATAAAGTACTGATTTTAATTAGAAAGATGTAGCAATAGAAAGTAAAAAATAAAACCAAGAAAAAGAAAGGGTCTCCATCGTTTACCTCATGTAGAGTTGATGATACTGCTTTTTTAAGAATAGGTACAAATTCTTCCACAGGAGAGAAAGCATTGGGAGCCAAAACTTGATAAAGGTTTAACTTTTTAGCTATAAGAAGAAACAAAGAAATTAAATAAAATACATGCTCTGTCTTTAATTCATGTTTCACACCTGTTAGCTTTTCTTTCTGTACTACCTTTCAATCCATTTGTCTTTAACCACTCTCTTGAGGTTTTGGCCAGGACGCATGGTGTTTGAATAACTAATGGTCCTTTGTGCTTTGGAGGCTTTAGTAAGAAACTGGAAGGTGCTGTATTCGCAAATTCTGTGGAAACCTAAAACAGATTTTAAGAAAATGTCTTCCGAGTTTTAGTATATTTTTTTCACCCTAAATCCAAAGTCTGGAATGTCTCAAGTCAGATGACCAGATATGTGAGGATACTCAGTGGAAGCTTTTTGTCCCTCTTTCAGACATGAGTATATAATCTCTCTACCAGATCAAAGCAGGACTAGAAATTATCCAAACATTCCATACAAAAAAAGAAAAATTGCAGGAGACTTTTTCTTCCTTATCCATATTCCCTCTAGAGCATTTAGAAGTTACTTCATCGCAGAAAAGACAAACAAGGTAAGAATGTCTGCTATGTTGGTCAAATAAGGCACAAAATTAGAAACGTTACCAAGACAATTGTTACAAAATGGTGCCAATAAGATAGGATCAACACAGAGACAGATGTGTAACAGACAGACTGTAGCTTCCTAACTTCAACATTAGTAATGGATCTAGACAAACCCTTAAAATTTTGCAGCTGATTTAAGCTTCCACATCAATCAGGCAGGAGTAAGTATCTTTTTACATAAAGCACTGTTGGAACTTCATTTAAATGATTATGCATACAGTTAGGCTAGCGATTGTCTTAGATTCCCATTATGATCATGGTACAATGTTTTTTTCATCATGTTTTGGTTGCTTTATAAAACTTCCTGCATTTTGGAGAATGTCTAGCAAAATGTCTCCTTCACCGGGTTTGGCCTTAATTCACTTTTACAATGGATGGCCAATACATAATATTCAAAGTTCATTTATTAAAACACCTGATTACTTATATAATTTTTTTTTTCATATTGTGAAGACTAAAAGCTTCTACCCCTGATACTTGGAAGTATGTCTGAAAATAAGAAGATTCATACATCTGCTGTTCTACTAATAAGTGAGCCACCAATTTTTCTTTGAAAAGTCTGTTTGATGCTCTTGAGTAGGTCCTTAGCCTTCTGGGCTTCCTGAAGTAGCAGATGAACATCACTGCTATCAAAATTCTGTACATATTAAAACAAAGGGGGAAAAAATAAGTTAACTACTATTCAAACATCAGCCAAATACAGCTTTCTTACTTTGATGTGCATACATCTATACAAGACTGGCATAGCAGAATTGAGTGTAAATATATCTAATGCTCTGCATGTAAGTTATTCATCATTTTATAAACAAGGTACTATTTTATTATTTTGAATCAGTCTACAATAAGCCACTGCTTTCATCCTATTCATCAGCTTTAAGTGAGTGAACAATACTGGCAACATTTATTGCACTTTTAGGAAAGCATTTTCAGTCGCAGAAAGAATTAACCACAGGTTTATTGACCGCATTCCCAGCACTTCTACAACAGAGACTTTCAGCACCAGGTCTTGCCATAAACTTCTACTCAGATGATAATTAATTTACCTTCTAAAAGTGATGAATCAGCAAAAAGAGAGAAAAATGTGTTACCTCTCCAGCTGTCACCTACCTCTCCTTTTGAAGAGTAGCAATGATAACAGCCTCTTAGAGCTTCTGCAAGGTTCTTCAGAACTGCCTACATAAATAAATAGGAAGAGAAATAGTTACTTTGATTTGGCAGTCTCTTTGGATAACATGGGTTGTTAGTATTCAGTTCTCAATTAGAGACAGAATCTTTGAGGTACATGTAGCAATAAAGCCAAAGTAATTGTTTCCATTGTTTTTTTAATAGTCGTATTTTAATATGGATGAAAAACTAACTCAGTAAAGAAATTTACGAAGTAGGCAGTAAGGGTCAAGCTCATTCACACTGTCTTAAAATGCCAGTCACTTTCTCTTCCTTTGAAGGCAGGTTTGTACTAGTCAGATCAAAGGCATATAACTGAAGTCTACACGTCTAAATATCAGGCTCTTCTTTCCCTGCCCACAATTACTTCTTAAATCCTTTGCTGCTTTTTTCACCTCTCCCATTTCCTTCTCTCCTACCACCTGCCACTGCAATCCTTTTCCTCATATCTGTAATACCTTTAACTCCATCCAATCTTCTCTTCAAACCAGGATTTCAACCATGTTCTCCCTACCATTTAAGTCACTACATGCCTTAGCGATAAGCTTAAACAAGCAATCAATAAGCAAAACAAGTTTCTATGCAGAAGCTAATCAAAAGTAACTGCTTATCCCTCTGTCCTCCTCTTCCTCCAGTCACTGCTAACATCCAAACTACTGCTCACATCAACACTGTAATTTGAGCAATGCTGCTAGGTCTTGCCCTGATGCTATGCCATACAAAAATACTCCTATCCCAGAGACTGCCATACTCATATGACCTCTCTCGCAAGTCCTTGCCTTTTCTACCATGCCTCTGCCTACTTGCTTGTCCTTACTGCAGTATTGCCTACCTGAAGTCCCCTATTTTTCTGCTTTCACCTGCAAAAGAACTCCTAGCCCCAAAGTCTTCTCTGTAAACACAGAGGATGATTATCTGGAAATAATTGCTTCCCTCTGGCTGCCAGGCCCGTCAACACCACCTAGTTGCCACTTCTGGCTTTGGTATGGACCAAGTTGAATGCTCCAAACAATTCTTTTCATGTGTGCAAATTGCTTTAAAGAAAATACAACGCTACATCAAGAACTCTTTAATGAGTAGAGTAGCTTCCCCACAAGTATAGAAGACATTGCAGCTGAATAGGAAACAAATGACAGGACACTTAATGAAGTAAATGTTAACACAATTACTTACAATAGAAGCAGGATTGTTGCAATCATATGTAACAGCATGAGTCTGCAGTTTTCTTCCCAGCATACACTGCTGAGCGTAGTCAGACAATGTTTCCAAAGTCTGATCAGGGCTGATATAAACAAATAAATGAGGGGAGGGGGGGGGAAAGATATCAACAATGATAGTAATCAAGTGGGTAAAAAAGACCATACTGAAGAAGACAGGGAAGAAAACTAAGTGGGAATTAAATAACAAATCATGGGAATGTAATCCAGTCATTAAGTGTAACTGGACCTCCTCTACTTCTTTCAACCATTACTGCGGTACTGCTACTGGGGTTTGGTTCTGTCCTGAAAACCTGAACAATAATAAAAGCACTAAGATTCTATTCCAGTTCATAACAGCTTATGGATGAAATGTTCTAAATTATTCCTTGCTAGCAAAATCAGGAACTGTAGTTTTGGTCCATGACAAACTGTGTTGGAAAGGTTTTCAACTCAGATCTTCAGCTGTACGTAAGGATGAAAGTAAAAGTTCGCTTTGTGTTTAGAACTTAGTGACCCACACAGCTTTCATGCCCTGAGTTTTGATGGTTCTTTGTGGCTAGTAAAAACCTTTTCTTCCAGTTAAACTTCTGCTAGGGACAGAAATTAAGGAAGTTTTCACTTGCACATACTAGAAACTTTTGCTTTCTGTTCAAAGCAGACCTTAGCAAAACTTTGAACCTTTTAAGCAAACACTGTGTGTTCAGTCAGTTATATAAAATGTAATCTCACTCACCCTAAATATCAAGCTTGCCAAGCTTACACCATTGCTTTTCTCCACATTTAAAATAAATGCAATGAATAATTTGGGATTACAGTAACACTACCAGAATCCTTAGTGTAGCCTTTTTCTTATAATCCTGACTCCAGTACTGCAAATTTTCAAACAACGACAGAAGAACTGCAGAATTTAAGTCCATAATTTACGTAATCTCACCCTGGTTTCATTCATTTAATCAGACATTTTAAGATGACAAAGAGAAGACTATCTTTAAATGCTTAATGCTGTTTTACAGCAAAATCTAGCTCATCATGTAATCTTCCTAGAGGTGTGGATCCTTTCAGTGACATCCTCTTAATGATGCTGAAGGATTTTTATTGATGTAAAATTAGAGCTAGCAGACTCTTAATGGATTACTGCGATAACTGATCTGCAAAGGAAAAACATAGCTTTGTATCAGAACAGAGATTTATAAATAGTAAAAAAGGGAAGAAATAAAGGAATTCAATGGTATGAATTAAAAATACAAAAAAACTGGATATTAAATTTTGTATTTATTTTTGTATCAAGTTCAGATTCTTATACCAATTCTGTAACCAAGTTAAATCTGGTTGTTAGGACATGTAACTAATTTACCAGCTTCCTACAATAAGAACCAGAGAATTCAGTTCTTTCACCATAAGGACATCTTTTAAGGCTTTCAGCAAATTGCAGCCGTGACCAGGCTCCAGCTGTTGTATCCACTGTCTTGCTTCACGTAGCCTGGGGTGGGGGGGGGAGAAAAAGGAATATGTACACGTAACATGCAGGTGATAAATAAGATAGATCATGAAAATTACTACAAATCACAGGAGTTCATAAGATATTTCATGCATGAACAGCCAGCTTGAAATCAATGACAGCACTTAAAATTAATTTGTTTTTTTCCCCTCTTACAAATCACTGTGGGCACAAGACCAAAACCACTATTTATTATCAACAAGAGATTGCTCTAATTAAATTGAGACCTTATTTGAAACACCTTTATTTTTCAGAGAAATTAACTTACTTACACATGAACACTGATGTTTTTTGGACTCTCCCACAGAGGTGAAATTTCTGTACTGAATGAGAGGCAGTACAATTGCTTCTTATAACATAGTTGTTCATCTATTAAGCACTAATAAATAAGAAATTGTTAATGCATTACTATCCATGCTGTTTCTAGTAGGGTTATTGGGTAAAACAGTAAAAATGGTAATTCCCTAAAAATGGCTGACAGCAATTTTTTCAGCTGCCAGAGAAAAGCTTCCAAGAAAAAGTCATACAGATTCACATATTTGGTACGGAGTACAGAGACAAAATCTGCAAACCTACGGTAATCCAGCCAATTTGTTAATGGGGCAGGAGGCAGGGAATGTTTATTGTCCTGGTACCAGTCAGGACAAGTTTCTTTTGGGACTTCAGGAAGTGATTAACTCATCAAGGTTCTGACCAAAGTTGTGAAGTGTGCCTTGTTGTGACAAAAAATAAAGGCATAAAGAAACTATATTTACTATAAATAGCTCTATGTAGAACTTGGTTTTAGCTCTTGCAGCTGTTTCTGTTAGGCAAGTTTATTCCATAAAGAATGCTAGTACAAGAACTGAGAAACTTCCAAATATTAATAAGGAAAGTATTATTATTAGGGTACATACTGGAATTTGTTTGGATCTAGACATTAATAAAGACTACACTTTCAAAGACATTTAAAATGTACTTTTCTATAACAGAAATAGTCTATTGTATATTATGAATTTAAGCAGATTTTTTTCTACTTAGTTCCTGGCTTGTAGTTATACAAAACCTTGATTAGTATGTTATAACTGCCAAAGTCTGCTTTATTATGACTTACCAAAAGGTCCTTCTGAAAATCCCGTAGTCTAGGTCCGTAACTCATATGAGACACATCAACCATAAGTCCAACTTTGGTTCCCTTTATAAGGCCAAACACCTTAAAAGACAAAAGTCATTATAAATACTAAGTTTATCTAAAGTTTGATAATTTTATTGTTTATTCTGTACAATACCATTTAAAATCAAATACTAGGTTTTTCATTTTAAGCTTTTTAGCATAAAGATGACACAGTGACAAAGCCAAGAAGGAAGGAAAAAAAAGAGAGAGGTCTGCTGGTTCCCAGTTTATCCTTACCAGTGTATCATATTCCCTCCTTCCCAAGATAACCTATTAATTATTTGAGAGGATAAAAAATAACTTTGTCTACAGCATGTCTTTCAGGTTAAATGATGCAACTTTGTGGAAGCTAGATTTTGGAATGATGCTTCTTTCTCTATGCCCTTTCCCATTCCTGAGCATTAGCGCTGCTAGGCACAACAGGTGATTAACCAGCCGTGCAAGGGAGGGCACAACGGACTACAAGACAGCTCCACTCCTGTCAGAGGTTAAGCTCAGCGTTGTCCTGATGATTAAGACTGCTAAGAGAAAGAAAAAGACTAGATCTATAAAGCAGAGAACCGCATACCAATAAAAGATCAAGAAAAACAATCCATTGTCAAGATAATTATCACTGCATATGTAACTCACAGGAAATAATGAAAATACATAAGCTCTCTGGAAGCCACTTTTCACTAGTATTCAAAAGTTAATTTATGCCTTAATGCCATACACAGTTCTAAAAATATACTGCAAAGTTAAAGTTACCTTTCTGCTGTTCTGCAACAGCCACTGAATTCGCTGATGGTAAAGTTCAATCACTCTGACAAAAGGCAAAGCAAGGGTTTAGCCAAGGCATTCTCTTGCATTGTGTATCACTGTAACAATCAACCTTTTGTCTTCATCACCTCCTTTTTCTCACAGATGCAAAATCTGTGAGAAAAACTATTCAAAAACACTGTTTTCAGTGTTCTTATACAACTGGTGGTTGCAGGGTTAACCATGTAAATACTTCTCCTAAAGCTGTTTGACTGGTTAGATATGTAGCTGTCTGAAAACGTGGATCACTGAAATATTTTCTATCAGTTGCTGGCTTCACCACATGTATGTGTGAACAACAGAAACTCAGGCAAAACTGAGTTTAGCTCATCACACACAGGTTATTGTCAGGAGATGTATTTAATATAAATTGCACCACTGCTTAAGACACTCATGAAATACAACCTTGTGACTGAATGGCAGCACACTCACTGAAGTGCCGGACTAACTGCAGCACAACTTTCAACAATTTCATTTCAAAATAGGTGTAACCTAAGGTAAAACAAAGTGTTTGCTGGCCTCTAAAATTGTTTTGCTTCAACCAACTTATTTTTAACACCATGTGCATAGATTTTACAATTTGCTGGCAGAAAGTTTAAATCAACATTTTAAAGGGGGAAAAACTTCCTGCTTTTTCAAAACACAAAAGCTACTTTTTTAAACCAGATTTGCAGACAGTTTGCTTAGATGGTGCAGGGCCCAAGTACTAAAGGTGGACCTTCTGAAGATTCTGCATCTTCATGACTGACACAGTGAGGTATAATGAAGCAGTGGCACTTCTAGGAACAGTCTAACAAGTATTGTGAAGACCAGCAAAACCATTACAATTAAAGCTTATTGAGACTATTAATTAAATGTTTTCCTAATTTTAAGTTTCCCTTATTTATACAGTTAAAATTCACTTAGAAAACTTTTAACTTCCACGCACCATGACAAGACCCATGACTTGAAACTAATCCAAGTTATAGTAAACGTAACCCACAAATATGCAGTATTACCTGTGAAAATCCAACCATTCACGGGCTGCCTTTCTAAAATGAGCTAACCGCTTCAGTTCAAAACCTGGTTCATAGGTATCTTCATCAAGAAAATAAAAACCTCTCATCTATAGTGACGTATAATTATCACCTACCCTAAATTTCAGCAAAAAAGGCTTCAATGCTGAGATACTCTGACATTCCCAGAGATAACAAATTAAGATTTATGGCAGCACCTGTAATCATGGGGGGTGGGGAATATAGACTCAGTTACAGATCAAAATCATAAACAAGATGGATACTTACTCAGAAAGCCTGGACTCAAAATTGGTAACAGTCTCTTCTGTAAACTCTATCTCTTCAACACCGTTTCCTGAATTCCTGGAACACTATGCATAATTAGCATCAGAGATGCACACAGATTAGGACTCACTAAAGAAAGGGCAGTATCGCACTTACAAAATAATATTGCCTTCATTTATCAGATGCTTTAATGTCAATTGTAAGGATTCTACACTGTAGTTTCTTAGCCATTCTTCTGTGGTTGGCACCTTTTTAGACTGTATTTTCTTTATTTCTACGCTCTATAGATCAAATAAGAAAAAATTAAATGCAGTATGAGAAATGAAACATGCTGTTCAAATGTAACAAAAATATAAGTCCTAAGGATGGCTGCTGGTAGGCAGTGTGTATCCCAGAACAATATAATTTGAAGTACTGGCATACTCTTTTTGGAGTGGGATGCAAAGGAAAAGAAAGTTTCAGAATACCCTCTGGTTGCAACCTAAAGGAAGGGGAAGGAGAGCACAGTTTGGAAGAGATGGGAAGGAAGACAGGAAACATGAGAGTTTAGTAAAAGAAATAAAAGAGATTTACCAGCAATTTACCAGAGAAGCAGAAAAATTAACCATCTCCAAAGCCGACCTCACAGAGTTTGAAGGGGTATATATTGTCTTCCACTTTTCTAAAGAAAAATGCAGTATTAACAGCTGATTTGCCTTTATTGTTTTGCCCAATTTGTTCACTGACTGATTCATCTCTGCAGAGAAACTACAGGTAGTTTCATGACTTTAGTGAAATTGTGTGTATATGCAAATATACGTAAGGAAACATATCTGTTGCCTATCAGCTTATTTATTCCCCACTCTGTAGTTATAGAGGGTATCTGCTACTTTTCTAGTTGCTTCATTTAGCAGGAGAAATCACCTACCAGCGGGTCTTGCATCTTGTCGATATATGTGTTACCAGCAATCCATTAGCTGGTCACAGATCAGAGACAGTAAAATCTTGCCATGGTGGATGATCACCCTGTAGACCGGATTTTGTGGTCACCCTACAAGACAACGAATTTTATGGGATGACTTCATTACCCATATTTCTGTATTTTCATAAGTCTTTACAAGTTTTATCTGTGGGAACCGTTTTATATTTTGACATTTGTTCACCCATTCCATCTGATGTATGATAAACGTTTTGAAGTGACATAGTACATAGTTTATATGAGCTACAGTTATTTACTCTATATCCACATAAGAAGTCCCAACAAGATTTTCTAGCAGTAACCTTACCCAACTTTTTCCAAAACCTGATCATTGTCCAACAACTCTGCCATTTTCCTTACGTGTGTATCCATTATATCAATACATTTAGCCTTGTTAAAAAAAAAGGCAAAAAGACAAAGTATTAGGCTAAAAAGCTTAAATCCTCAAGAATGTACACTATTAAAAAAAGGTATTGTCAGCAATTATATGATAATCACACTGCATGTGAGACAACAGCAAATGAAAAAATAGCTGCAAAGAGAAGTTACAATTACACATCTATAGCAAACACATTTAGGAACTATTCTGCAAGTTATTTGTTAAGGGATTTTACGCAGTTGACGGTATCCGTGCAGAGCCGCAAGGAGAGCAGCTACACAGCTCCACCAGAGAGTACGATTAACCACAGCAAAACCTGAATGTCCGAGCGTGAGCCGCGGGGGCAGCTGGAGGCAGCCGGGCTGTGAGGAGCGCGGCTGAGCTGGCCCCGGGTTTAGGCAATAAACCAGACCCAAAACCATCACAAAATCCTGCTTTTCACTTCGCTGGGCTCCGCCGCCTCAGTCCGTCCCCAGCGCCCCGCGCCCTTCGGCTCAGCCGCGGGTGTCCGAGCAGCCCCCCCCGTCCCCCGGGACCCTCCTCACCTCACCGGGAAAGGCCCCTCAGCTCCCCCCACCCCAGAGATTCACCTCACCAGACGAAAGGCTCCCCCTTTCCCCATCC
>VXBO01001564.1:2655354-2701433 GCA_013400135.1 Rhinoptilus africanus | reverse complement strand
GATGAACTTGCGCAACGGCCAAATTACAGGTGGAGAAAATTGTGCTCATTCCGGGCGGTTTGCATTCACACCCGTTCGGAAATCATTACCTGAGAAATGTGCCAAAGTGTTACCTGAAATGAAAGCCCTGGAAACCCAAAGTAGTTCAGAGGAGACACCGCTTTATTCGACGTCGGGTGCTGGGGGGAACACCCACAAACCCAGCACGCCTTACCCGGGTATTCAGCCGTTATTTATACACAAAATATTCTCGTGATCCCGCCTACCTAATACGTAACTCCACCTAGGCCTACATATTCATCGGGATGACCGAATAGCCCTTTTTTACCCATGCGTATCGAAGTTTGCTGCGTCTAAACAGCGAGCTAGCCTGATGAGATGCTCTATGCAATGAGTGCCAACACCGACATCCAGAGAGATCCCACTCTGTTTAACACTATGCAAATGTCAATAGCCCGGCGGTACTGCGCATGCGCGCCCTGCCGCCGTGCGCCTGCAGTACCCATTGTGGTCGCGAGGTGGCAGCAGCGAGGGCGGCGGCGCACAGCTGTGCTGCGCATGCGCGACTCCTTTCCCGCCGTACGGCTGCCCTGGCCCTGCCCCGGCGGCGCTGTGCGTTGGTACCGGCCTCCCGGAGGCCGGTCGGGCGAGAGCGGCTCGAGAGCGAACCAGGAGGGGAGCGGGATCGGTGCCCCCCGCCCAGCCTCGAGACCGGCCATCGGTGCTCCAGTGTCGTCTCTTACGCGTTACCGCGCCCCCGGCAGTGCCCCGCAGTTTTCCCGGCGTCCATCTCCATGGCCCCGCGGTCCTCCGGGAGCCCGGAAGTGCCCCCTCAGTCCTCCGACGTGCGTCTTTGTGACACTTTAGTCCTGCAGGAGGCCCCTCAGTCCTCCGACGTGCANCGGCGCACGGCTGTGCTGCGCATGCGCGACTCCTTTCCCGCCGTACGGCTGCCCTGGCCCTGCCCCGGCGGCGCTGTGCGTTGGTACCGGCCTCCCGGAGGCCGGTCGGGCGAGAGCGGCTCGAGAGCCAACCAGGAGGGGAGCGGGATCGGTGCCGCCCGCCCAGCCTCGAGACCGGCCATCGGTGCTCCAGTGTCGCCTCTTACGCGTTACCACGCCCCCGGCAGTGTCCCGCAGTTTTCACGGTGTCCATCTCCATGGCCCCGCGGTCCTCCGGGAGCCCGGAAGTGCCCCCTCAGTCCTCCGACGTGCGTCTTTGTGACACTTTAGTCCTGCAGGAGGCCCCTCAGTCCTCCGACGTGCATCTCTATGGCACTCTAGTCCTCCAGGACCCCGTAAGTGCTCCTCAGTCTCCCGGCAATCACGTGCTTCCAGCACTCTTCCAAACCCGTTAACCACAAAGAACTGTTAATCACAAAAATAGATAAAGATCGCAAAAATAAAGCGACCACCACAGGACTCTCGTCTCCACAGCAACAAGTGGACAGAACCCAAACAAAAGTTGTAAGAGAATCACCAGAGCTGAGTCCCAAATGGAAATAAAAACGAGCAGCGCTTCACCTGCAGGAGAAAAGGATCTGCTCCTCTGGCCACCTTCATGTCTGCTGGAGGGGATGTGTGTGTTGGGCCCCCCCTTTCCCCCGGGACTGTGGGAAGGGCGGCGGGCAGGGCCCGAGTCTTGCCCCCCTGCACATGGCTGTCCCGCTCCCCACCCCTCGCTTGTGAGGGCGTCTTATTTCCTGGCTCCCTGTCCTGCATCCCTTCTCTTTGTCCCTCTGTCCTTCCTCCTGCTTTTCTCTTCCCTTTTGTCCCTCTCTCCTGCTGCATTTGGGCACTTGTAGCCAACTCACTGCTGGGATTCCTTATGCACGTGACGGAATAAACATTTCCTGCCTCCTCTGTGCCGCTGGATGCATTTGCAGCCCCCCCCCAGGGCTCATTGCTGGGGACAGGCTCAAGGGAGGGGGTGACNTTTCCCAATTCTTCCATGTCCCGTTCCCTGTTTCCTTCTTTACCCATTATTCCTCCTCCATTCTATTCCTCTTTCTCTTCTTTCCCCATTCTTCCTTCTCCATCANGCTCCATGAGGCAGCCCAGGTGGGACCCATGAGGCGAGGATGGGCCGGGCCAGGCTCAGGTGCAGCCGGTGAGGCTGAGGATGGGGCTGGCCCTGCCGGAGCTGCCTGGGGAGTGAAAGGAAAGGGGTTCCACAGGCAGCTGCCTCCAGCAAAGAAAGGAGGGTCCCCACAGTGAGGAAGGATCCCTCCCAGCTATCCGTGACGGAGTGCTGGGAGCTCACTGCCTCTCTCAGCTGCACACGTGAGCCACTGTATATGCCACCATGCCTCTGGGAAGCATTNCCTTGTTTCCCAATTCTTCCATGTCCCGTTCCCTGTTTCCTTCTTTACCCATTATTCCTCCTCCATTCTATTCCTCTTTCTCTTCTTTCCCCATTCTTCCTTCTCCATCACCAGTTCTTCTTTTCCTTCTTTCCCCATTCTTACCCCCTGTTCCTTTTCTCCCTTCTATCCCCATTTTTCTCCCTTGCACCCTGCTCCTCCTTTCCTTTCTTACCCATCTTTCCCAGNGTTTTGCTGTATACTGTGTAAGTTACTGATATAATTTTCCTTTATATGGGTGGTGGTGAGATTTACTTTCTTCCTCCCTCCCCACCATCTCACATTCCTCACTTCTTTTTTCTCCATTCTTCCCCTCCATCGCCTGTTCCCCCTTTCCTTCTTTCACCATACCTCCCCCTGTCCCGTTTCTTCTACCCATCTCCTGTTTCTCCTTTCCTTCTTTCCCTCTGTCCCCCTGTTCCTCTTTTCTTTCTTTCCCACCCATCTCCTGGAGTGGGGCCTCTCCCAGCTCCTGCCCTGCAGAGGGAGGGGATGACATGGGGAAGGCTTGACACTGCTGCATCTGCCCTCGCTTCTGCTGCAGCGGCCCCTGGGACCAGTGCGCCCACCCGCATCCTCTCTGCAGGGCAGGCTTGGGAGCAGGCTTGGGGCCATGCCTGGCCTCTGAGGGGCCAGCGTGGCCAGGCACCTTCCCGCTCACCTGCCCCTGCCATGCCCCAGGCTGCGGCGTTGCGGTGGCTCAGCAGAGTGTGCTCTCTGCTTGCACAATGCTGCCTGCGCCGGCAGGGAGCTGCTTCTGCTGCCTCGGAGGAGGAAAAGTTTGCATATTCTTTTCCTGCTCTTTTTTGGATCGAAGCTCTGCCACTCTGGAGAAAGCCTGGCTGAAAGAGGACAAAGCCCCATCCCTCTTGTTCAACAGCCTTTTCCATCGAGAAGGGAGCCTGGCATCCAGCTCTCTTGGATGCTCTCCTGCCCAGCTCTGCGCGTGGCTCACCAAGGGAGCCCCGGGCCACTGCGAAGCTAGCAGTTGGTTTCACTAATGTCAGACCCTCTGGCAGCACTGAGCCCCTTGTGCTCATCCGCCCCCCGGAGAGTCTCTGAAGAGGCTTCAAAGCAAGAAAACCCTCCTTCACCTTCTGCAGTAATGAGTGAAGCAGGATTAGGCTGGGCTTTAGCTGCACTGCTGTTGCGCTGGCTGGGGATCTTGTTGGGGAAAGGGAAAAGAAATAAAGTAGTAAAATGCCTTCTGTTAACCCTGACGAGTTGTGCTGAAGTGGCAAGGTCACTTCTGTTGGATTTCTGTCTCACTTAGAAAGCACGTGGCTGTTTTGCAGTTAGCAAGCTCACACGGCTGGGAAAGGCAAGGGAAGGAAGGATGTGGCTTGCTCAGCTCCCAGGCAAACGCCTGCCAGGAGCAGCTGAGGCAGAGCGTGAGCAGCTGCTGCCCAACACCGCTGCCCGATGCTGCCCAGCACCACAGCTCCTGCAGGGAGCAAGGGCCACTGCTCACACTGCCCGCTTCAGCTCCCGCTCTGCAAACCTCTGGGTGTTAGAGTGGCCCAAGCGACCTCAGAGGTGCTGCCCACCAGCGTGGCGCCATACCCTGCCAGTCCTGTGCCAGCCCCTGTGCTGTGCCACCGCACGGCCTCTGGCTGGAGGCTTAGTGGGATGTGGGATCCTGGTCCAGCCACAGCAGTGGCATTGCCTCTCCCCAGCCCCCCGGAGCTGCCTGTCCCTAAGGAAAGCAGTGTGTTGCACAGTGCTCTGCAAGCAGAAACTCCCTTGATGCTCTTGCCAGGCTGGAGCTGGACCCATTCCCTCCACGGGCTGCGTGCTGCTGGCGTGATTGAGCATGGTGGAGTCCATGCGCCTGTCACACTGCCTGGGTGTATGGGAGCAATATACTCATGCAGAGCAAAGCTGGGTAGCAGCAACATCTCCTTCTGTCTCCTCTGCCCGAAGGAGCAGAAAGAAAAGCAACTTTCTGTTCTGGGGTCTTTAATTTGGTGTGGCAGTTTATTACCACAGTGAAGGTGCTCTAAAATTCCTGGAGATGGATGGAGGTTCTCAAATCCCAGCAGCCGAGGGCAGGACAGTGGTGGCAGCAAGCAGTGGGAGGGAGCTGCTGGCCCCCTCCAGAGCAGCTGGTCAGCTGGATGCTCCATCCCAGCTGAATCTCCGGCTCCCACCATTGCTGTTCCCAAGCAGCAGAAGGAGCACTGCAGCTGGATCTGCTTGCTTGGGAAAGGCTTTGCCTGGACTGTGGGCAGAAGCTTTGTGTCAGCCCCAGAGCCCACCTCCCTTTCGGGCTGGCGGAGCTTTCTGCCTGCTGGGGCTGTGGGAGGCTTGTGCCCTGTGTGGTGCCCAGGGTGGAGAAACAAAGGCTGGTCCTTGGCTAAAGGCAGCTCCACCTCTCCTGGATGCCACAATTGGTTCCTGGGGAACGGCTGCCTGTATTTAAGACCAGCCGCTTGCCTCCTTGCCTGTTTGATTCCTGAGCAGCAGGCAACAATGTGCCTGCTGTGACAGTTCAAGTTGTGTTTGTTTCTGCCTTTCCTCCAGCTGAGAAATTCACTCCGTGAACTTTTCATCCTCTTCTCCTGGGGCAGGAGAGGCTGTGGCTGGCAAGGCAGGCGGTGGGGAGCGGCTGTGTTTGCTGCCTGCTCATAAAGAGGCTTTCCCAGCTGAGTTAACCTCGCGAGCTCAAGAGGCACGCAGGCAGCTGGCGTCCCTGGCACGCGTGTGCCTGCAGAACAGTGATTTCAGGGGTCCCCTTTGCTTCTCACGGTGCTGGTGACTCCTCAGCCTTGTCTCGGGCTGCTCAGTCACCCTGGGAATGGCAATGGAGGGAATCTGGGGGGCTTGGAAAAGAGGAGGATTTGCTGCATTTCCTGCGGGGCTCACCAGGGCAACCTCTGTGCAGAAGATCCCTGTGTGGGCACAAACAAGCCCAGACCAGGCTCGGGAGGAGGCGATGTGGCCAGCCAGCCCTCTGCATTGCCTGGCTTTGTGCAGGTGCCTGGGCAAGGTGAAGGAGGGAGGAGAGAGGGTGCCATGGGACCCTCAGCAGGTCTGAGCATGTGCCCTGAGCCCATGGGGGGCCGGGCCTGGTGCAATGACCAAGAGAGCCCCATCCCCGTCAGAGCCAAGCCGCTGCCGGGGGCACCCGCAGCTCACAGCTCGGTGGGGGAGCGGGGCTGGAGGATTAGCATTCACGTCCCCTCACTGCTAATAGATGGGACTTCAAAAAGCGCAGGGCCTGCACCTGCCATTTCATTACACTTTGTTAAGCACCCTGTAACTATGACCGATGGCACTTTCCCGGGCGGCTGCTGCTATGTGTGTTTCAGTCGTATTTTTGCTGTGCTGGCAGCACAGAGCCGAGCAAAGGACAAGTGTAGCTGTGTAGAGACATTCACGTGGGCTCCTGAAGTGATGCTGGGGGAACTGCAGCAAGAAAAGCAACAGCTTTGTAGGGAAATCCGGAGGCAGGGAAAACAGCTGCTGACAAAGCCATCATGGCGTGGCTTACCCAGCACCTGATGAAGGCTGGAACTGTGCTTGGGCACCTTGCCCTGCTGATGTGCTCCTGCCCACTCCATGCCCTACCTGCCAAGGAGATCTCCTGGTCTGTCCCCTTCCATACACCAGTCACCAAGTGCTGAGGTGTGAGCTGACCTGGTCCCTCCATGCATACAACATTCCTCCCTGCAACAGCCAGGACCATGCCTTGCTACAGGGCACACTGTGAATCTGCCTTCTTGTGCCACAGTGCATCCACGCTGTCCCCTGCCTGGGGGCCAAGGACCTTGGAAACATGCTTGTCCACCCCTGAAGAGCCAGAGCAAAACCCAGTGCCACCAGCTTCGGCATAGATGCCACGGCTGCTGAAATGGCACTGGATGCCGTGGGCGGTGGGCTACACTTGTACATTTAAACATGCCAGATGTGGGTAGACTCTACCAATGACACTTGATTAAATGGGGGATGGATGCCTGCTGTCCCATGGGCAGTCACTTAATGGGCATACCGTAAATGGAGTCCTGCCCTGATTAAGTGTCTTGGGGACTTTTCTGTCTCAGAGTGAAGACAGATAGTGAAGCACCTGGTAACTCTTTGCATGCCAAGACTTGTGGTACAAGAGGAAACAGATGGTGCTTCGCATTCACACAAGATGAGAGCAGAGAAATCTCTTCTGGCACTTAAAGTGTGAGCTAGGCGAGGAACAGAATTTTTTATCTTCAGTTAAAATCTTCCCTCAGTATGCTCATATTCTGGCAATAAATTAAAAAATATCAAATCTTGGCTGTTCTTATTCATGCATCAGCTTTTGCCCTCATGGAACTGGCCTGCAACCGGCAAGAAATATCAGTCAAGGTCTTGGGGTAGTTAAACACTTTGGAGCCCCCTTTAAGCAACATCCATGGCCTTCCCGAGGGCATCACAACCCTTGTAGAGCTCCCAGATGTAACAGCATGGTGACTAACAGCATGCAAATACTCACACAAGCCACTCTTTCCCCCAGGGCATGGGCTGGCGCCATGTGAATATCCCCAAAATTCAGTTTTCCAGCAGCACTGGGAATGGAGGTTGCCGGGCTGGTGGTCGTGTAGCTGTGGCTGCACAGCTGGCCCAGCGCTGGTAGGTGCTGGGGCAGAGGTGGCTCCTCGACTGTACAGGGCTCTGGCGTCTGCAATGTCAAAGGAAACGTTGGAGCTCATTACTGTTTTATTTGCTCAGCAGCAACCTGCAGCCCTAAGGATGAGATCATGAACCTGTGAGAACTGTCAAGTCCTCTCTTTGCAATAAATCAGCATCTCATTGAATTTGTAACTTCTCTTATCAGCTTAATACAATCCTTATCCAAAAAGCACTAATCCAATTCCTCTAGAGAGATGCATCTGATTAGATTAATTAATCTGTTTGCACTGGAGATTTTCCTAACACTTGAACTTCTTCGGGGCAAACTCCTCTCTGAACCCTGAGCTGTTCTATCTGAACCGAGGAAGAAAGGGGAGAAGGGCAAAAGCATCACCAAGGTGGAGAAAGGGCCTGGTTGCTCCAGTCAAACCAAGAGGGGAATACATGGTAGAAAGGATTTTGGGAAGCAGGGTGCTGCCCAGGGATGCTGTGAGCCCCTCAGCTGGTACAGAGCCCCACTTCTGGCCATGGCTCACCTGCCCCGTTAGGCACAGCTGCCCCACACTTGGGAAGCCACAGCCAGTCGCCAGCCCCGTCCCCTGTGTCACCGAACCCCATACTGTGACACCGGCAGTGCCTGCCTCCCTCCGGTGTGGCACATCTGATCCAGGCGCTCTGCAGGGATCTATTGTCTGCAGTTTTTCCAACTTGCCCCTTTTTTTTATATGTATTTTGATGAGTAAATTGGCCACATCAAGCTAATCTAAATCCCAGCAGAGCCCTCTGTGCACTAAAACATGATGGAATCAAAATTATGATGTTTTAATTGCCAGTCGTTATGGGCACACCTATTTTTAGCCGTTATCTTCATAGTTGTCGAGATAAAAGCTTTGGAAAATTATTAGATTTTGCTCAGAAATTTGCTTAATTACACCAAGATTATTGTGTTGGTCAATGGTGTGTAGGTGAGGAGGTGAGGGGAGGGGGTGGGAAGGATGGTGGGGGGTCGTCTCCTGTGGCAGGGCTCCGGCGGGCAGAGCCTGGAGCTACCTCTGCAGCCCAGGTTGGCCCCAACTCCACTTGGGTCCTGTCAGCCTCTGGTGTCCTCCAGTCTCCTTCTGCTGCTGTTTTCCAAGGGTTGGTGGAGATGGCAACTTCTGCAACACACCGGGAGCCAGGGCAGCTGGGGGCTTTGGGACACTGCACTGCAGAGGTGACCCACCGCTCTCCATCCTGCTGCGCTCGTGCCGGAGGAGGAACCGAGACACCCCGCAGCCCCACCAACCTCATGAGGACTCTGCCGTCGCCCCATCCGCTGGCCTTGCGGGCACCCAGGGTGTTCCCCGCTCCCGGTGGTGTGGCGTGCAGAGGGCATCGCTCCTGCAGCCCCAGCGCGGCAGCGTCGGCAGCGGGTGGGCAGCCTCTGCAGGACGTGGGAGGGCGAGCCTGGGGACCGTCCCTGTGAGCGCTGAGAGCAGTGCAAGCCTGTCTGTGCAGAGCCTGAGCAGGGAACTGCGCTCGGGTGCAGGCTCCGGACACGGGACGGCCGCTGCGGCAAGCGGATCTCAGAGATGGGGACACATTGCTGAATACTGTCCCCAGGGCTATTCCCACTCTCTGGCAAGGACTTAAAAATGTCATTAGCGTTTGTATTCAGATATGCTCTCCTTGCCCCTTCTCACATATAGCAGAAGAGGTGATTTAAAATTTATCAGCAAGTGTCAAGATAACCTGTGCAATTCAGAATCAAAGTGCAAAGACCAGCGTGAAATGACAGCTGCAGCATCCATGGAGTCACATGTTTTATCCCAGTAAGTACATGAAAATTGCAATGTGCTTTTCTGCTATTCAAGCTGAAGGGCTCCTTTAACACAGACCGTCTCCTGATATCAAAGTGAATGATTTCTTTCATTATTCCTGGTTATGAAGCCTATTTTCATGTTATTTGTCATTTGTGAAGCAATTTGGTTTAAAGATGGCTTGAAGCTTTTGTACTGAGCAATCAGGGAGAAAGTAGGGAAGGAATAACTAAGGGGAAGACTGGGATTCTTCATCTGCTCTTGCATAACGAAGTGCAGAAGCTGCCCTTCTGCAGGGCAGGGATCCATTCCCCGGGAATTGGACTACGTGGACAGTCCAAGGCGCAGACGATTTCCAGGCTGGTGGGTGCGCAGGAGAAGGGCTCAGCTCTGTGGTTTCAGCTTCCTGAGAACTAACAGCACCTCTGGGACAGGCGGGGAATTTAAGTGACTTTGGAGCCAGCAACTTTCTGCAACTCACAAATTTGAACTTAAGAGCCAATCAATTGTGCAGTTGTTTTCGTACCAGTATGGATCTGCCAGGTGGAATTTTAGAGGAACTTTTTATCCTCCCATCTACAGCTGGGCTGCTATTCCTCATGCTGAAAAGCCAGCCATAAGGGCGTCCTGAAAACCAAACCTTGCGCTGCTGCAGGGCTGATATATCGCTCACCGAGGAGTAATACTGTGGCACCAGCTAGGAGGGAAACAAGGGGCAGAATCAATTCTCCAGCAAGTGTTGTTTGATTTTGTCATAAAATTCTAATATTCTATATTTAAAAACGTAGCTGCTCAGCCTTGAGATGAAAAGCTGTGGCATTAAAACGCCACGGAGGGCAGCTGCAAGCCAGCCAGGACCAGTCGATTCCTTCGCCAGGAGATGGGCATGTTGTCCTCCTGTGCTGCTGGGTCCAGCCAGCCCCAAGTGCTGCTCCCACCATGACCCACACCCTGGCTTTTGGGGCCGCTTCCCATCTCCGTCCCCATGGCATCCATGTCCCCCAGTGCTCCCGCAGCCAGAGCTGGCCAGGACTTGCTCTCCCTGTGCTGTACCATGAGCTGCCCCCGGGCAACACACCCCTGCCTGCCTGCGAGGGCTCTGGGGACACCTTGCCTCTCGCCTGGCTAGTGCTTAGGGCTAAAGGCAAGCCAGCATCCTGCCTGCACCGCGGTGCCGAGGGGGTGTCCCCATGGGACACCGCACCCAGCTGGGTCTGGGGGGAGCACGGCCAGGAACGCTGCAGGGAGCAGGGACAGCACGCAATGGAGGCTGAGCAGCCTTTGTGGAGGTGCCACTGGTAGTGCCAGTATCAGGGGCTTGTCCTGCGGCCACAGAAGGTGCTGCTTCCCCCAGGGAGCTGAAGGCACTTTCCACTCAAGACAAGCAGCCTTGCTTTAAGTACAGAGGTAAGAATCCCATCGCTTCCAGGAGGATATTTTTATTGGCTGCTCGCAGAGAAGTGGCATGGCAAGTCTGAAATAGCTGCGGATGTAAAAGCAAATATAGGGAATGTGCCTGCAGAGGCCCCCTCTCGATGGAAACAGATTCCATCTGCTCTGGCACCAAGCACATTTCAAAAGGGGTTTAGTCCAGTTTCAGGGATTTTGTTCTCTCTGCTTGTATTTTAAGACTGAAGTGAGATGGGGTGATGTGAGCGGGGGTTTATCATGCACACAGCAAACTCCTCTTGTGAGTGGAGCCCGGCACAGGGGAGCTGGGAGCAGCCTCACCCAGGGCATCCAGAGCAGGTCCCTCTGGGGAAGCAGCGACTTCCCTGGGGCTTTCTGCCCTTGAGGGCTCTTACCTGGAGACAGAAATCGTGAAGGTTATTATGGAACAGAGCGAGAATAGGAGAAGTCTCTTCCCACTGTCGGTAGCTCCCTCTGAGGCTTGGTGAACTCCTGCTGTGGGGGCAGAGGCTGAACGGGCAGGGGTGCAGGCAGGGTGGGCAGGAGTGCTCCTGCAGCCCTGTGCCTTGGATCCAGCAGCGCAGGCAGCAGCATCACCCAGCAGACTTATCCCTGCCCACACAGCACCAGGCACTCCAATCTCTTGGACCCGGCTGCAGAAGCAGCATCAATGGGGCAGTCACCCTGTGGTGCCCGGGCCAGAGGCAGCGGCTGAGCCCTGCCTTTCCAAAACCAGCCGACAAAGTGGCAGGAGCTGTTCTGAGACAAGGATCCTCTACGAAGCGGGGAACAGTAATCCTGGCTCGCAGAAGGTGGATGGCTTTGGCTGAGCCCGGTACCCGCACCAGGGATCAGCACTTGCCATGGCGCCCGTGTGGAAAGTGATGGCTGGTGCTGGTGGGGCGGGGGCTTCCTCGCCTGCTGGCCTCATGTGGCCAACGTGGCCACCCCACTGGCTCCAGCGCTGTAGATGGAGGGGACACGCAGTGCCAGGCCAGGCACCAGGCAGCAGCTTCTGCGGGCTGTTTTGGGAGCATGGGCAAATGTCTTTTAATGAAATACTGTTTTCACCAAAAAATGGTGTTTCCTAAAGGTGCCTCATCTTTTTTTTTCAGCACAAAAAGTTAACTTGCTTTCAACAGAAGTGTAAAAGGTTTTCTCTCTTAAGTAAGATCCACATGTTCTTAATTTAACTAAGATTTAGGCTTTTCAAGGATTCTCTTTTAAATATAAACCTTATTTTCCCCACTGAACACCCCCTCCCCTCCCCCCCGCCCTTGGAATGCTGTATCCAGCCAGAGCGGCTCCATGGTTTCCCTTGTGGTAGAGTCAGGTTCCTGAGGTGGCTGCCACACCGGGGTGATGGCCCTGTGGGATGGGGACACAGAGGAGCTGAGGGGACCCCAGAGCAGCTGGGGCTGCCCCCGCGCCTCTCCCCCTCCCCACACACGCTCAAAGTACAGCTTGAGGGGTCCCTTTTGCTCCATGTCCCTTGTCTCCCTGCGTTGCCATTACACCTCCATGTCCCTTCGCATCTCTCCTGGTCCCCACATGAAACATTTGCTGGGAGCAGCAATAAATACAACAGTCCCCTTAGAAATGCGCTTTATCAAACTCACCTTTCTCCCAGCAAACCTGCAATTAATTCTGCGCTAATTAGAAGTCACTGCTAACGAAGGAAGCTGGTGGAGGTAAGGAAGCTGGTGGAGGTGGGCCGGGGCGCAGCAGGTAATAGCTGCACTGGAGCACTTGAGAATTAATTGTAAAGGCAGCAGAAAGGTAAAAAAGCTGCAGTAAGTGTAACGGGTCAGCAAAGCAAAGTGCCAGCTTCCTGGTGCTGCCCTACAGACTTGCTGCTGAATTCCAGGCCTCCGAGGTCACCGGGACTCACCGCTGGGTGCTGAGGACCCCAGACAAGGGGGGGTTACGTTATGGCCAGCCCAGCAAAGGGCTCTGCTTGCCCCGCTGCTCCAGACACAGCCTCCCAGCTCGGTGCTGACCCTCACCTGCAGGGCTGTTACTCTCCATCGCTAAAGCCCCAGCGTTGGCCATCAGAAGGGATAACCCCCCAGAGCGGGCAGGGGAATCTCTGCCGTCCCAGGGCTGTGGCCAGGCTGGGAACAGAGAGGCGGTCTGCGCAGTGGGAGACCCCGGGCACCTTCTCCTGTCTGGGGCTGCGAGGGGACACTCAGACCTTACAGCTTCTCCTGCAAGACACACACATGTAGTGGCTCAGTTCAAGATCGCATCCTTAAAATTACAACATTCTGGAGATGAAAAGAAAGCCACTTCTATGACTGAAAATTAAAGATACTGCTTCCTGATCATCGTAAAATTGACTTCTAAAATAAGATACTTAATTAAATGTATCCATTCTTCTGATACTACTCAAAAGAGTTAAGTCCAGAAATGATGCAGAGATACTGTGGGATAATGTATTCATGTGGATGGTTATCTTCCTCATAAAGGCATTTTGAAAGTAGCAAAAGTAATTGCATTATATTTATGTCAATTCTCTTATTTAACTTGGCTGCAAATGAAGTATTCTGTATTGAACTGCAACCCATTTTAATTTACAAAACCAGCTCTGCTTTGCTCAGTAGTATTGCAACTAATGAAAAATGACTCAAAGGAACGGATCTTTTCCATATGAATGCTCATATAGACCGCGAACAGACAGACTCAATGGATGGAGCAGCTGCCAGGGCTGAGGGAAAAAATAAACTGAGTTTTAGCTTGCTCTGAAACTTGCAGGAGCGGGGGGCTCATCTTCCCACCAGGTCTCCCTCTCCTGGGGCATGTGGCAGGAGGAGCCCCTCACCTCTCTTCAGGGCACTGCTGTCCCCTCGGCATCTGCTGCAAAGCTGCCTCCAACCTTTCCCCACAGGGAGCAGGTCTCGGTGTCCCATGGGCGCAGCCCCCATGGGCCTCTGTCCGTATCTCACATCTGTTTGGGGGGAGTGGGGCCATCCCACTCTGCCCATCCTGTGACAGTGACATCTCAGCCACGGCGGAGCTGCCACCACGGCAGGACATGCCCTTCGCCACAGGCAGGGAGGAGGCAGTGGCAGCAACCCCTCCCGTCCCCACGTCAGTGCTGTGCGCTAATCCAGGATGATGTTTCTGCACGCAGAGGCATTCCTGAGTGTGCTCAAACATGGTAATTTATTATTATTTATTTACAAGCGACAGAATGTCTTCTGACCTTTCAGTCCCGCAGGGACGGCTTTGGAGCTGCGGCTCTAATAGCATCTTGCACATCCAAAGAATTCCAAAAGCGATGCTGTCCTGGGCTGAATCCTGATGGCAAGAGGGGCTGGCGTGACTGCGGCAGGTTGCGTTTTCTCCATCTGAGAGGAGCACTTAGAGCCGGCAGTGCTGGTGCGGTGGGCTCGGGCTGCTGGCTCTATCCCGGGGGGCAGGGAGGGCTCCCCAGGACAGGCAGACTCCGCGGAGCATCGGCTCCTCCTCTCCGCCATCCTCCTAAGTGCTTTATCTCATCTCTGCATCCCCCGGGCCCAGGCTCAGCCACCTGCATCAGCAAGTCCCTGCGTGTCCTGATCAACCTCCCAGCCAGGCACTTTGCATAATACCTGAGGGAGAGTAAAGGGCCCTGCCTGGAGCTACGGCTCTTCCCTGCACCAGCCTCTCCAGCCCCTCAAATAACCCCCTCCACCTGGTGAGTGCCTCAGCACCGCATCCATCGAGCCAGCTCTCTCCTCCTCGCCGGAGGCTGGAGGGGCCTGTGCGTGTCCCCCTCAGCTCTCTGCAGCCATTACACCCTTTCTTCCTCCTCCTGACCACCTCTGCCTGCTCTGCAGCTCCCTGACACCTCGGGGATGCTCTGCCCTGCTGCGGGCTTTGGCCCAGCAAAAGCCTCCCTGCGCTGGGGAGGCGTGCGACGGGGCAAAAGGCTCTCTGCTCTTTCAGCTACGTGGGAAAAGGTTCTATTTACATAACCCCAGGGATCATAGCTCACTCTCCAAGCCCCTGGGAGCACTGGGCGAGCAGTGCTGGGTTCGCTTCCTAAACCCTGCATAGCCCCAAGGCTGTGCTTGCCCTGCACACACCCCGCAGGGACCCGGACCCGGACCCAGCTCGCTGCCTGGGCTCAGCTGCCTGGCAAAAGGTGCCGCAGCCCCAGCCTGCTCTGTGTCTCCCTCACCCACCCTCTGTTGCAGGCGCAGGAGCTTGGGTGCTTATTAAGCACATCTGAAGGCCACCACGCACAGGCAGATGCGGAGATACAGAGATTTTCATTGTCGGTGACAATATTAATGTTGCATGATTTACAATCTCCTGCGCGCCCGCTCTTCTGGCAGCAAAGCATCTGCTTCAGGCCTATTTGGGTGGTTTAGATCTGTCCTTGAGGATGTAATAGAGTTATTGAGAGGGCAAAAACATTGATTGATTCATACTGAGTTGCTTGGCAGGCAGCCTCACGTGGTTGTACAGGAGGGAAGGTTTGGGACTGAGGAGAGGGAGGCGCTGGGTGCTCACCATGCGCCCCACAGCCGGCCCCACTGTCCCTTCCTGGAAATGCCACTGCTTGGTGGTGGCAATTGCTGAACCTGCCATCCCTGCATGGTAGCGATGGGCTGAACCACATCCCTACCACCGGTGTTTGGTTCCTGTCTCCGAGCAGCAGCAGAGCCCAGCCTGGTGCTGCCCCCCAGGATGCCCTGGCCCCCTGTGCTTGGCAGAAGGGCTGGAGATCACGCTGCTGGATCCCTTATTCCAGGGATCTGGCCCCCTCTGCACACTTAATGTGCACACTTAATGAAAAGGATGGGCAACTCTCTTCTTCCCTCGTCCAGCCCCAGTTTGATGTCCCCTGGTTTAATGCTCCTCCAGCCGCGTGTGCTCTGGAGACACTCGGATGAATAGAGATGAGGAGAGGAAAGAGATGTCCATAAAAATTCACCCTGTTCAATAAGCTGGAGCAGAGAGACACTGAAATCCATCATCCTGCAAAGCCACCTCTGTTTTAAAGCTTGCAGTGTTTTCGAGTAGCCAGAGCTCACTGGATCCGGCACAAGCTGGGAGAAAAGGGTGATGGTTTTCAAGATGGAAAAATCATCCAGATCCAATCAGCTGGGAGGCAATGGGTGGCAGCGATCCTGCAGGCCATGCCTGGTCCCTGGGGTGGCTCTGCACAGCACGGATGGGCAGGCCAGGCAGCGAGGGAGGGGACAAAGTCACGGAGGCTTGGGCACTGTGGCTCCTAGACGGAGCCCAGAGCGTGCCGGGACAGGACAACACCCCCACCACCCCGCAGCACAACCAAGGAGGACCTTGGGGCCTTGATGTAAAGATGCTCCTGCAATATTTGTGCTGAAGTACCCTTGGAACAGAGGCAGATTTTGCCCATTCCCAAGCATGCAGACTGCACTTGTGAAGGACTCACATGGGTTTTGGAGGGCACCCCCCCAAGCAGGTGCGGGGACCTTTTCTGGAGTGCCAAAAGTGATGGCAAGTCTTGCCCCTGCGAGTGACAACCTCCGAGCTCACTGTGACTGCAGGGGAGAGCTGGGCAGCCCTGGGCAGGAGGTGCCAATGGCCAGTGCTGCCCCCCACCCGCAGACCCCCCTCCTACCCCCATTGCCCGCCGGGTGCTTCCCTGGGGCTGTCCCAGCTCGTCCCTTCTCCCCCCGCAGCAGCTCTGGCACAGAAATGGCTCCCTGATTTCAGAGATTGTTGAGCCAAGGTTTCTGCCACCCTGGCGGCTGCCTCCAGCCAGGGCATCCCAGGGGATGGCCGGTGGGCTCTGTCCAGCCGGGGTCCCTCCCATGAACGCTGGCAGCTGATCCATCCCCATTCCAATGGCTCTCCCTCATTCCAGCCAGCCATCCAAGGCAATTAAGGAGACACCACCAGTGCACAGGCTGGAAGGGGCAGAGCTGGAGGAGAGGGAAAGTTGTGAACACATTTTCTGCCAGCGCGGCTGACTGAATGACTAATGCCCTGCACATCCCCGGCTCCCCTCACACAGCTAATAACCATCCAGATGCAAAGCTGCGGCCGCTGCCGGCAGCGCCGGGGCTGTGTGACGGTGCCCAGAGGGTGGGGGCTGGGGGAGCAGCCGGCCCAGCCACGGCAGGAGGAGACAGCAAGACAAATAGCTCCTCACCCGGTATTTATAGGTGCAGGGTACCAGTATCTGCTGGGTCCCAGCAGACCATCGCCAGGTCCTGACCCCAGCAAGGGCCATCCATGTGGGAGAAGGCGAGGGCAGGGTGGGTTTGGGGAATGCTGCCCACCGTTTCTTGCTGCCCAGGACCTCAGGGAGCTGTAGCTCCCTGTTGCCCCGGCTGCAGGGAAGGGAAACGGGGAGCACTGCCAGCATCCGAGGTACCAGCCTGCTTGGATGGGAGACACCCCCCCGAGGGCAGCGGGAAACCTCCCGGGCTGGCAGGTTGGATGTCCCTTGTGCTGCTGGCACTCCGGGCATGCGCTGTGGCAGCTCCTGCCGAGAGGCATCCCGAGACATAATTGAATTCACACTCTTGGATTGAACTCGTTATCCTGTCAAGATTTTGGCATTTCAAATGATTCACAATTGCTTCAATTATAAGAATTGGGGTGTTTAGACAATTCTACCCACCCTACCTTCCACCTTTCCCGTGCCTGCCGTTCCAGGCTGTCAGGCATGTAACCCATCCCTGCTCCAGATCACCCCTCGGAGGGGGGTCTCCTCCAGGGGCTCAGCTCTCCCCTCTCCTTCCCGGGCACACTTTGTGTGGCCCCACATGAGGTTCCTTGTGGGTCTGGTGCAGGGTGGTGCTGAGGCCCTGGCCCTGTGTAGTGATCTCCCCTTTTCCTCCTGAAACGTGTAACATTTACTTAAGGCAGCATCCATCCTGGAAGCGCCCTGCAGACTCACAAGGAAATTAATAGCTCTGTTTCCTGCTTTTTGTGGTGCAGAATTGTAATTCTTCACGGCCCTGTAAAGAGCTGTGCACAGCAGTGCAGGGAGGGATGAACAGGAGCAAGCTCTGCAAAGGGACATTTAGACCTGACCTCTGGAAAACATTTGTTTATCACGCTGGGACTGGCTGGAATAAAGAGTAGCTGCCTGAAGGCAGATTCACAGGCAGGGGACAGGCAGAAGATGAAACTGCATGGACAGCCCTGTGTGGTGCTGGGAAGTGCTGCCGGAGCCCACAGGCAGCTGCCTTCCCCCTCCAGTGTTGAGGGGGCACCGATAGGGTGCTGGGAATGTGTGACTGTGCCAGGCGTGGGGGTGTCAGGTGCCTCCCCCCGACCAGAGCTGCCTCACCAGCCTCCTTGGCAGGACCCCCTCATCGCCCTGGGAGGGTCACCCCCTTACTGTCCTGGGGGGCTCACCCCCTTCTCCTTCAGCCAACACCCTTCAGCACCCCCAAATTCCTCCCCACCTCACAAGGCAAAGCTTTCCTCCACAGACCCTGTGCCTGCCGGGTGCCTCTTCCTGCTCCCACTTTGCTCCACAGTTATTTTACCCCAATCACTAGGTCAATGCCTGATCAATTTGTAAGTACCCAGGACCAACTTTGGAGTTTTTAAATAAGGAAATAAAACCCCCCAAATAATTAAAGTATCAGTTACAGCATTTGTTACTTCTTTGGGACAAGAGCTCTTTTAATGCAGTTACTTGAGAAGAGCTTAAAGATTTCACACCTGAAGACCATCCCAGCTCAGGGCCCACCTTTGGATTTGAGTGGCTCCAAACCAGGAATCTCCCTCGAGTCCTCCCAGAATCACTGCAGCAGGGTCCCATCAGCTGGTCGCCGCACCTCTGCCCCAGAGCAGGTGGAGCGCTGAGCTGCTAACCCGCACCTGCAGGAAATGTGCCCCGAATGGTTATCAAATACGAACTCTGAAGGCAGTTTTAATGCCAAGATCATTCATTGGGTTTTGTTCCTTCTTTTCCATGTTGCCCCTCCCTTTTTGTGCTCTGAAATTATAAAATAGCATTGCAACACTTAAACCATACTCTGGAAGTCATCAGTCAGGGGCATGTAAAATACGTATTTGTACCAGGAACACAAAATTCATCATCTTGCACATATTAAATATTTCCTATTTGGAGTCTGATGACAAAGTGCATATCAAGACATATTATGTAAAACAGACAAGTTAAATCCAATTGGGTCTGAGTTAACATCAGTATTAGAAACTTAACTTTTGCATTTCCTAGCTTTCTGAAATTTCCAATACATAATTTCACTGTTGAAATACGGGTGAAGAGATTGCCTTTGATACGTGGGGTCCCCATACTTCACATAGTCCTTTTAATATATTTCCTAGAATGTGTGGTACATCAGCGCCCAGTGGTCCCAAACAGCTGTTCAATGGAACTCACAGGTATTTGGCACGGAATATGTTCATTAGATACCCACAAAAGTTACCTGCATTTGAAAAAGCCCAAGCCCTTTACAGAAAATGCAAAATAATGAATGTAAGTGATGGTATTTACTTACAGCAGCAACCTGCTGACAGCAAGGGGTTGCTCTGGGCTCTGCTCCGCAGCTGGGGTGCTGCCTGGCTCCCAGCGATGGCCAGGCGGGACAGGGGGGAAAGACCCACCTGGGGCTGGAAGGAACCTGCCCCAGCCCTGCTCGACACCTTTCAGCAGAGACATCAACTCTTTGCTTCCCAATAACTTCATTCTCTCACCACCTTAACTCCCCCATCACTAGGCAAGCGGCTCCAGAGGGGTCAGGCACCCTCACTCCGTGGGGGCTCAGTGCTGGGGCACCAGGCTCTGGGGCAGTGCCACCACTCCAGCTGCCACCCTGCCTATGGAGCGTTCTCCGGAGGGAAAGCTGGTGTGCTGGCCCTCCCACAGTGGCACTGGGGACTGGTGGCGGGATCTGCCAGCCGGATAACCCCCGAAAGTGTGTGAGCACCATGGGCAGGCATGCCCAGTGCAGGGGCAGCACCCGGCAGCGCTGCGAGGAGCCGCGCGTGGCCCATTAGCTGAGCAAAGGAGGGCTCTGCAGAGCTCACTCCAAAGAGCCGTGCTCAGGAGAGCTGCTCGGGGGCTGCGCAGCCTGTTGGCTTGTCTATAATGGGAGAATCTCTCACATCCTTATAAATATTTCACTTGCTCTCTCATCCTCAGCCCCTTTCCCAAAGCAAACCGGCATTAACCCTGTTTGCTGCCTCGCCTGCTCCAGCCCGGAGGGGCTTGTCCCTCAGAAGCTGGTGGGTGCCCTGCTCGGGAAGCCTGCCCAGGCTCTGGGGCACGAGGCAGCTCGCCCTGGGCACGCAGCCCCTTGCCCCCAGCCCCTCCCCAGCATCCCAGGGCTTTGCTCTGTGCTGCATGCGGAGGAGCCCTGCCTGATTTCCCCTATGCTCAGCTTGCTCAGCCTGGTTTCCCATAAACCGGGCACTCAGCACCCTGCCAGCCTTCTCCTGCACACCCTTATTTTTCCCCATCCTCACTCAGGACTATGGTGCCTGCAACACGCACAGCGCAGGAGCACTGAATCCCGCAGGCTGTGTGTGGATGCGGAGAGGGAGGCAGGCCCTGGAGGAACACTCCTCCTCATTCCCAGCACAGGCAGGGCCAGGGCAGGGAGAAGGCAGCGCCGCAACAGCATGGCTGTGCTGAGCCGCAGCAGCTGGGATTCATCGCGTGTGAAGCATCTTGCCTGTGGCTTTGGACTTTGCTCTGTGCCTTGTACTTCTCCATTAACCTGATATCTTGGATGCACTCAGAATATAGTCTGTGGGATTTGTATGCGGAGGTTGCTTAACTCATCAGAAATCATGCTGGAATCTCTCCCCTGCACGGCCACCCCCGTGCTGGCAGACTGGGGCCCTTGCCCTGTGTACGCACATGGTGCCCTGTCCCCATGAGGTCCTGGGGACCGGTAGCATCAGGCAGACCCTGGGAGAAGCTCTGCCAGGAGGGAAATGACACTGGGCACTTCTTCACAGTCTACCATCTAGAGGCTTATTCAGTCGAGTTTATTTGTCCTGCTAAGGAGCCCAGAAATTGCATTCACCTGCAAAGAGCTTTCTCCAATAGAGCCAGGAAGGGCCCCAAGGTCACAGGTTGCTTTTCTGCAAGGCCACATTTCAATGGAGCCACGTGCTCTCACTCTGTAGTCACGGGGTCACCTCAGAGGGACATCGGGAGCCAGCTGCAGGCTGTGGGCAGGGGTGGGAAGAGGCACCTGGACCCAGAGCTTCCCCTCCGAGCCGCAGTGCAAAGGCTGCATGCAGGGCTGGGGTCCCCTGCTCCAGGGAAAGGGGCTCAAAGGAGTGATTTCACTGGAAACGCCAAGGAAAGATTAACTTCCTCAGAAAAAGAAGGGGAGGTGGCCAAGCAAGAGCCTCTTGGTGTGTCCAGGCTCACCTGCCCGTAGACCCGCTTGGAGGGGCAGCAGCTCCGGGCTGGCTCTGTCCCCAGCCAGGATGAGCCAGGGATCCCTGCTCTCCCTGAGGGCAGCGTTTGGCCTCTCCTGGAGCCCAGGCTCCATCATTTCTCCCATGGTTGTTTCACACCCCTTTTTGTGCTGGTGAGAGCCCTGGCGGGGGGGATGGTCTCTCACCTCGTGCTAATAGCAGAGCGGAGGTTGGTGCAGTATGTCCTTCTTCACTAGGAAATAACAGCATTTCAGAAACTGCTTTCTGCAATCACAAAGGAAAGCCTTCACCTAGAGAATATTAGCTCAGACCCCCTGATGTAAGTGTGGTCGTTGAAATCCATCTCAACCCTTTAATAGAAAAGGTAGAAATTCCTCCACTATTCATCTCTGATATTTATATAACTAACCACAGAGCGAAGGCACACTCTGAGCACTGATCTCAAATACTTATTCAAGACTAGAGTTTTAATCATTACTTTTGAAAACATAGTTGTTATTTTTCTTATTATATTTTAGAGAGAGGCAGAGTGGCTTTTTCAGACAGACTTGGGTTTGCTGCAGGTATGCTCCAGTGCTGCATCTCCTGTGCCCGGACAGGGAGCAGGAGGCAGCACTTGCATACCTCTCCTCGGTCTTTGCAGCCCCCAGATCAGCCCCCAGCGTGTGGAGTCACTTCTCACTGTGCAGGTTAGTCCTTGCCCGAGCCAGGGAGGGGCTCCAAGGGAGACTTCCCCTGATGGGAAGCTTTGCTGCAGATTTCAGAGCAGAAGTAGGTATGAGGCGTGGGCTGGGACTTACTCTAAACTGGAGGGGCTTCATTGTGAAGGATGCTTAAACTTAGGATGGAAAAGCGATTTTGGAAGAAACTTCTGAACCGCAGTTGGTCTCAGATCTCCAAGCTGGCATGAACGGCAGCTCCAAGATGCAGAATGGCAAGTGGGGATGCTCCTGCTGATGTCCGGGGCTCGGCTCCTGAGTTGTCTCCAGAATAACCATGTGAAGGGGCGTTTTTGGAGGTTAGCATGGCTCATCGGGAGCGCTTGCAGCCCTGCAATGCTGGCAATGGGGCAATGGGTTGTTCCCTACCAGTGGCCCCGCACGTTTCCCCTGCATGGCTCGCAGTGCTGTCCCCGCCGTGCAGATGGGCTGCCAGGCTCCAACACAGCCGGCTGCGGGGCCTGGGGGCTGCCACTGACACCGGCACACTCCCTCCACACTCCCTCTCAAAGCAACAGGGCGACATAACAGCTTATATTAATTACGCCTTAAATTGTACCACAGCAAAGACAGGAGTGCAGTTTGTTTGTTTTTAAACAGGGCACATGTCACAGTAAATGCCAGCAGTCCCAGTGCTTGGAATAATAAATGTGCAAATAGCAATTAACAGTTGCGTCTTCTGCTCACATGCAAAGGACATAATTAGCTAGTTCCATCTGTTAATTATACCTGCCATGGTTCAGATATTCATATCCCAGACAAAACTCGGAGGAGGAAGGTGAGCTTGTGCAAGCAAAACTCTTGTCATCCAAACATGAGATCCAGCAAGCTTCTGACTCCTCTCCTTGGCTGCTGCCCATAAAAAAGGCACCACATACTTTCAAGGTGCAAGAGCGCGGCAGCTCCCTCCCATTCCCTGCTGCTCCAGCCCCCCTGCAGGATCTCTCCCCAGTGCCCTCCTGCTGGCATTTCACCAGTTTAGGAAGCCCCCAGCAATAGCTGCCCACTGGAAACACCTGCAGATGCACCTTGGTAGGTGGTTTCAGACTCGACTTCGGGGCTGGCAGACCTTTGGCAGGGCAGGACTCAACGCATGAGTCCAGCGTGCCGGGAGGTTCAGGTCAGACCTTGGGCTGGGACGTGGTGACTGGTGAGGCTGAACCCAGCATAGACTGAGCAGAGACTTTAACACAGCACTCCGGCAGTGGGCTTGGTGCTTGCACCCCACCGTGTTTGAATTTTTACCTCTGAGGAAATAAAGAACGAACGCACTCATCTCACCAGCCCTCGGAAAAGGTGAAGATGGCACATGGCACCAGGGAAGGGGACAGGGATGGTGCTGAGGCTGCAGGAGCGGAGCACGAGGGATGCTTCCAGGTGGGGTACATCAGTCTGGTCCTTGCCCATGCCAGCCCTGCTGCCACCCACCTGGAATGCCCCAGCCTGGCCCCCCCCTCCCTTGACCCCAGCACCCAACCCTATTTCCAACCAGTCCCCCAGCACCCAACCCTGTCCCCCAACCAGCCTTGGAGGGGGACACAGCCCTGCAGTGCCTCATCCTGCCGCTCACTCTTCCCTCCTATCCCACTGCCGTCCCTTTCACTCACTTTTACAAACACATTCCACCCAGCACTGCCCGTGCCTAATAACAGCCCCCAAGGAAGCCCTGGGAGGGAGAGGGGCAGCACACCATGTCGGAGCCACGAGCAGCTGCTTCTCCATTAAAAAGCAACTCCAGATTCAAGTGAGGAGGGTGAGGACCGAGTCCTGGCTTGTCGGGCACATTCCTGTATGCTAATTTCAAACAGACTTTCAGGATGTGCTCTCATGGATCTAAGCAAGCAACAGAATCTTAACTATCAGAGCTCCTCTCTGGCTGATAAAATATGGATAAAGGAGCCATCACTTTAGAACAGCAGGAAGAAAAATAATTGCCAAGGTTGGCTCTCATTTGAATATTGTTTAAAACCCTTGTAGCATGGAGATGGCTGTTGCAGTTTCATTCTGCTTCTGCGAATAATTTTGCTAGACAAGATTTCTACCCGGCACAGCCAGAGCAGAGGTAACGAGAGGCGCCTGCTAATTGCCCCATCAGACCCAACCAATTTGTCTGCTCCAGCTGGGCTCCCCCCCTGCCCCACACAGGGGGGATCCCAGGAGTCACGGCCACACGTGCCAGCAGGGCTGCAGCCTCCTGTGAGGGGCCCTGGAGCAGTAAATATTGTGAGCCACAAAGGAATGAGACATGGAGAGAGGAGCTGAATATTGGCAGGATTTGGCTTGGTTTTCACAGGATTCTTTTATTTATTTATTTTTTTACCCAAGCTAGTGCAGAGGCTGACAAGGACGGTAAAGTGACACTGACTAATTGAATTCTGAACTACCAGGAGCAATGCAAATATCCGACAAATTGATTTAATTGCATTCACGTACAATAAAGCTGAGATCTAAAAGGTCAGCTAGAAAATGGAAAGGGTCCCTGGAGTGCTAACAGGAGGAAGCTGACTTTAATACACATTCATCACATTTTATCATCTAATTAGTTCACACAATGCCAGACTGATAGACAGAGGCCTAAACAAAAGTATCGATTGATTATTAGCCACATATCTATCATATTGCCTCCAGCCGGCTGTCAGAGCATGCTGGCAACTCCTGTCCAGTGTATCAGCAGAGGGGGGGCAGTTGATAAATAGTTTTTCTATAGCGGAATTTAGACTCTGGAAAGTGTTTTACACAGACACTGAATGATAAAGATCCTTGCAAAAGCTCTCTAGCAAAACCGCGATCAAAACCCAGCCAGTCTTGCCTGCATCGAGAATATTTATGAATGTACGGGCAGCCGGCTCTGCTCCGGTAAGGAGTGCCCCAGCCCTGGCATCGCCTGGCACCCACTCTGCAGCCCCGGGGCTGCCTGGGCAACATGTCCCCCTCCACTCCCCGATACGTGTGCCGTCTCTTCTGAGCCTCTCATCAGGCAGTTTTCCGTCTTTACTTTTCTAAAACAAGATGATTTTAAGCAGGCAATGGAAATCCTCCTTGCGAATCCACAGTGCGTCCTGTTCACTGCAGCACGCGGGGCTGACACTGGGGCTTCCACAGCCGAGCTGGGGCTCCCCCAAGGAATAAACCTTGGGGTTCTCCTGTCTCTGTGCACGGGACGTTGCCACCCCAGCACAAACGGACATATGAAGCCTGGCAGAAACCACTTCCCACGCTTGCTGCTGGGCATGGAGCTCACAGCACCCAACCGATTTTGGGATTCACCCCAAATTGCACAGCTTCCCCTGAGCAGCCCCATGGCACATGGTGACTTCTTGGACAGGTGCAGGAAAGCAAGTCAGGGGGGAGAGACCAAGCTCCTCTGCCAACACGGTGCCAGCCCCAGCCCATGTCAGCACCCAGAGGGACAGGCAGTGACAGCCAGGGCTTGGTGAGTACCTGACACAACGCCATGGACCCTGACAGGAGGCTGATAGCTTCGGTGAAGCTTGCTGAGAGGCTGAGTGGTCCTGCTCCTTCCCCCAGCATCTCTCCCATTCCCACTGTGCTGGGGAAGCCTGCTCAGCCTTGGCGGCTCCATGCTGCCTGTCGAGAGCATGCGTGAGCATCCCCAGAAATGCTGCTACCTCATCAAACCCAGAACGTTCCTGCTCTTTCACACAACACGCAGCTCCTGCTCTCAGGCTGCTCCCCTGTGCCGGGGGGAAGACCATCGGCACTCGCCCTGCCAGGTCCACATGGGGCTGGTGCAGGCGTCCAGGACCTGAGATGCAGGGCAACACAGAGCAGGGAGCTGAGAAGCATCTGTCCTTGGCAAAGAGAAAACCCCCGCCCATGGGAGAAGATAACTGCAAGGCCTGTGTTGTCCACATGCTCCCTTGGAGGCAGGGATGTCCACCCTTTCCTGGACCACTAGAGCAGCTACACACACATAGGCTCTTCTGCACACAGGGTGCAGCTGGCACGCTGGGCTAGCAGATCGGATGGCGCTCACAGAATCATCATGATTGGAAAGGACCTTTGAGATCCAACCACACACACACAAAAAAACCCACCCTACAATCTCTGGCACTGAGCATGCCCTGAAGAGCCAAATTTATACGTTTCTAAAATCCCTCTAGGGATGGTGACTCAACCACCCCCCTGGGCAGGCTGTTCCAGTGCCTGACCACTCCTTCAGTAAAGTAATTCTTCCAAATCTCTAATCTAAACCTCCCCTGCTGCAAACTTCAGACCATTTCCTCTGGTCCTGTCATTATTCACTGGGGAGAAGAGGCCAACACTCACCTCTCTGCAACCTCCCTTCAGGTAGTTGTAGAGGGCAATGAGGTCTCCCCTCAGCCTCCTCTTCTCCAAACTAAACATGCCCAGTTCCCTCAGCCTCTCCTCACACGACTTGGTCTCCAGACCCCTCACCAGCTTGGCAGCTCTCCTCTGGACACGCTCCAGCACCTCAATGTCCCTCTTGGACAGAGGGGCCCAGAACTGAACACAGCACTGGAGGGGAGGCCTCACCAGTGCCCAGTACAGAGGCACCATCACTTCCCTACTCCTGCTGGCCACACTATTCCTGACACAAGCCAGGATGCTGTTGGCCGTCTTGGCCACCTGGGCACAGTGCTGGCTCGTGTGAAGCTGCATGTCCACCAGCACCCCCAGGGCCTTTTCTGCTGGGCAGCTTTCGAGCCACTCTTCCCCAAGCCTGTAGGGTTGCTTGGGGTTGTTGTGACCGAAATGCAGAACCCAGCACTTGGCCTCATTAAACCTCATGCAATTGGCCTTGGCCCATCGATCCAGCCTTTCCAGGTCCCTCTGTAGAGCCTTCCTACCCTCAAGCACATCAACACTCCCACCTTGTTTGGTGTCATTTGCAAACTCATGCCACCCTCCTATTCCCCACAGTGCCAATAAACCCCTGAGAGACCTGAGATCCTCACAAATACTTGCTCAGAGCAAGTGTTTCACCTTTCCTGGGCCTGAACCCTCCCTGAAAAGCCCCATGGGAGGGAAGGTCCCTGGGGGCAGCTCAGCATCCCCAGGTGCTGCAAAGCTGAGCCCAGCTCACTTCACCTGTGTCCACCCCCCAGCCCGGGCAAGCACATTAAGTACGCTCCTTGGGAAGGCTCAGCGTGTTCTTACTATTGATTTGTGAGACAGCAAATTTTATGAACTGTAATTTCATTAAGCAGGGATCGGTTGTGGCTCCCCGTGACCCAGTCACAGGGTGCGGGGTGGCCGGATTGATCCCCGTCAGCTGGGCAGGGGGCGGTAAGCAGGGAGCAGCCCCTTGGCCCCTGCAGCCAAGACTCCTACCAGAGGGGAGAGACTAATTAACGACAGCTGGCTCCATGCAACTTCACTCAATTCGCCACTTTGCAGCTTGTACTGGAATCAGCCTGGAGCAGGCGCCACTGGAAGGGATCCCCCTTAGAGGGGGTGAGGGGAGCCCTCCAAAAAGCAACGCGCTGAGCACAGCAAAGCAGCAATTTGAACCATGTGCCACCAGGTTACGTGCTGGTCTGCTGCCGCTCATCTATATCTGCATTTATTTGCATTATTTTTGTCAAAACATATGGGATGGGCTTGTTTTTTCCCTTTTCTCAGCTTTTATTCATTTGTATTCTGGGTTATCTAATCATTCGGGCTTTAAATATCTAGAGTTAGAAAGCAGATATTTGACTACTAATTCAGAAGAATTAGCTTCTGCTAAGACTGACGTGTTCAACAGCTGCCAAAATCACATCAGTCTTAAAAAGAAAATATCTTCACTTTTTTTATTTTTAAAAAGTGAGTAGAGCTAATAACTGGAATGGAAGCATTCAATTGGTGCACGGAATGTACTGAGTCTATTTGTTAATTAGACTGCAAATCAGGCCTTAGAAGCAATGCAGTTCTCAGCCTAAATACTCAGCCTGAGGTGAGGCGCTGCTTGGAGACCTGCAGGGGACCTTGGCCAGACCCAGCTCGCCTGCAGCCACAGCATCCCACGGCTCTCTCCCAAACCAGTCCTAAGGCAGGGAAAATCTTCACGCAGAGACGTCCTCTGCCTCCTGAAACTCCCTGGTGACACGGGGCTGGGCAGGGAGCATCCTGCAAAGGCTTTGGCTCTGCGCAGCCCTGCCCGCACACCTCCCTGCGCTCTCCTGCCCACCAGCAGCTGCAGGCAAGGATTCCCCTTTCCTCTGGTGTTTGTGCTGCAATTAGCAAAATGAGCCCTTGGCTGGCAGCCCTGCCATGGAATAGCAGCACGCACCAGCCTGCAGCAGCTTCATCTCCCACCAGCTTTTCTTCATCATCCTCCAATGGCGTAGAAGGGGAGGAGGGGAGGAGAAGAGAAGGTCCCGAATGCGGTTGGGATGTGCAGACTCCTGTGCAGGGCTGAGCCTTCAGCCTGCCCTGGTCTCAGTTCAGTCCCTGACCTAGAGAAGGCTGCTTACATTCTGGTGTTTAGCCTGACTCTGATTATCACTATGAACAGCCTACCACAGCTAATTTATTTTGAACAAAGCTAGAAATAAAAGGATAATCAGGTTATCCCAAATGACAGTTGCAACATCTGTATTTTCTGGTACACTGGGCACATTTGATGTACAGAATATTGTAATGAGGCTGAAAAAATTGTCAATGATATTTCTTTTGTCCCTTTCTCAAAGGAGCAATGGTTAGTCCTCCAAAAGAATATTAATTGATGCAAAATGTGGGAAATGGCATTTTTCTGCAATGATATTTGTTGTTTGCTCCTGACTTTCTGTAAAGAAACCCCTCCCTGCAGCAGCAAGCGTGCACAACCCCATCCCTTCCCTGGCCAGTGGGGAGCAGCTTTCGGGAACCTTCCCATCCCCTGGGCACCTTGAGTTTCCCCCAGCCCCCAGGGCAGGAGTCCTAAACTCCCCCCACCCCGACCCTGCCTTTCGGGTCTCTCATCTCCAAATGCAGGCAGAGCGGCTGGTGCCAATGAGCCAAAGCACCCTGCAGCTGACCCCCGCTCCCACGGTCTAGCACAGGGCACACCATAAACCATCAGGCCTGTTTATTTAATTACAGGGAAACTGATGGGTCTGTATAATTCGGGGCAAGGGCCTGCTCTGCTGCCCGTCATGCCATCCCCGGCTCGGCCAGCTCCGCTTTTCAGATTTTCTGTTTACACTCATTTTTGCTTTCAGCTTTTTATCTCTGCTTATTCTGCAGAGGGATTATATGCTACTCACCACCAGGCTATTCCTTCAGTATTTTAATTTCTCTTCTAGCTATAAACCCATTTTCCACTCTCTTTCAAGGAAAGCGGCAGCCACCACAGGTTGCTGCCGGCAGCTCCATGCTGAAGGCAGGGCAGCTTCCACCCCATGGCCAGAGCCAGAGAAGGTTCTGGGTGCCCCTCACACCAGGAGGGGCTGGCTTTGCTGACTGTGAAGGTGGACCCTCTTCCTTAAGCTCTGAGGAAACTCCCTATTAAGGGCCCCTTTTACAGCTTTTCTCTTTCCCAAAATTGCTGCTGCTCACATTAAAATTTTTAGCGCAGGCTTGACTGAGCCTCCTATTAAGGCTGAAACCACTGCATGAGTAAATCTATACGTGGAGTTAGTTAGAACCACAAAAAGCAGAAGCTGTTGTCTTGACAGATGTCCTTAAACACTCCCCAAATCCAGAACATCCCTATACGGTCCAAACAGCTGGAACACAAGTCCTCAAACCAGTAATTCAAACAACATAAAATGCTCCAAGGAAGACTGGCATGGCATGGCATTGCATAGTATGGCATGGCGGCTCTCCCCTCTCCCATCCCAAACACAAGAACAGGCAGCCATGGCTCTCTCCCTCTTTTAGCCTAATTAATGGCTGTTGCTTTTCCCTGTGTGCCCAGCCGCTGGTCCTTGCCCTTCGTCTCAACTAAACGCTGTTGGAGAGCAAGGTCTCCATCCCTGTGCAGCGTGGCCCATCCTGGGGACAGCCCTTCCCCTGGGAGGGAAAGCTGCCTCACAGTTTCATGTTTTATAGCTGTTAAAAATACTTTGTGCGTTCCTCTCAGCCCCCTGCAGAGCAGACAGCCAGCGACCTACAGGTCCCTAAGCTGGGACCTGGGGAAGCTCTTGTCCTTCTCACCTTCTCCTGACTCCGTGTGCCCACCCTCCCTTCCCAACTACCGCATTGTCCTTGAGGGGCTGCGCAGATGCAGCTGCAGATGCCCTGTGGCCCATCATGTGCCGCTCTGGGTGCGTGGACTCCTGTGTCTGGGTTGGCGTGGCAGGAATGGGGTCACTGCTCCCAGACAGACATGCAGAGCCACAGGAGGGCTGTGGGAGCCCCCCAAGCAGCTGTGGGGTTGGCTGGGGTGGGGTGACAGCAGGCTCGCTGAGGGACGTGCCAGAAGGACACGCCACAGGTTGTGATTAGCCATCTTCCGCCACCAAATTCCATTTGTCTGCAAGCTTGCAACTCATCTCCTGCTTTCTTTCCCCTGAGTTCCCAGCAAAAATGACTGGAGCCACCCCAGGGCGGTGCTGCCGGCATGGAGCACTGCCATGCCGCTGGGGACACTGCCAGTTCAATGGGACTAAATGGGATGCTGGCTCGGGTAACGGTCCGTAATTCGCTAGTTTTCATTTAAATTGAGCTTTGTGCTGCTTTGATGAGGGAACATATTAAAGCCAACGTGGCTGACATTTTTAAAATAAATTCCAAGATGAATTCCACGCATATCCTGCATTAATGTGGAAGGTGGAGATAGAGGCCAGGGTGAGCTGAAGCAGAAAGTATACTGTAAATTGAAGCTTGGCATTGAATATAAATGGCAAAGGTTGCTGACTGCCAATAACAGTAAATCAGGTTCAAGCAGCACGCAGCGATAAGGCTGCGAGATGGATTGCCTTTCGGATGGAGCTCGCCCGGTCGGGAGGATGGCTCAGGGCCCGGCTGGTGAAGGGGACGGTCACTCACATCAACCAGCGGCTCCCAGCGGGTCAGGAGCCTGCGACAGCAGCGCAGTGGGCACTAGGTCTCTGCCGGCCCCGGGCAGGAGACATGGTGGTCCTCGGGGATGCAGCCGTGTGGCTGCTGGAGGGACTGGCAGGGAGCAGCTCCTCCTGCCCCGTGGCATGGGGGGAGCCCAGCCCCAGCCCTGCTGGCACAGCTCCACACCCTGCCTGGAGCTGGGGGGCTCAAGGTTGTTTATGTTATGTAGTTGTTAATTTGCTTGTGAGATAATGGAGATGATTAATATTTCCTTTATGTCTGAGCTGGAACTATGCTGTCATGGGGATTCCTGCAAAGCTGCAGGGGAAAGTCTGGGGAATTTTCTCCAAGGGGCGGCAGCTGACATCCGGAGGGAGCAGGGGCTTGGAAGAGCTCTGCCCAGGGCATCATCCCTCCTGTTCCCTGGAGCAGCTGAAAATCACACCCAAATCCAAAAGGAAATCACTTTGGTGAGCTGGTTCTGCCTCCCAGGAGGGAAGCAGGTGGGCTGGCTGAGGGGTGAGGACTGCCTGGGGATAAAAGCTGATTGCAACGTGTGCCTCACAGCCTTGGTGGTGCTGGTGCTAGGAACTTCATCAGCCTGGCATGTGCTGCAGCTCCCTTGGGACCAGCAACGTGGTTGGTAGAAGAAAGAAACTACATTTTAGAAGCTTGGATGAAAGTTGGTGAGTGCTGGACTCTGAGGCTGGCCAGAGCGTTGAGGTGGGATTGCACAGATGCTCTCCTTCCTGTGAACACATCAAAAGCGTCAGGAGCATCAAAGCTCTGCAGCTGGACTTCCTAAGGGCAGAAACCCAGCAGTGTGAGTGCCATGAAAAGGAGAAAGCTCAGAGCCTGCTGGGTACAGGAGAACAGAATCTGATGGGAGGAAGCGGTGCCAGCAGAGGCCGGTCTGTGGGGCTGGGAAGCTGGCCGATCTCTCACCCGTACTGGCTGGGGATGCTCTATCCTCTCGGTGAGAGCTCAGCCCAGGGCTCTCCCAGCTCCTGCCAGCTCTGGCCCCGCTGCAGGTGCTCCGGGCACGCAGGGGAGATGCTGCTCTGCAGCACACACTGCCTCGTGCCATGGTAGGACTTCTAAGCATCTCTCCTGAGGACACTCCATGTGCACAGGGAGGAGCTCCCTATACCTCTCCCATGGGAAGATGCAGGACTTAAGGAGTTTCTGAGGCTTTTGCTCTCCCGCACAGCCCATGGAGGGAAGGGTAATTTGTATCAGCAGCACGAGGGGAGAGGGCAGAGAAGGAAGAAGACCACAGAGAGACAGTCTGAGAAATGAGAAGACAGATCAGAGTTTTCTTATAATGAAGAAGGAACCTGTGCAAAATTGCTCTCGATTAATCCGCAGCTAACTGAGCTCATTAAATTAAAATTATTTCATACAGGGCCACGAGAGAGCGCCTGCAAAAAGCTCTGTTAGAGGGAGATATCAAACCCTGCGTTTCTGGGCGAGTTTGGCCTCAAGTCCACCCAGCAGCAAAGAGTGTGAGGTTGGCTGCCTGGCCCTTGCTCAGCCCGCTGTCCTGAGTGGAACTGCTGCGGGGAGGATCGGAGCGTTGGAGCGGGTTGCTCCGGGAGAGCCTTGCAACAAACAACCTGGAGGGGGGCACCTTCTGCCCACCGCTTCCCACAGGCGCTGCCGTGCTGATGGACCTGTGCTCAGCCTGGCGCTCCTCTCCTCTGCGTTTCAGCGGTAGAAAGAGCTGTGCAGGCAAAGCCAAGCTCTGCTGCCCTCGGGCAACACAGCTCTCAGTCACCCAGTGTTTGTAAAGCGTTTGGGCTTGCTGGGCTGACTGGTATGCATGGGAAAGGAGGTGACCTTCTGGCTACAGCCAGATGTAACAGGATGACTCAAAAATGGAGAGAACACATGGAGAGTGTATGGGCCTTCATTTAGCCCCTTTTTTCACTTCTTGTTTCACTCCTAACCTCATCTGGATTTAGCCGTTTCTGTAGGTTTTTTTTCTGAGGCAGTTGAAGAAAATGTGGGAGATCAGGCAGGAGGACTGCCAGGCTTGGTGCGCCGGCTCTGTCCCTTGGCACTGCCACCGTGTGTCCCTCCTGGGGGCCAGTCCTGGCTCAGCTCCGCAGTCTGGGGTGCTCCTCAGCCCGTGAGTGCTGACCGAAGGGTGGTGGATATCCGTGCAAAGGAGCAGAAGCTGCTGCAGATAATCCTCTGCTCAGGACTTGCCCAGAGTGGTTCTGCAGCCTCAGGAAAGGACCGTGATTGATGGCAGATGCAGCAGGAAGAGAGCTCTCCTTAACCAGACCTGAGCATCTGAACTGGCTCCAAGTTCCTTCTGGAAAACCAGCCAGACCGGGGTGCTGCGTGTGATGCTTGGCTGCAGTACTCTCTCCTCAAAGGCAAAGCGGCTTCAAGGTGACGCATGCAGAAATCTGCGTGGCTTAGCCTCAGTGCTAATCTCGCGTCTGCTGCTTAGGAGCAAGTCCTGGTTTTGTAAGAGTATCCCACAAATCACCGCTGTGTGCACTCTCTTCCCAGACTGGGTTTTGCCTTGACAGCAGCCTGATTCCTCTGACCTGGAGGATTATTCCAGATTTATGCTCGGATGTGAGAAAAAACCAGGCCTGATCAGGCCTGGTGGGAACAACAGAAGGCAAATCCCAGCTGTCTTCCTAACATGTCCCTCATAATTAAAACCTTTTAACATGATAATTTTGCAAACGGATTTGTCTCAAATGGGTCTGACAACCAGTCTGCTCGTTGAAATTAATCCTCCCCAGCCTGGAGGAATCCACAGCATGGGGGCTTTCATGATGGTGAGTCCCGGCCCCCTTGGCTCGTTGGTGCCTCTCTCAAGGAAGCAGCAGACAAACAGTCTCAGGCACTTCAGATCCATGCGGCAGGAATGGCCCCAGCCTCTCCTGGGTCTTGGGTGGGCAACTCTCTGCCTGCAGAAGGTGTTTTTCTCTTTCAGGAAACGATGAGTATTCACTGAAACTCTGTGGAAGTGCCATTGCCTCTGTTCCTTGAGGATCAATTTCCACTCTTATCACCACAGTAATGCTCTCTGTGAGGCAATATGATTTTCTTCTATGTAAACAGCAATAACTTCAGAATTACTCAGGAAAGACAGAGACCTCAAGAGATGTTTAAATTACTGGCTATCTCATTAATCAAACACAAATGCAAGACTAGCAAAGGCTCTAGTTGCTGAGCTGGAAAATGCTTAAATTCATTTATTGAGACAGTAGGGAAAAGCGGATCCCTGCCAAGGTCTGGGAGGTCCGAGAGCTGGGAGGCGACAGTGCTGGTGAACAGTTTTTGCTGTGATTGTTTCTGGAGGCTCTGGAACTTCTGCTGGCTTAGGCACCATGTTCCTGCACCAGGGTTTGCTCCTGCCTTGCCTGGGCTGAGCTCGGCCCTTCAACCAGAGGGAATCCGAGCCCGGATGCTGGGAAGCCGTCCCAGGAGCTGGGCCCAGCGTTGCCCACAAAGCCGCTCTGTTTGGGATTTTTGCACCATCTGCCTAGATCAGCAGGAGCACCGGCACAAAGGAGGCGGGATGTGCCTCCAGCCAAGCTAGAGAGCTGTAGCAAGGCTGTGCCATCTATCCTCCCGGGTTGCTATGCCAACAAAGAGGAGACAAGAACTGATTTAATTTGCAGAATCACCCTCTTGACACACAATCCAAGCAGCTTGTGAGGAGTAGGGTGAAAGATGTCAAGGGAGCAGGGAGAGATTCTCTGTGCCTCTCTGCACCCGGTGCGCGGCTGTTTCACTTCCCAAAAAGGTCCCCAACACCTCTGCTGCAGACACAAGCCCAGTGGAAGATGACCTGGCTAGTCTTCAGAAAGCAGCTGGGAACCCGGTGGGTATCTCAACACACAATACATCAGCATGCTGCTTTGATATGGCATGGATGGGTCACAAGTAGGAAGCACTGTCCCAAGGCATGGAAGTGTCTTCACTTCAGAAACTCCTCCCCTGTAACGAGAAGGGAGAGAGAAATGGTGGAAATTGCAAAGCCGTTTCTGCTCTTCAGCCTCTTATTTTCATTCATGAAACTAGGTGGGACTGTGAATGATAAAGACGTGGTATCATTCCTTTCTGACCAGCTTCTGTCTGGACTTGCAATCCAAGAAAGTTCTTTCCCTGGAGAAATGTCCAAAGATAAGGGCCAAAACCAACTGCCTCTGCTGCATGTCTTTTTCAGGGGCTGCTAGTGTGCATGTAGCATAATATGTCACATCTGACCATCCCTGGAGCCCTCCAGGTTTGCCTTTCTGACTTCTTATCACATTCGTATCATAAAAACTGACACTGGAGACGTCAGGAGCAGGGCAAGTCCCGATGCTGTTCTACCATCAGAACAACCCGTGTAGTGGGGAGCAGGGCATGGGGCTTTGTGTGCCAAGTTTCCTTGGCCCAGCTCTGGATGTCCACATGCTGTGAGGTCATAGATGTAAAAAAGAATAATTATTATTTCCTCATACGTCCTGTGGTGATGCTCCATCTTTCTCTGCTCCACCCTTCCTCTCCATCTCTGTGTATTTGCCATCCTGTACACCCTGCTCTAGCCCAGATTAAAAGCTCATTAGAGTCACCCTGCCACCAGACATGTTTTTGGTGTTCCCAGCAAGGCCCGTGGTTCTTCCATGCCAGCATGATGGATGTGATAAACAAGAGTAACAGTGGACACAGCATCCTTAACCACAGCACATTTAATTATGTGTTCCTGCTTCAGCCTCTGGTGTGAAATCTGAAGAAATATAGATTGCTTTTGGAAGAGGTTTTGGAGTTTTCACAGCAGTCCGGAGCACCCAGGATCACAGGATCTGTCCAGATTATCTCAGGACTGGACTGCCATCATCACCAATCAATATCCCAGATTACTTCTTCATACCGAAGGTGCTTTGCTAATTTTCATGGATCCCCTGTGTTTCATGCCCTTGGTGTCCTGTCATGCACTGATAGTTTTAGTCCACAAGCTAGAGTGCAATATGCTTATGAGTAATAGCATCTTATTGGAGTGTAAAGATCTTCCTATTTCACTGATTTATCCTGCACTTAAACTAATTCAAAATTCACTTACTTCAAAAGTACTGGAAGCAAAATGCTCTCTGTAAATAGCCTAGCTTTTTCTAAACCGATATCGCTGAAAGGGAAGATGGAATAACTTGCACTATCTATTTTCTCTTGGAGGTAGCATCACTGTATTATTTTGACTGTTTTCCATAATGAGGGCCATAGTTGATTCTTCTCCGTAAACGAGGCTCATGGGCTGGCAAGGACTATTTGACCTTTATATCCAAGTCTCTAGAAACTCTGCTCAGATGAATCTGAAGTTTGTTTAAGCAGCTAGTTAGGCAGCCACTTTATTTTCATGTCACTGCACTGTGGATTTCTGAATCACAAAATGCCAGATATCCAAACCCAGCCCCCTTGCATTGGCATTGTGGGGTTTCTTTGCTTTTCTTTTCCTCAAACATTTCAAATACTCTTTCAAGTTTATGAGCTGTCACTTCTCACGTCATGGAAGAAAAACTGAGCCTAGCCAGGACCAGTCGCATTGCTTGTCTGTGAGAGAAAGCTGCACAGCTGGAAATACGGAAACGGGCAACAAGGCAGGGGATGTGAAGGCAAGCACCAGTCACCAGTACAACTCCTGCCATCCACAGGATGGGGGCAAGGAGAGAGGAGTGAGAAATCCTTGCAGCGAAATGGTCCGAGGATCCCTGTGTGGGTATTTCCAGCTCCATCCTCCACCCTTTCCTTGCTTTGTCTCTGGTGAGAGGCAGCAGCCTTTCCTTCTCCATCACTGCCTCCAGTCTGGAGCCAGCCCAGGAGCACCCTATATCCATTCTGAAGATTTAAGAGATCTTGGGAGTTGGTTGGACTAGTTCCACAGCAAGGACAGGACTGGACCATGCTGGCCATCTCCTTAGAAGCTGTTGGAGGGAAAGGCCAGAGGCAGAGATGGGTGATGAGGGCTGCTGGAGGCAGGCAGCATGTGCTGCCAGCCTGATCCTGCTGCTGGGCTCCTGGGAGTAGCCAGGGATCACCAGTTCCCAGCGAGGCCAAGCCCTGGTGTTCCAAACTGGTGGGTACCAAGGGAGGAGAAGGTGCAGAAAAGAGTGCGGTTGAAGTGCAGCAGCACAGGAGATGTGAGTGCAGCTCTGCTGTGGTTCCTGACAGACTCGAGAGGAGGTGATTTGGACTATTTCCCTGTGGAGCATGTGCTTTAGCTGCAGATAATGCCCTGTCCTGACACATAGTGACACAAGCTCGTGAAATTCATTCACTTGGCACACTGCAGGATTTTTCTGCTCCCAAATGAAGCCAAATGTTTTACATGAGTTGGTTCTACCTAGAAATTGCACCTACAGCTGGACTAAATTACAGGCTGAATACATTTACTCAATTCTAACACAGCAGAGAACAAGCTCAGATTGCAAAATTTATCCGAGAGGGTTGCATGCAAATTGGTGAATGGGTGGCAAATGCTTATTTTGTTTCCTGTTCCTTTTCTTAATCCCTTGATGTTCTGTGCTCCAGGGCAGGACTGCTCCATCACTTGCACCTGTGGGATGTGAATTCCACCTCTGGGGGATGCTCTGGTAGTGGTGGGGATTGCATGCCACCATCAATTTTGGCAAGAAGAGGCAACGTCACCTTGCTCTTCTGTGGCAGGCAGTGGCCTTTGGTTTGCAGCTGGTGAAGGAGGGGTAATAGCAACTGGCTTTGCACCGCAGTGGGCTCCCAAGAGGTCTCAGGCTGTGCCTGCAGCACTGCTGGCCAGACAAGGCTCTCATCCCATGCTGGTAGCCAGATGATGATGAAACAACAGACAGGTTTGTAAAATTTAATATTGCAATAATATTACTAACATGAGAGATCAAGAACTTTTCACTTTTTTATAGAGAAGAAATGACTTCAGACTTCGCTAAATACCATCCCAGGCTACATTAACTGCTATCTCGCTCAGAGCCTGCTGTAGAGTTGGTCATATAAGGCATGGAGCATAGTTCATTTCCCCGCTTGAAATTTAGGTATTATTTGTGTCACAGCAATTAGGGATACATCAGCAGAGGTTTCTTTTTCTACACTATAGAAGATACCAGAACCAAAGGTGGCAGATGTGGTATCAAAATCTAGTAAATGAATAGTCATAATCACTTATTAATCCTATTTCAATCCCAAGTAAAATAATTCAACATTGTGAAAGAAAGCATTCCTAAGCAGTCAAGAGAGCAGAGCCCCGCAGAGTAGGTGGCATGGGTGTTTCTGAAGAATAAATCTTAGTGGGAACACGCTAGGTACCTCGTTACCAGGCAGAGAGTGATAAATTAGGCAGCTCACAGAAGAGCTAAAGAAATGATGAGGGAGGTGGAGGATCCATCTAATGAGCAGAGATTAAATTACTGAAATTGGCAGGGCTTGGCTGAGTGGCAAGTGAGGAGGGGAGGAGGAACTGTGTAGGGAAAGAGTGAGTAAGAACAGGGATGATTTACAAAGACTTACACTGGGCATTGCTCTTGCCAATGAAAGGCAGTAGATCATGGGCAGGTCCTGGGAAGCCTCATTGCTGGGTCTCTGTAAAACCTGGTGCCGATCTGGACGGGGGATCTCTGTACCAAGGCAGTAGGGTGAAAGTCCTCCCGGCCGAGCACCCAGCTACAGCCAGCACCAAGGCTCGTGGCAATGAGCAGCAGATGCCAGTCTGTGGCTATCCCACACTACGAGATCAAAAACATCACGGTGCTGAGCTGTGTCTGGGGTAATGCTGGGGAATCACATTGTGTGATGCAGAATCAGGTTCTGAAGCCAGTACAGGTTTGTCAGCTCTAATTTGACAGTTTAAAGTAGCAGCATTGCTGGCTACCACAAGGTCTTCGACAGAGAAGGGATGAAGTGAGCGAGGTGACAGTGTCTTTGCTCCATGTCCCAAGCATCAGCATGTGATGGAGAGGGAAAGGGAGAGCATCTTGGCTGGTAGGGCTCAGGGCTGGGGTTTAGGGGGTGCTGCACCCCCTGGACACATAGCTGCAGAGGCTAGGCTGGCCGTTCCCTCTCCAGGCAGTCTATCCGATTGCTATGGTAACACATGAGGAGCACCTCAGAGTGCAGCATGAGCCAGCTACCCGAGGTAGAGCTGGGAGGCTGGCACGACTGTGCTGATTCAATGGCATCTTGCCATAGATCATCATCCCCGGCCCATGAGCAAGTGCAGGAGATGTCCTGCATCAGAGGGGGTGGTGCTGTGCAAGGCTGCAGGACAGTGGCCCAGCACACTCCTCGGGCAACCAAGCTGTCCAGCATGTTCTTCTGGAGTGGACCATGCAGCTGGTGAAGGGTGTTTGAGAAACCAAGTGTATGTTGGTAAAACACTTCTAATCCAGCCTCCCGATGCAAAGCTGGCAGCAGGCTGAGCTGCAGATGAGCCTTATCCAAGGCCCTAGGCTCTGTGTTGTTTGGTAGTTATGTCCCACTCCTCCCCATTTCAGGATTTGCCCCAGCGCTGTAGAGTCTGACACAGAGCATCAAGAGAGCAGGGCACCAGCAGCATCAGTGGAGGGGCTCAGATGGCAAGGTGGAGAGGTCAGGCGGTGTCCTGGCTGTCCTGCTCATCTCTCATCTTTGGCTGGTTGGCTGCATGATGTCATGATGGCTCAGAATGAGCTCACAGCAGCCAGCAGCGTTGCAGTCCACATTGGCATCAGGACACAACCATGCTCTGGTCACAGCTGCCCTGGAGGCAGCCCTGTCCGCAGAGTCGCAGCATCGGCAGCTGGGGACAGGTCTCTGTGATGTGCTGACAGCCTCTCTGAGCACTGAGGCAGAGCAGGGCAATGCTGCGCCCACACTGGGGCTGAGATACAGACAAAGTACCTTCCAAGACTGGGATCAAAGCCACTCTGTGACCACAGGTGGATCTCTTCCTCCCCCGGCCTTGGTTTCCCCCCTGTAGCTAAGCGATAACGTACTCAGCCACCTTGCAAACAGGACACAGCTTGTCTGTGACTGCTGCCTTCCCCTTTCCTACCATCATCACCACTCTAGCACAGGATGGAGACAGCCAGCTAACACTGTATTCAGCGTGGCTTTGCCGTGTCATCCTGTCGTGTGATCAGCAAAGGGCTTCCTTTGCAAGCCCTGGTCCTCATTCTGCAAGAGCCGAGATTAGAACAGGAGATTATCCCCTGATAACGTGCAGATAGAGCCACTCACCCACTTACACTAAGTACATGACAGATGGGGTAGGTCCCACAATACCCTTGCTACAGGGAGAACAGCCTGCTCCCCTGCTTATCAGTGAGACAGAGGGCACCTGTGAGGGGAACTGGAGGCTTCGGTCCTGAGCAATAACTGGGGCTCACAGAGTGGGATCAGGTTGCTCAGGAGCAGCAGGAGGTTTGATCTTCTGGCCACAGCAGAGCATGACCTCAGTGTGCAGCCCCCCCTTAGTGGGATACTTGTCAGGCTGAGCTCTGTGTAGCCTCACTGCTTGGGGTTGTGTCTCTGCAGGTGCCAGCAGCCCCAGGCTGGGCTTGCCACGAGCATGTTGGCTGCAGCCTTCTCATTTCTCCATCCCACCTCCTGTGGACAGGCTCCTCCCCATAGTGCCATATGGATCCAGGTTAACAGCAGGCTGCTTGTAGGAAAAGCGAGGAGGAGGAGGAGGGAGATCCCACCACTGCAAGCACGGGGAGTATTAGAGGAAGTGGATATGTAATTCAGGTGTTCAGCAATGAAAGGGAAATTCTTGGATTCAGTCTTTTCACAGCTTTCCTAAGGACCGGCTTATCAAAACAGTGACAGCAGAAACATCAGAGCTCAGAAGCCCTTTCTTCCCCCAGCATTCGCCACGACCTCTCTGATTGTTCATATGGTTGGAGCCTGGGGCCTTTATGATCTTTGGCCATGCAGGGTGTACAGAAACAGACCTTAAGGGCTGGTGGGACCTTGAGGGACCATCTAGTTCATGCCTGTCTGTGTCACCTGTGACTGTGTTCTGGTTTCAGCTGGGATAGAGTTAATTTTCTTCCTATTAGCTGTTATAGTGCTGTGTTTTGAATTTAGTATGAGAATAATGTTGGCAACACACTGATGTTTTAGTTGTTGCTAAGTAGTGCTCGTACGAAGTCAATGACTTTTCAGCTTCCCATGCTCTGCCAGCGAGGAGGTGCACAAGGAGTTAGGAGGGGACACAGCCAGGAGAGCTGTCCCAAACTGGCCAAAGGGGTATTCCATACCACCTGAAGTCAAGCTCAGTATATAAACTGGGGGAGTTGCCCCTGGGGGCAGGGGGGAGGTGCTTGCTGCTTGGGGATGGGATTGGTGTTGGTCAGCTGGTGGTGAGCAATTGCACTGTGCATCACTTGGTTTTTATATTCTATTCTTCTTNAGTTAATTTTCTTCCTATTAGCTGTTATAGTGCTGTGTTTTGAATTTAGTATGAGAATAATGTTGGCAACACACTGATGTTTTAGTTGTTGCTAAGTAGTGCTCGTACGAAGTCAATGACTTTTCAGCTTCCCATGCTCTGCCAGCGAGGAGGTGCACAAGGAGTTAGGAGGGGACACAGCCAGGAGAGCTGTCCCAAACTGGCCAAAGGGGTATTCCATACCACCTGAAGTCAAGCTCAGTATATAAACTGGGGGAGTTGCCCCTGGGGGCAGGGGGGAGGTGCTTGCTGCTTGGGGATGGGATTGGTGTTGGTCAGCTGGTGGTGAGCAATTGCACTGTGCATCACTTGGTTTTTATATTCTATTCTTCTTATCATTATCATCATCATCTCTTCATTTGCTATTCTCTTAAACTGTCTTTACCTCAACCCACAAGTTTTACTTTTTTTCCATTCTCCTCCCCATCCCACTGTGGAGCGGGGATGGTGAGCCAGCGGCTGCGGGGTGCTGAGTTGCCAGCTGGGGTTAAACCACGGCAGGCTGCCCCTTGTCTAACCTCTTCTATTGCCTCTGCCAGCATGCACCTCTCGACTGAATGGCTTTCCCTCTGGCTACATTTTCAGGACTATTCACTGTATAAATCATGTACCACAACATATTTGTGGCATAAACAATTTTCCAAGTCTACGAGCTTTTCCCTTTTTTATAGCAGCTCTGAACAACGCATCAGTGAAACAGGGGGGTTGATTTCTGAGCAGCTTGCCCAGGGATGCTCTTCTACCACCTTTTGTTAATTTCAGACAAGGAAGATGGATGTAGCTTCCGAGGCTGTATAGGTTAGATCACAGGAGCCACAACTAAAAGCCATCAGAACAAACACTTACTCTAAACCTGAAGCTGTTTGCATGAAGGGGAAAATGCTTTGACAGTGTGGAATGCCACTGCAAAACATCTTGAGTGCCTTCTTGGACCAGAGTTTAAATGTCATTGCATTTTTACTATTTGTTTTCTATTCAGTATATATTTACAAACTTCATTCATTCCCTGAAGGAGGTAGAGCACTGTGTGAATTAATCTATCTCTTCTCAAGGTGTTTTAGTGCTTCTGATGACAAGTGAATAGTGAGGAGAAATTATGGGAGGTTAACCTCTGAAGTTTTCTCAAAAATATATTTCTAGTGTTTGTAAAAGTCAGGAAATAAAGGCAGTAGTCTCTGGGAGCTTACTTCTTAGCAGAAGCAATAATTAGGATAGCGGCATGTAGATATTCACAGGCCAGAGACCTTCCTGCAGGGACCTCATCCATGGCTTACAGCTTGGTCCAGTAGGATGATTTCTTTCAAAAGCCTTCCAGCCTCAGTGCAAAGTCACAAATTATTACAAAAGGAAATTACTGTCCCTGTTGAAATACACACTTTTCATTTCACTCAAATGTGTCTAATTCCAGTTTCCCATCAATGGGTCTTGTTAAGCCTTTGGTAGATTAACAAGCCCTTTCCTGTGAGAGGTCTTCTTCTCAGATTGGTGCTTGTGAATCACAACAGGAGCGTAGAACTGGAAGGGACAGCTTGGGCCATCAAATCCTATTTCCCTGCAATTGCTGGCAACCATGTTATAAAGTCCATTTCAAACTCAATCTTAAAACTAATTGCATGCCTTGCCCCCAATACTCCTCTCAGGAATCTGTTCCAGAACAACATTTCTCCACAGTTAGAAACCATCTGATTTGCAGCCAAAACGTGTTTGTGCCAATTCATACCTCTCTGGTTTTGTGCCAGCACTGCCTGTTATCTGAGGCCATTTTCCTCCTTCCTTGGTGCCTGTCTGCTTTTGAATTTAGAGAGCAGGGATACACCCCACAGCCCTCCTCTCACTTGGCTAAATATGCCCAGTCCCTTCAGATGGACTTTTCAGTCTGGAGGTTGTCCTTGGAGTCTGGATCTGACCAGTTCCTCTCCCAGTTTATGTTCCTGGAGCAGAGGTGATGAGAATGGTGGACATTCCCAAGTCTAAACAGCAAATGGGCCAGCCTTTACCCATCTCTGCCTTGGACTGGAGTTCTGCTTCCCCTTCATGAGCCAGACCACCAGCACCAGCCAGGGGTGAGAGACCCGGCGGCTGCTTGGAGGTGCAGCAACATCTCAGAAAGGACGATCTAGTCTACTATGTGGGAAAAAGGGCTCTAATTCGAGTCTTGCCTTTAGTACCTGCAGAGTCAGGCCCTACTATCTGGTGCAGGGAAGAGCTCCCAGCTGCCTGCCATGACTTATTGTCACACATCCACACAACCAAAACTTTGTCACAAATCTCAGTGCTGCTGTCCCTTTGGAGATGAGGGCATCACAGGCATGTCCACCAGGCTGGGACAGCCACAAGACACACTAAATGATGGGGACTTAGAAGAATGCATGTGAGGGAAGACTGCTCCATGTCTGCCTACTACAGGGTCCCTCCACCTTTCTCCAAAGCAACTGGCCTTGATCCTTGCCAAAATCTGGGGTGTGAACTAGAAGATCCACCTGATTGACCTATCCTGGCAATTGCCACGCAGGGCTAACAGCACCAGTTGGCCTCGCTAGACTGGACACTTACCGAATGCTTGAGAAGCACTCTTATTGGTAATTAATGCGACTAGAAGTGTGCAGGTATGCAGTGTAAATACATAAGCCTTTAAAAGCAGAACTGTCAAATAAAGTGTTACACTCCATCAGCTCCTATTGCATCCACTGGCTGAACACCACCAGACGCTTGGATAACACTCAGATCTGCTCATGGATGCGTTTGACATCCATGAAGGAGAAATACACATTCTATGATGAATAAAAAGAGTCAGAGCCCAGGCAGCAGGCATTTAAGACTAAACCATTTGTTTTAGGGGGCTTTATATTCTGGTTGTAAAATTTCCTCTGGGCTGGAAACTGGTGCCTGAGAAGAAATAGTCTTTCCGTTATGTATGATTTGCCTGCAAATCCTATTAGTCTTCTGTGCAGCACATCACAGGAGAAGAGACACGGGGATGTCAAACCAGGGCATTTCGCTAAGCACTGTGGTTTAGTTGTGTGCTCAGTATAAGAAAGACCAAAGCACTGCGACTCTTCATTACATGGTGTCTATTTTGAGGTTTATCTTATATTTTTGGAATTGAAAGCTGTATTTCTTTTTTTTTGTGTCATATTGCAAAAATCAAGAGCAAGCTTTTTGACACCAGTAGACTCTCTGTGGGTTCTCCAATTTAGGATAAATGTATCTCCGTGTATAAAGAGGATTCATCTCTCTCAGGGTAGATCTATACATATTATAACAGTTATGTGAACAGACATGTATATGAGCTAAGCCGAGCAGCACCGTGAGCCCACTCTGCTCAGGGCTTCCTGAGAACATTAATCTCTCCTCAGTCCTGCAGCATGTGCTTCCCCTCACAGTGACCCATACTGCACCTATTCAGGATTTTCATTTAAGTTTCAACTCGTGCTAAATTTACAGCAACCTTTCTGTTGGCTCAGCCTGCCCAGGGCAGGGACCACATGCCTCCCTGCTGGGCTCTGCAGAGCTCTAGGGGACCCCTCCAGGCCAAGTGTCTACTGCTCAGGCAGGGACTTGTACAGCCTCCTTTGAGGACCAGGGTAGGAAGCTGTGAGTAAGGGATGCAAAGCTTTGCTTCTGTCAGTTAAAGTTAGTCCCTCAACATTCACATTACTGTAATGCAGTTGAAAAGGAATCCACGAGTTACAGGAAATGATTTACAGGACACAAGACACTGCATTTCAGAGGTCTCATGTGTACCATAAAAAATATATTATGAAGGAATAATCTCTATCGGAACTGGAGCTGCACAGAGAGAACACATGTCCAGCTGAGAGCAGCATTGAGCTTTTGTTCATTATAGGAAAAGCCTACACTCTTCCTTTTTTTTTCAATGAATATTTTTCTCAGCTCTGGGTATCTAGTTAATATTGGCACTTAATTTTTTTTTTTTCAGATGTTGCTATTGCCGTGAGACCAAGCATAGCTGAGACTCCAATGGCATGTTGCTCTAAGGTGTTCCCTGCTGAGCTTCACACAGCAACAGCGAGATCTGGGCAATCCCTGGACTTCCCTGTGAAATCTAGGCCACAGCTCATCAGCTGGGGGAGCATGAGGGAGCTCTGCCAGCTCTCTTCTATCCAGCCCTCACCCAGAGCACCTATGTGTGGTGGGATGCACAGCTCTGCAGTTTCCTGAAGTAGAGGCTAATGGAGAAGGATCACTGCCTATAAATACTCCTCCTGCTCACAGGCAGGATGAGGTACCCAGCACTCGTGGCCACATGAGGCTGGAAATGTACTCTGCACTTTTCCACCACTTGCTCAGAAGCCCAGCTGTGGCCCTCATATGTGTTAACTTGCAGTGCAGCTGCTCTGCAGCTTTTGACACCTAGATCAGGTGCTGGTCCTTTGGGTGATCTGCAGCATTCAGAGGGTGCTGGTGGTTTTGACATAACAGTTCAGGTGCAACAGGTTAGACTGCTGCTCATTCACCTCTGAGGGCTTTAGCGAATGATTGTGTTCCTCAATTCCACTCTGTACCACGGTGATGCCAGCACTGTTCTGCTGAGGACGACCATGGTGTCCAGGATGCCAAAAGCTGTGACAGCCACCTACAAGGGAGAGACTCCTGGGAGACCCCAGAATGAGGGATAGGAGGAAGCTGAGAGGCACTGAAGCTTTTCTTCCCCTCACAAAAATCCTTGCAAAAGCCAAAGCTGAGAACTGGAGGTGGAAAGTGCCAAAATGTGGAGCTGGGAAGATGTGGTGACTGCTCCAGAAAAACTGTGAGAAGGGAGGCTCTCAGCTCCAGCCTACTTCACCAAGGCTGGAGAAAGAATTCCTGGAAGAGCAGCATGCAAGCGTGTAGTTGGCCTCACCTACTGGTGCAGCTCCTTACTCGTAAACTATGAACCCTCGATGCTCCAAATGGCCCTTACCTCCACTGTACCAGCAAAGAAGCTACAACCTGCCCCTGCCCGCAGTCTGCCACTTCTCCTCAAGCTCCCAAGAAACAGCAGGCTATCCTGTGAAACCCATCCACTCTGCTCCAGATCCTCAGAGGGACAGAGCCAGGGGACCTTGGCCGTGCTACATGGGGCTGTCCCAGAGGACCTGTCCGGGTCTTCCTCTTTGGAGAGTGGGAGGATTTGGGCAGGAACCATGGGCTGGGGATTCTGGAGCAACAGGGTGACAGTACAGAATGCACTTTGGGGGAGGCAGGGAGGAGCAGGCTGGGAAAAGCGGTCAAGGAGCTGTGGGGTGGTGATTTCTGCTGAGGGAAAGGAGAAGCACTGTACAGGATAGCTGGCACTGCACCCTGTTCTTGGGGGCCCACACCCTACATGCATCTCTGAGTGCTGGCAGGGGGTGCAGGTGGCACAGCGGGTGGGTTTGGGGAGCAGATGGGGCAGGTGGGATGTGGGGCTGTTGAGGACTGTCCCCAGCACACCGGGGGTCTGC
>VXBO01001564.1:2638841-2654732 GCA_013400135.1 Rhinoptilus africanus | reverse complement strand
ATCCGGGCGCACGCCGACGTGCGCGCCGTGGGCACCGAGCCCCACTTCTTCGACAGGAACTACGAGAAGGGGCTGGAGTGGTACAGGTGAGGGCGCGGGGGCTCCGGCCGCGACCCGCGGGGCAGCGCGGGGCCGTCCCGGTCGCGGGGTGGGGGCGGAGAGGATGTGTGTCCGTGCCCGCCGGGACGTGGGGTCCCGGAGGGCTGTGGGACGGGCGGTCCCCGGTCGTCCCCCCGCCGAGATGGCCCCGGTAGGTGGCTGGGCGGTGGGACCCGGGGCCCCGGACGATGGCGAGTCGGGGGCCGCGGCGGGTCCCGGGACCGCTGCGTGGGTCCGCGGGGACGCAGCGGGTGCGGAGCCCGACAGCCGAAGCGCGCTGTCAGGGCAGGCCGGGCGATCGCGTTGGTGCCTCGCCTGACAGCTGTCGTGATTTAAAATGCGGTGTTCTGATGGCAAGGCAGAAAACGTGTAAAAACATCCCTCTTCTGTAACTCCTGTGCAGAGAGTGCTTGAGCAGATCGTAGCAGTTCAGCTGCACTTGGTGTAGAACATGTATAAATAGGTCAGTAATTAATAATTACTGAAATAAACAAGGTTGCAAGTTGTTCCAGGTGATGATAGGGGGTTTGAAGTGAAGAAGGGTGCCAGCTTTCATACAAACTGTCGGGTTCGCTTCACAAACAAGATTTATGCTTTATTCAACAAGTTCAAAGTCAGAAAGCTTTTTCCATTCACAAGATTTAATTCTGTTCATGAAGAAGCCTCCAATTGTTGTTGTCTGACATAGTGCAACATTTTAAGGATATCTTATGCTGATTCCTAGAAAATACTGGACTGCAGTAATGAAGTGTTAAATGCCTTGGCAGATTTAGCAAATCAATGAATTGTAACGGCTCAGGGTTTCTCTCTCTCTCTTTAAGTCTCAAAACTAAAAAGAATGCAGTACATTAGTGGAACTTGCAAATTACTAGTAATTCTGTAGTTTACAGGCAAAAGCAGCCCATACTAGTTTCTTTATAAGAAATAGTCAGTAGCTAAGCTGAGTTCTGTCTTTTTGTTGCACTTAGTATGGTAGCTGTTTAGCTGCTCTGAAAATTAAAGAAAAAATAAATAGAGGCAGGAAGTTAGTTACTGCTTGGATTATCTGGTTGCTCTTTATTAAAATAGAATAGACAGTCTTAATGTCAATGGCATTTAAATGTGAGGAACTCCAGGCGATTTTCTGTGGCAATTGTAGAGGCAAAGTCTTCATAACACTTATTTGGTGTAGCATCCACTTGGCTTTGTTAAAATGCTGAGGGATTTTCTTGAGGGACTTCAATAAAGTGGAGATCAGCACTGAGAAAGCACATTTGTCTCTGAGAGTGTTTTCAGTGTGTTGTACCAATATGAGGAAGGAATAAAGGATTGACTGTGGTTATTCTGTTTATATATATAATTTCCGACACAGTATCTTATTTTACTCAATTTTCCTGTAGGAAAGGCTTGCCTTGAAAAATAAGTTTAGAAACTTGCTGGAAGAGGCTAGAAAGTGGCATCTAAAAAGGCTTGGTTTTATTTAAAACAGGCAGAAGAAGATCAAGCACTGAATATGGCAAGCAGCTGCTTTTTCATCTTTAAAGTCATGCTACAAGAAAAAGGCTAGAGAGTGGGTATAAATCCTCTTGCGGAGTAAAAGGCACACACAGGTTTTCATTTGCTGAATGCATTCTGAAATTTTTCATCCCTGCAGTAGCTCTGTGGTTTGTTTAGCTCATTTCTAGCACTGGTGGTATGCTGCACTGCTAGAGAGGTGGGAGAAGAAAAGGTTGTGGGAGAACTGATTTGTGAGAGTCCTGGGCAGAGTAGGCTGGGGGATGGATTCTCTGGTCACGGGATAAATAAATTACCCTGCTGCTTAATTGCCATCGGGATTTGTCCTGATTGTTTAACCTAAAGCCGTCTTCATACCTACCCAAGCCAAACAGCTTGCTTCTCCTCCCTCCTTGCAGAAGTTTGTCAGCCTTGCTGGGACGGGACACCAGGTTGCACAGCGTTGGCAATTCGCGCCTCAGCAGGAGCGACAGGTTTCCCCTGGTGCTGTACCAGCATGAGGCTGTTGTCACAGACCAGGAGGCTGGTGTGCTTGGTGCTGTACGAATACTAAGCAAAAATGGGGGGTGGGAGGAGGGGGAAAGATTGCCCATCCATGCTAGCAGCTATTTCTTCCTGACCTTCTCTGAGGCTACCTGATTGAGTGCACCAAGAAGGCTGACTGCTTGCAGCTGTGTCCCAGGTAGAGTAATTGGAGAGTTTTTTCCTATCCACAGAGTTGCCAATTTTCTTTAAACAAAGAAGCACCTACTGAAGTGTTTATACCAGTCTCCCCTTACAGTGACTTCTATAACTTGTTTATATTTTGCATATAACACTTCTTTTTGTGCATTATAAACTGTTAGCTTTTAATACTGTCAAGTATTTCCTTATGTAGTGAAATAAGGGAACAGCAGACCCTTAGGATTCCTTGCTTTGTTATTCAGTACTGAGAATATCTTCCAGTCTGGAAGAGAAGCAGTTTCCCCGCCTTGGTTCCTCCACCTGTAAAATGGAGACAGCACCTAAACACTACCATTTCCCTTGTGTCTGTCCCATGCTGTGTTATTCATGTCTTCGCTGCTTTGAGGTTAGTCAGCTATAAACACCGTGTCCAGGATCTATATCAGGACAGTAGTCAGAAGCTGAAGTTAGTGTAAATATAGCTTCCTGCCTGTTGGCTGGTGCAGTGTGGAAATCCTGTTACACCAGCTCTCTGCAGTCTGTTCTGTTTTCCTGGTAACCTTTAGGGAAAGCTGTGCTGTCTGTGATTTCTTTAGCTCTGCAGTCAAAGTTTACGTAGAAATTGCTGAACTGCGGTCTTCCTACACATGTACTGATGTGAACTGGGTTGGAGGCTTCTTTTGGTTGGTTAGTGTTATGCTGCCAGAATTGTCTGTGTAATTGTTGTTTGTGTAACTTGCATTTGTGATTCCCTACATCTTAATGTCGGGCTGTCTGAAGGACAAGTTCAATGATACAGCTTTTCTTAAACTGCACTTCATACCCCATGTACATTAGATTTTGTTGATAAATTTCCTAGCTTGCTGCTTTTTTTTTTTCCTTAATGCAAAATTTAACTTGAGTACTATTAAACAGTGTGCAAAGGCTGGATGGGAAGTGACTTTTAACCTTTCCTTTTGTTAACAGTGTGGCAGTACTCCTCTCTTACTTGCACGTCTTCATCTCTCTCTCTTAAGTCCAGGACACTGATAGCTGGCAGTAAATAATATCTTTGGTGATGAACTTTGACTTCATCCCTTACAATATGCCATAACTCGGTCCCGCCATGGACAAAGGTTGTGACAAGGACCTGCCTTTCCTTTGGAAGTTGCTGGTGGCTCTCTTCCGCCTGCCCATTCCTTCTAAGCCACAGGATACACCATACTTCCTTGTAGGGACTGCTGCTGATTTTTAGCCAGTGCTAAGTATCCTTCTGCTCCCTCACGTGTCCAGACTCAGCCCAGGCACTGGTAACCCCCCCCTTCATGACCCCCATGTCCAGGCTGGACCAGAGGCGTTTGCATGGATGACGTGCTCTCTCCAGCATGATGCTCATGCCTCAGTGGGCATGTCCCATGCCGTGAGCTCTGCCCCAAGCTATCCTGCATTTGGAAATGAATTGTGAGGGACTTTTTGAGAGTGCAACAAGGACAGCAGAACGATGGTGAGACTTTGGAAGCCTCTGAGCATGGAAGGAATTTAGCTTACATCTACAAATGCTCATTACCAGCACAAAAGGAAGCAGCACCTGCGATATGCCCGAGTTCCTTCCCTGGGCATGAAACGAGGGTGCACAAGCATGAGAGGATATTGTGGATAATGGGAACTGCAAACTGCCCGCAGTGTCCGACACTTGGACAGGTTTGTCACCTTGCAGTGCTGGAGGCCTTGGTTCGGTGTCTGCTGCAGTGGCTGTTGGAGAGGCTGTGTACCAGAGGGCTGGACCTGGGGTCTGCAGGGAAGCCCTGGCTTTGGTATGGTCCCAGGTGACTCTATGTGACTGGAGGAGGGGGGGAAGGCGATGCTCTTGGCGTTGCACAGATGTCATGCTGCCCCTTTGCCAGCGGTTTCAGTCATGGGATGGTTTCACGTGTGCACCTCCAGATGCTCAGACACTGCTGGTGACCGGTCTGGAGGTGTCAAAAGAGAAATGGTGGCTGTGTGAAGTGAGCAGGGGCTCTTAGCACCGGGACAGATGGTGCTTTAGTTGGGTTGTTCTGCTTGTGTGAATGCCCAGCACAGTAGATCTCAGCACTCCGGCATCTCGGTAGCTCTCTGAGCTGAGCGGAACAGCCCAGAGTCCACCATTCCCAGCTGCCTGCGGGCTCAGCACAGGGAGGTGGTTCAGTTTTGTCTGTTCACACCTTCAAGACCATCTCGACATCCTATGTTTAGCAGAAAACTCGGGACTTGTAACAGTATTTTGAAAACAAATATGCAGTTCTAACAAAAATATGATCTCCACAATGCAAAGAGAGTATCTGAAAAGGGTGAACTTAAATTATGTAGTTTTAAAGTTCATTGATTTGACTATTATTCCAAATAATCAGGAGTTAAATTTTATGTGTAAATGCATATTGCTTTACTCCTTGCCTCCCTCTCAGTGGAGCCTTCACAGAGAAGCTGTAGCAATATCTCTCTAATTAGACCATGTTCCTCTCACTCTGCCCTAGGCCTCCATACGTTAAGCATTTATACAGGGGTGTAGCTTTACGCGTGGAGTGGTCCCATTGCACCCACTGCAGGGAGCAGTCACCATGACAGGCAATGAAATGGTTTGCATGCCTAATGCTATTTTCACTGCCTGTCTGGGTTTTTTTGCAGCGTTTTCCCTAACAGTCAGGCCTGTGTGTTATTTGGTGAGCTGCTACCCTCATACAAAAAATGAATAATACCATGACAGGGAGCTCTTCTGCCAGTAATAAACATGTGCTCTCGAGCCAGCGGTTCCAAGGAGCAGCTGGCTGTGGCTGCGGAGCCAAAGCTCTCAGTCGTGTCCCTGTGGACATTAAACTCGTCTGTATTGGGGAAGCGGCTGTCATGCACCGTTATCGCTGTAACGGGCTCTGTTCCTCCCGGGGGCTGCTCGCCATCTCACCTACCCTCCTGCTGTTCTGATCTGGAGGCTGGCGCGGCAGGGCCATCTCTGTGTGTGCCAGGGCTGATCCTACCTCAGAGCTCCCAGCTCTTGCCACCACAGCCGCTGGCAGCCGGTCATGTCCAAGGATGTGTGATGAGACCCCCCTGCAGCATCCCTTAACAGCTGTTGGACGGCAATAGCCTGGGGCCATTTCAGCCTCCGTCCCACACAGTGTGACCCTCACTGTGAGCTGTAATTGCCTTGCTGGGTAATGCTTGTGCCTCCCCGACCAGCTCGGGATATTCAGAAAATCAAACCACTTCCATCAGCGCTGTGAGTCTGTGCTGATGGGCACTACAGGAACACCTACAGAGGACGGATAGATCGAGGTTTGCTGCTAATGACAGGCACCGCTGCAGAAGCCTGGTAACTGATGTATTTCTCTACAAAAGGCTTTCCCAGTGTACTGTGCCCTTCGCACTCCTGGTAACTTGGGAAAAGTGCATTGAATTTTCTCTTTTTTTTTTTTTTTTTTTTTTTTTTNTTTTTTTTTTTTTTTCTCTGGGACCTGCTGTGAGTTGGCTTTTGCTGAAGTGTAGTGACTCAGCTGCCCCCCCTCCTCTGTGGATCCAATGCATTGGGATTAATCTGGGTTGAAGACTGTACGACTATTTCCATGTAAGAGCTCTTTCAATACTCTGTATCCTTCCCCTTTCCTAAACCTTTAGGTCTGGGTTAAATCCTACATGTTCACGGTTTTTTCTATCCCAAGTCTTCCATGCAGAGCAAGCACACGTGTGCAGCACTGACCTCCCACTGATGCCTGCGTCCAGCTCTCCGTAAAGCTGGTGGAGGGTCTGGGCTGACCTGGGTTACAGGCTGGAGGCTGTGCGCAGGGGTTGAGGCTTTTGATGGATGGTCTCTGTGTTTCACCCATCTGGAGGCTGGAGAGAGGCCACTCCAGCATCAGGCATGGATTTTCTTTCCAGTGCTGGAGCTGGGGGTCTCCTGTCCTCTGCCCCTGCCCTGTGTGCTGGGCCAGGGGAGCCCACCCTGCACCCTTGCTGGGCAGCAATCTTCTCCCTGCCTTTCTGCTCTGTTTCAGCTAAAGGGATGGGATGGAGGAATGAATCAGGCTTCTTTGCAGTGTTTTATCACCTAATGATGGTTATCCACAGGCTACTCGATTGTAGCCATGGGAATGGCAACTGCTTTCATCACCCGTGGTCCCTCCACACTGTGCTTGCTCTTCTTGCAAAGAGAGTGAGAGAAGCACAAGGGGCAACAGGCTGGCAGGGGAGAGCTCAGGAGCACCCGCTCCTGCAGAGCTGCTCACTGCTTCTACCTGCGTGCAAAATGGATTTGGTTGCAGGTGACGAGGGAGGGAGGGACGGACGGAGGGAGGCAGCACGGCCATGGATGAAATCCCTCGGCAGCCCTGGCAGGGATGTGGCTGGCACCGCTCGCTTGGCAGGGTCGGGGGGTGCACCAGGGCCACCACTGCACCCAGCTGGGTCCTGCCCTGCTTCCCCTCTGAGCCCCAGCATGTGCACGGACCCTGCGAACGGGAGCAGCCCGGGCTTGGTTATGACCCCAAGGCTCAGAAAACCAACCAAGCAAGGCAGAGGTGCCTCTTCCAATAACTTTTGGAGCATATAGGGAACAATCATATGTCACCACACCTGGGATAATCTAACCGTTGCACTGTATTTTCAAGAACACTCTTTCTCTAGGATTTTGCTCAATAGTCCAATAAGTAAACACTACTCTTCACTGCTAAGAGTTTAAGTGTTATTTGTAGTGTCAAAGTTTGTGAGCTTTGCTCTGCGTGTGAATGCAGTATCGCTCGAGCATGTAGACGCTACAACAAATCCAAAAATAGGCCTGGGGAAAAACAGCCCCCTTGGAAAAGAGAAAGGCAAAGAGTCAGTTGGTTGCATTCATGGGTTTAAATGATGAGCCTGACCCCTGCTCGGTTTCTGATTTAGCGAGGGTTGTTCTGCTCTGTTCGAAGCCCAGACTAGCAAAGAAGGAACAACAGGTTCTCAAAGAAAGTTATGGACAAAGGCTTTTGATTTTCAAAGTGAAAATTCTAGCACAAATTGGTGACACCTTGTATCGAGAGAGGTCGGAGTTTTTCGCTTTTCATGGATTTCTTACCTCTTGTTGTCATGGGGACTTCTTTTCCCTGAGTCATTATATCATGCACTTCAACTGAAATTTTATTGCTTTGGGGGCTGGAGAGGCTCATGTGGGACATTTCTCACTGCTCGTGGTGTAATACGCAGAGGTAATTTCTTTCAAATGATTTTTGCTTGAAGTGGCTTCAATGAATTGAGAAGGGTATGAGTATGAATGAATGGCTGAAACGTTCATACTGAGTTCAGGTGAGGAACATGCACTCTCAAACTTTCCAGAGCATTAAGTGTGGATATTATAATTTCACTGTGGTATGTATGTAGGCAGCAGTCCATTTTATCCTTTTTATTCACTTTTTCAAAAGTATTATTTCGGATTTTAAGTGGTTTAAATTGGTTTCCCCTCCCTTTTAAAAAGTTTAAAAGAAAACCCTGAATTATAGGTGTCTCTTCAATTGCAGTGAGAAATTGCTGTTTAGATCAAAGGCAAGGGGTCAGCCCCAGGAAAGCCTGGTGCTGTCTTTGCTGCTGGGGCGTGGGATGTAGAGAGGGAGGCCTGGGCAGGATCAGCCCCCATGACCCATGCTGGGAGCAGCTCAGCCCCTGTGATCCGAAGCCAGCCATGAGCGATGGAGCTGCAGGAGCTGCTTCTCGGACCTCTGCTGTAGACATAATGGCATGTGGCCACTACTTTTTCATGGGACACCGGTGCATGGGAGTGCGTGGCCAGGGCACACCTCCCCTGCTGGAGTCCTGTCCCTCCCTGTGACCCGAGGCGAGCATTCCCCCAGGAGCCCTGTGTGCCAGGTAGCTCCTTCCCACGCAGGCTCCTGCCCAGCCGTCTGCTTGTTTGTTTAGGTAGCTGCTGTTTCCAGGCTGAAGGAAAGTATTTAAAAGCCAACTGTTTGAAAGCTGTAGAAAGGATTCGTATTTATGGAAAAAAAAAAAACCCACTTACACACACAAACAACCTACAACCAACCTCAAAAAACCCCTCCAACCTGTTTTTTCAAATCTCCCATTTCCATCCCCAGAGCCAACACACCAATTTAGTAAATGTTGCAAGGCGCACTATTTTCCCCCTTGTCATATTATACATCCAAGCATCAAGGATGGATCATAAACTTGCTCTTTATGGCTTTAACATTTCAATTGCTAGTCACATTTTATGTAAATGAAGGTATTTACCTTGACAAGCTCTCCTGTGAAGTACAGTACTTCTTTAAAGAATTTATTTGGTAATATAAACAGGCCAAATGCTGAGGGTGGATGCAAAATTCACAATTGATTTTTACAGCTAAGTAATGCAGGATCCTCCCAAAATATGCCCGTGGCTGTCTGCTCCAATCTTGTCACTGCCTTGGAGAAACTGAGGCAGGGGCACCGGCGGGAAGAGGAAATAGCAAAGGGACTTCAGTTATAGCCACGGACCTACTAAACAGAACTGGCTTTGGATAAAAATAACTCCATCTGCCAGACTTTATTTTGTATTACAGAGATTGCTGTAACACATTTCAAGCCAAAATCTGATTTCCATTCCCTCCAGAGCCAGGCTGCAGTGGACTTGGCCCCCTCCTTTATTAGTCAGTAATCATTTTGGATCCGAGCAGAGCAATGTTGCTCTGGTAGCCTGAATTTACAGCCCTCCTTTGTTTTAGAGCATATTTCCTTTCATCTTGCATTGAGATGGGTACAGTAATATAATATACTTTCTATTAGTGTTCATCCACATCTGCAAATAACTTTATTTCAGCCTCAGCTCTGCCCTGTTTCTATTTGTTCTTGATGGACATTCATATAATTAAGCTGAGCAGCAAGCACGTTCATGGAAAGCGAACGTCAGCGTCAGAAGCACATCTTAAATTCACATTTGGATTCAGCAGCTGACAGCATGAGCTGCCATCACCCAGCCAAGGGAAAGACAAAACCACCCTATCTGTGTAATGCCAACTGCAGGGAGGCATCGGGGTTCCTTCAGGTACCCCCTCACCCCGGGGGGCTCTGCTGCCCCCTCCCCATGTTTAGGATCCACCTCTGAGCCCCGATATGTGGCAGGAGGAGTCACCTCCTGGCTCACCTGTGGGTGGAAGGGGCCCCATCACTTGAGCAGGTTATTAATTGGGAATTACTTGACTCTAGTCCTGCTTGTTTAAAAACAAACTGACCCTTTTACATCCAAAGTGCTGACTCATGAGATGCTGATGGCAGACAATGGATCCTGAAGCTGTTGCTGTTGGAGGTCTTTAATTGGCCTTTGGTTCATCCCCGCTTGGTCTGTCCCATGGGGACTGTCAGCATTGATCCGGCTGCCGCTCGCCTGCACTGTCAGCACTCGCACCTCCGAGCTCATTTCTGGGCTATTTATTTGAACCGTGTTAATCCCAAATCACCAACTGCTGCCATTGCTCTACTGCTCCGTGGCCTGGGGGCCTGCAGAGCTGGACAATACACAGAGGGGACAGAGGTACCCCAGGCAAGGGCTCTGTCTTTTTCACCTGAGCCATTAGAAACATACAAAAAGGTGAACTGCTGCAAGTCAACAGCCGGGCACAAACTCGAGAGGCTCTAGGGGAGCTGGACAGTGCATGGGGAAGGTGCTTTAGCTGGTGTGATGGAAGACGGGTAAACTACAAGAGGGTGGATTTAGATTAGATATTAGGAAGAAATTCTTTGCTGTGCGGGGGGTGAGCCCCTGTCCCAGGTTGCCCAGAGAAGCTGTGGCTGCCCCATCCCTGGAGGGGTTCAAGGCCAGGTTGGACGGGGCTTGGAGCAGCCTGGGCTGGTGGGAGGTGTCCCTGCCCAGGGCAGGGGGGGGCACTGGGGGGGCTTTAAGTTCCCTTCCCCCTCTAACCATTCAGTGATTCTATGTAAGCGTGGTGGCTGGTGCTGGATGCTGACCAGAGCCATGGGCAGGAGGGGATTAAACCTGCCCAGGGCCCGGCCATGGAGGGGAGGCACTTGGCAGCGTTCTTGCTCATCAGTCTTCATTAGTGGGTACCCAAGAAAAAACGTCTGGGCAAATGAGAGCAATCCAAGCTAGCCAGGCATTCGCTGCAATTGCTGCTGTAACCATGTGTGTGTTCCCCCCACCGGGGAGCTGGGCCTGACAGGGCAAACGCTCAACGGGGGCCTGGGCACCGCGGGGGCTCTGGAAGTCCCCGGCCGGTGGCATTGTCAGTGCCCACCCACATCCCCCTCATGAAGGGCAGCGAGCCCGAGGCTGAGCAGTCCTGACCCAAGATGGGGGTCTGGTCCTTTCCCACAGCCGCTCTTTGGGTGCTCTTTGGGTGCTTTTTGGGATTCTCTACAAGTGAATAAGTGTAGGAGGAGAGCACGCAAGCAGTGCTGCTGGGTCTGCTACACACGCCTGGATCAGGAACAATAAAGGTTCCTTACTCAGCTCAAAAATCCTCTAGAAACCCCTGAAAAAATCAAAGTGCTGTGGAAAAATGCCTGAAGCAATAACTTCATCGGTAAACTAACGCATCTTGCTGAGAATTTCTAAGACCCAGCAAATCATAATGCAATTTCCTATGCAAAAAGGGTTTATCTCTATCTAAATATTATTCTGCATTGTTAGTCATTGTAGGGAAGCTATTGCTCTCCTAGGTTAACTGATTGAACTTTGGAAATAAAGCTGCAAGCTTATCATACAGACAGGAGCTTGACTTTTATTGCTCCGAAATTGTAGTGATATTGTTAGGTGTGAGTAAATGTATACTCCATTAGAAAATATTAAAGTTTTATACTACTTTGGAATTAGAAAGATTAAAAGAAGCATTTCTGCAGTCTACCCCACCATGAAATTGGAGTCTATTTGGTATGTAAAATGTGTAATACAAATAGCCTAACAATTAATGACAAAGGAAGAGCTGGTACGGATTTAAGGCTCAAACTACCCTGGATTTCTCGAGGCTGGAGCAGCAGCAGGGGAAATGTGTTATTAGATCATTACAGGCTTTTCTGCTCGAGCCACTGCTGGTAAAGTTACATCAAAGTGTTTTATTATTACCCTGTTCCCACATAATATTCTGAAACACTCTCGTCTTGGGATGTGGTTGTCTCTGTCCTGTTGTCTCATCTCGGTCTCTGCCACCGACTGGTTCATTTGGAAAACCTGAGGAGAAATTCTTCAGCCATTTTTTGCGGTGGGCAATGGTGAGAAAGTGCTTTCCCATTGCCAGAGTGTTTAAGGAGCTCGTTTATTAATGTTGAAGTTCGAAGCTGCTGACTGCAGTTGGGGTAATGTATTCAGCAGCAGGGGATTCCTGCTGGCCGAGGTCCCTGCAGGGCACCATGGTCTTCTGCTGCCTGGTTCGAGGTCCTTCCCCAGGGTAACCCGGCGAGGCGCTTCCCAGCGCGGCTCTGCCAATGCCCCCTATTAACTTTTGCTAATGCTTGGAGTGCATCGCAGGCGGAGGAGAGCGAGAAGTTCCTTGCTGTGCCCAGAGGGTGAGGATTTTGGGATGCTGGCGTAGGGAGGGACTGGGGGGGGCTCTGCAGAGAGCTGGATTTCACCCTGCAGCTCTGTCCTCCAGCGAGCCTGGGGAGAGCTCAGCCCTGAGTTATCACTTATCCGGGTGCACAGTGCTCTGCAGGAGCTGGAGGAAGGGCAAAGCCCCCTTCTCCTGCAGCTCTGCTGGCTCCTGCTGGTGGAGGGTCTCCGCAGAGCTTCCACTCCTGCCCACGGGGGCCGGGAGGAGCCCAGGCGCTGTGCAACCCTACCAGCAAACCCATGCAGCATAGTTGTGCCTTGCTTTTTTTCTAGGGGGCTATGCCTTTGGGATGCAGGTTAGCTGCCTACAGATGTGGTGGTGCCAAATTGATGTGTGTGGCCCTTCAGAGTACAAATTGCGTTTCTAATCCTGTTTTTCTCCCAGAACACCCCCTTGCACTTCATGTCACAGTCCTTTCGTAGGTTGGTGCCTCTGTGCTTAAATGTACAGTGCAGAACGTGTAGGTCCTTCTTCATTAACGGGGTTTATATCATTGGTGTTTCTTGCTGGATGACTTAGTATTGTAATGAAGAACATGAATGCTGCCTTAATTAAAATGCAACCCCCGACATCAATATATATGTTGCCACTGAAAATTAAGGTTCACTGCAAACAGTGCGTTTAAAAGCTTGTGGCAGGTTTAATGGGAAGCGATTTGGGATGAAGCACCCCAGCCATGCGGGACTGGGCTCAGCCTGCTGCAGGGATGGGGGAATCACAGCTGCCTTCCCAGACCCCCTCCTGCTCACCTGCCTGTCCCTGGCAGGCAACAAAACTGTCACAAGGTGCCCGGAGCCCGTGAATGTGGCACCGTGGGTGCTGGGGGAGCTCCTCCAGGCCCTGCCGCCTGCCCGCAGGCAGCGTGGGCACCTTGCCCTGCCCAGCCTTGCCCTGCGCTCAGCTGCGGGTGGGAATCGGAGCCTGCTCGCTCCCAGGCTGTTCTGTTTTACCAGGGAGGTGCATAGCAGCTTAATGAACCAGAGAATTTTTTCCATAATATTACTTAAAAAAAATATATATATTGTAAATGCAACCATTCCCGACTTCTCTCCGAGCACTGTGCATGCATCACTGTTGGCAGTATTATCAGTTATGAAGATATTTTGCATTCAAGGATTTGCAGTTTCCAGGCCCATGAATATTCAGGCTCCAGTTCGCCCTTTCTGTGTGTACTGCACCTATCCTTTCCTTTCCTTCACTCCTTTTTTTTTTTTTTTTCCTTTTCCAGCAGATTCAATTAGTTCTATTTGCTGCTTTAGCAATAAAACAATTCCCTCTGTGGCATTAAAATGAGTTTCTTTCATTATTTCATTTGGCTTCTTGTTTTATATTGAAGGAAAGGGAGGGGGGCTCTGCTTATTGTCTGCCCCGCTGCGCAGGGGCGGGCTGCCAGGGCCAGGAGGACACTGGATGTACTTGGGGCAGCATTAAGAATTAATGAAGGGCACTCGCTAGCGCAGAGGCATGGGATCCTCACTGACAGAGCTGCTCTCAGAGCCACAGGTAAAATCCAACCCATCCCAGAGACTATCGATAGGACCTTGGCACCCCGGTCTCTGAGGTAGCCTTGAACACGCTGGGCTTCTGAAGCCCAGGGAGTTGGGTCTGGTCGGTTCCCAAGCACGCAGAGCCTTTGCGTTAGCCATTAGTAATGAAATGCAGAGATTGAGCCCATATTTGTTTTAGCTAAGGCACAAGTTAATCTGAGCTGAAACATCAATTTAAACCCAGCAGCTCAGTTCAGGGAAGCAGTGTGGGCAGTGGCCGGTGCGTGGCACTGGGCTCTGGTCGAGGGTCCTGGTCCTGTTTTCTCCCAAAACAGAGCACAGCGTGGCGTAGGAAAGCACACAGGCGTTGTGAGAGCCAGAATAACAGTGATTATGTGGGCAGGGTGTACAAATAATTACATGTAGTGACAGAACTCTCTCGGTAATCTGCTCTTGGAGTGCCCTTTTGGGGGGCTGAGATGGCGTCAGGTAGCCGTGTAGCGCTAACAGACCCATAAATCATTCTTGTTTCACACTGTGCTAAACACAAATCATATTAGTTACAACGCTGAAGAGCATCTAAGTAGAGAAAAGAGAAAGGCAAGGTAGAAAGAGGAAGGTAGATTTAAATCTAATTGCTTTTCCATGTGTGTTTCACCGCTGTTCAGCTGGGACACGATGGCACGCTGCAGAGAGGAAGCCGAGAACTGGCGTGGGGCAGGAGGAGTGTGGAGTTCTTCCTCTGCTCTCCCCAGATGCTGAGCAGCCAACATGGGAGTTAAAGGTAGATGAGAGGAGATGTGGCTTTGTGTATTCACTTTATTTTATTTTTTTAAAAATTACTTTTCCTCTTCCTTCTGTGACTAGGGTAGGTTAAACCAGTTGGGCTGGTTCCAATTCTTTTTTCATTACAAGATTAAATCTAGAACCAAGTGGGAATTTCCAGGCTGGCAGAGTGACTGCGACCCCCTGGGCCTGGCGACCACCCGACTTTTTGGAGAAAGAGTTCCGTGCTTTTCTCCTCCCCATGGAAAGTCCTGAGACTCTCTGCAGCAGGAAGCGGGGTGAGGAACGGTGCCAGCTGCCCCCAGAAGGAATTGCGAAATCAGAGGGGGAACGGGCAGATCCTGGGGAAACCTTGGCTGGAGGCTTTGCTGGTAGGATTGGATATTAACAGCAAGCTTCAGTGGGACAAAGTAAAGGAGCTTAAAAAGGAAATATGTCTATTTGGGATGGAAAACCATTTTAAATGGAAGAAAAATTAGAGCGTACAGCAGGGTAAGCAGGACTGTAAAGTTAAGTAATTAATCACACCGGTTGTAACTTGGAAAGGAAATAAACGTGATAAAAGGATTTGTCTGAGTAGATTACAGGCAAATCAGAAAAAAAAAGGAGGGGTCATCACGGACTTGGGAATTGTGCTCTTCAGAAATCTTCAATCATCCTCACAATCAATTCTGCATTTCCTTAATAGCAGTGTGAAACATGGCTCGCTCTGCATTGTCTTAGATTAACCGCTAACTGCAAACCATACATTAAATGAAGTATCGAATATTTGTCTCTCAACAACATGCTTGGAAATTGTTTATTTCCCTACTAGGTCTTCTGCAATGCATTTAGGTACTGTAACCTAAATTGTAAAATACAGACTTGCAATATCTGCACTCGATACCCTGCCAGTGCTTTGCCCTGACGGCGGCTGCACCGAGGACCCACAATTACGGGAGGTTTTTCTCTCGTAAACTGATTGTTTGTTTCTGGAGACAATTACACTGACTTTATTATACAACGTATGTTTCTCTCCAACAAACAATCTGCTTTATGGGTTTTCTTAGTAAAATACCAAGTCGCTATGCTCACTAATATGATTCAATTGTATTGTGTTATCTGACCTTTAAGGAACTTGCAATCTATAATAACATGGTTCTACAGCAGATCCACTAGTAAAAAGCCTTGGCTTCTGTGAAATTCAGTCTGCAAATAAGTGGAGCCCGGGTATGAAAGGAATAACAAGGCACTTTAACCCCTTGGCTGCTGGCCTGCCTGAGGTGGTTTCGCCATGCCTGCGGTGAGCTGCTGTAGGGAGGTGTGTGCAGAGGAGGCTGGAGGTGGCAGCGGGGCTCGGTGCGTCCTGTCCCAGAGCACCCAGACCTGCTGCCTCTCGTCCCTCTCCCCAGAGGTGTGGGGACATGGAGGGGACTCCGCTGGCCAGTGGCACTGTGACGGGTTGGCTGGGCTGAGCAGGCAGCTCTTGCGCAGAGCCGATGGCCCGTGCCTTCGTCCACCGCGCACAGTGCTTGGCAGTGGAGCGGCGCAGGCTGTGTGCTGCCGCGTTCATCTATGGTGGGACGGAAATGATTAACGCTGGTTAATCATTTCCCCTGCCCGCCCACCCTCTCCCGTCTGTTCACTTCGCTTTGGGCGCCCTGCCATGCACGGAGGCACCGGCGAGCTCTACTGCGGACGGGGAAGCCCGTGTGCGGCCCCTTGCCCTGCCAGTCCCATTACCACCAGTGCCAGGTCTGGGCTGCTGCCGGACAGAACGGGATAGCCTTCCTGATCCGGCACAGCCCAGCCTCCATCCCTCCATGTTCCCATCCTCATCTGCCGGAGGG
>VXBO01001564.1:2380107-2638759 GCA_013400135.1 Rhinoptilus africanus | reverse complement strand
GGGATGCAGCGCTGCAGCCAGTTGACCCCACAGTGCGGTAGAAGCTCAGGAGCCAGGCTACCGCATGCCCACATCGGCCCGTAGCCCAGGCTGTTCTTCTCCTGCCTGGGATTTATCTGCAAGGTGTCTAGAAGAGATCTGCAGGTCTTGGTCTTGGCCGAGGCTGGAGTGACACCCGCTTTTAAGTTGAATAGTCCTTGGGAAGGGATTTGCCATCCACTAACTCCTGCTGCTTATCCCTCTTTGCATCTCTCCTGGTACGACTGGGAGGACCTCAGGCCCCCGCAGGACACAACACTGCCGAGGAGCCAGCAGGGAGCCCCAGTGTGACGGGACCAGTCACTCCCGCAGGGCTGGGGGGGTCCCCGGGCAGTGCCACTGTGCCGTCCCTGCCCACCAGGCAGCCGCGGGGTTTCCATTCCACGCCCTGTTTGGACACATTTCCAGCCCACTAATCACTCTCTAATCATGCTGATTGCTTCTGTCTGACCTCCCTCCACGGCACTAATGCTTCTCCTAAGAGGCATTCGAGTGATTTTATTTAGCTAAGTGAAAGATGGGCGATAGTCGGAAATCTGTTAGACCCAGGGAATTGGCAAGAGACTGGGAACTGGAACGGAGAAAGAAACACTTCAGAAGTTTTTAATGACTGCTTTCTTAGAAGCTGGAGGACAACCTGTGCCTAACTCTCAGTGCTGGGTTTTTAAGAAAGTTTTCTCAGCCCGTTGCATGGACTTTTGGCAGAGATCTTTGTGAAATAAGTTTTCCACCAGGGAAGAGGAGATCAGAGAACCGTTCCCTTTAACGCTGGAGTGTGCATGAACTTGCAGGGATATTGTTTGAGGGTCCGCTAACCTTGTTAAAGGTCACCTTTTGATCCCGTCAAATACCCTCTTTACCTGCAGATAAGATTTAAAAATGAAAGACGAAAGAGAAAGAGCTTAAGAAAGAAGGAGAACCTGGAAGCTCACTGAGCTCACCCGCGCCGGGCTTGTGGCAGGGGAGAGATTAAAGGGAGCGCTGGCACAGGCAGGGAAATGGCCGTGCAGGGTGGGAATGGAGTGGGTACGGAGCAGCGGGGGTGTCTCCAGGGCCATCAAGCAGCCCCATGGCATGGCCAGGGCTGGGACCACCAACTGGTGCCCCCCTGCCCACCACCCTACCGGAGCGGCCGCCTGTCACCGCCAACGCCGCAGTGGGGAGGCACTCGCAAAGGAAACTGCGCCGGGCCAAGGTCACGGCTGAGGTCAATAAATAATACATGACAATTAATCTTAGAAACCTGTGACTCGGGGGAGAAAGGCGAGGACACTGCGGATCCTGGGCCGGGCTGTCAGGCGGATGCTTTTGGATCCGTGTCAGCCCAGGCAAGTCAATGAAAAATAAGCCTCTGCTGGGATGCTGTGAGTCGGTGGTGAGTCACTCGGCAGGGCTGGCACGTTCCCAGCGCCGGCGGCAGCCGGGTGCCACCAGTGCCCTCCCGGGTGTGGAGGGAGGTGGGTGGCTGCTGCTGGACAAGCAGGGGGTGACTGTCCCCACTCCCCAAGGGGTCAGAGGGTGCCACGCAGCCTTGACGTGCGCCAGCCAGCCATGAGCATTCTGTGCTGGAGGGGGGAGTTCAGCAATTGTTTGCCTTTTACAATCAATTCCCCTTTGAGATGTTTTAAAATGTATAACTGTCTCCTTGAGACTACAGCATTCAGCAGGTGGTAACACTCAAAGCTTTTTTTTTTTTTAATCTGTAGTAAGGATTTACAAAGGAAACCTTGACTTTTAGATTGATTTTTAAATAAGCATATATTTAGCTGTTAGTGCTTGAAGTACATATTGGATTATATTCTTCTGCAAACAGAATATTCTAATTGATCTTGCTAATAAATAATGAAAGCCAGCCCTACTACCTATAATTCAAGGTTACACCGCATTTGTGCCAGCAGCACTGGGGAGTTTTTCAGCGCTTAAAAGATTATTTATTTAAAAAAGGGGAAAAAACCTTTGTGGGGTGGGGGAGGAAGACTAAATGCCAAGCTTTTCTCTAGAATTTCCTTTTGTTATTTTCTCAAATGTAATTAGCAAGTGTCGCCGTTTGAGACCCTCATATACATGTAAAACTAAACCTGAAAGCCTTTCCTCCTCCCTGGCAGCTGCCCTCTCAGGAGTGACTGCAGGCGCGGGAGAGCGGCTCAGCCCTGGCCTCCTGTGGCAGTGGCCGTGGCTGGCTGGTGGGGTGCGATGGGGGCCAGACCCCTCTTCTTCACGTGCCAGGTCATTGGGTACAAATGGCAATGGCAAGTCCGCAGAAATCATCGGGATGAGGGCGCCGCTCGCTACCGGAACGTGAGATCAGTTGGAGAATCAATTGTAATGTTCAGCCTCGTATTGATCAGCGCCATGATGGGTCTCTTGGCTGCGGCACGAGCAGCTTCAAGGAGCCTTCGCTCTGGGATGGGCACGGGATCCCTCACACCCCAGGGACATGGAGGTGCTGGGGCCGGGGCTGAGGTTTGGCACTGCACCGAAGCCCAGGCTGAGCTCTCTGCTCCAGCCCCCGGGGACCTGCCAGGGCTCTCTGTGGGGTCGTGGTGAGCAGGGCTGTCCCCCCATACCCCCACATCTTGCAGCGGGCCAGGGGCTGGCAGCCTACGCTGTGCACATCACACAGCCCGTGTGCCACCCGCTCCAGCGCACCGCGACCCACGGGGGGACTTGCGGGCTGGGTTGTGAGACAGGCAGAGCCACAGCTCTTGATGCTGGTGCAGAACAGCTTCTCTTCGTCACCTTGTGTCCCGCTCCAGACATTTTCTGGCAAGTACGGAGACCCCCCTTTGTCTTGGCTCACCAGAGCCCTGCAAATGACCAGTGACAGAAAGGCCATGCAGAGCTCGGGAACTCAGGGGAGCTGGGTTATTACGCTTTGCAAATGTTGTGCAGATTCTCAGCTTGTAGAGCAGGCATTAATCACTCAGCGACATTGCAATTACCATACAGGATAGGGCATTTATTTGGCATTTAACATGTAATTAGGGGAAATAACTATTTCTTCCCCGTGCTAAGGAAGTGCAAATTGCAAATGGCCAGATTTGGCCTGGTGACTTTATGTAGCTCAGCTGCATTGGCTTTGCCACAGGGCAAAGAGCTTTTTTGTCCAGCTAAGGTGAAGCCTGCTATTAAAGCTGACATTGGTAGCAGCCATCCCCGCTCTGCACAAAAGCCTCCCACCTGCTGGAGTGACAGCAGTGACCGGAGTGGTGGGGACAGCATGACGCCTTACAAGTGGTCATTGTGGGGGCAGGTCACCAATCCCAGTATCCCACCTTCTGACAGTGACCACAGGTGGGTGCCCAGGGGTGCAGACAAGGCATCCCTCTACGTACAAGGTATTTCTCCCTCGTATATATGGTATTTCTCCCTAATAATCTCAAATGTCCCCAGCTCCAGGACTAGGATGGAGGCCAACTAGGCAGGGCTGTACGCAGCTGTGTGGCTTTTATCCTTTGCTTCCTGCTGGCTGCCAGAGGAAGGGAGAGATCTCCAGGGACAGGGCAGCCGTCCCAGCCTGCCAGCTGGGCAGGGCTGGAGGGAGGGTGTGATGCAGAAGGCTACGTCCAGTTCCACCCCTTTGAGACCAACAAAGCTCTTCATTTCTGAGCAAAATCCCATGTACCTTGTGGCTGGGACCTCCTGCTCCACTCCCCTTTGGGGACAGAGCAGCAATCTGGGGCTGCACACGTTGGCTGCTGACTCTCTTGCCGCCGTCCTGCTGCCCATTGCAAGAAGCCATTCTTTTGGTGCGTCAAGAGTGGTGCTTAAGGATGAGCCAGTGCAGGTCTTCCAGGCGAGAGGAGACTTTGCTATCTTCCTGTTCCTGTAGGCAGCTGGCAGCCAGTCTCCCCACCAGCTGGAGCGATGACATGATCAGCCAGCAAAGGCAGCATAATATTAAAGAGCTGCTGACACCTCAGGGGAAACTCACTAAAAAATATTTTATTTAGGTGCATGTCTCTGAATTTTTCTGCTTCTCCCCTCCGTGCTCCATGCCACAGAGAACACAGGCACCTTGCTGGATGGAGTTGGTGGCTTTTAGTGGGGAGAGGACAGGGATGCAGATCCAAGTGCACAGAGCATCCAGGACCCACATGTTGTGTCCAACTGCTGCCTCATGCCCGGCACACACCGGGCGCTGGGAACAGTCTGATGCAGAGCTGTGAGGCCCCATGAGCTGCTCCAGGTGGGTGCACCAGGCACAAACAGAGGAATGGACGCGGCGGGGGAGCCAGGAGGACAGATGGACTCTGCTGCACGTGGGCAGGACAGAGGGCTGTTTATTAGCAAAACTACTCCTCATGGTTTTGCCTTCTTTTTGTTTCAAGAAGTCGTGGTGAATTTGGATGTGAGTGTGCAGGGAGCTGGCTTCGGTAATGAACGTGGAGGCCTGGGAGTGGGAGCTCCTGGGCTGTAATCGCACCCCGGGGAGGGAGCTGGTCCTGGGGGCACTGCAGATCCCCCAGGTTGTGTGTGCTGCTTCTGCACTGCCATGCCGGGGGACACAGGGCTTCTGGTCTCCCCTCTCCGTGGATCTAATTGTACCTGCCACAGAGGCGTGTTGTATGAGTCTGAATTAATTAGCGCTCATAAAGCCACTCTACATCCTTGGAGAAGTGCAAAGTATCATAGCTGCTGTTCTGATTTGCTAGGCAATGCAATTAGTTTAATTTCAGAAAGTTCCCAGCCAGCCAGCCCTTTCCCCAGCCACCGCGCTGTCCCTGTCTGCACGCGGCCACGTGCGTGCTCAGGGACGCCAGCTCGCACCGTCTCCCAGAGAGGAGACAGCAGCACTCTGCGTCTGCTCCTTGTGACCACCTCTTCCCTCCTGCCCCGTCCCTGGTTCTTGAATCATCCCCAGTTGTCACCCTTTTGTCCCATTAAGGCCTGATGTCATCGTGACCTGTGGCTCTGGTCACAACAGCCACCAGTGATATCATGAACAGATGAAGAATACAAGTCATTCCATTAATCCTCAGCTGTTTACCTTGATGTGAGCTCTGGGGATGCCAGTCCCTCTTCAGCTGCAGAGGGCTCTGGATGACACCCTCATACTACAGCCTGAACTACCGGGAGCCCAAGTGAAGGGTGTGAATCCAAACCAGCCTCTGCTCCGGTGACAATCTCCTTTGTCCGTGCTGCCTCTGACCAGCAGGTGTGTGGGACAAACTCCATCTCAGGCTAGCTCCAAGCTTCTTGTAGGGCTGAAATGCTCCTGCGTCCCAAAGACTGGGGAAAATCAAAGCGTACTGGGCAATAGAAACATCCTTCCTCACAGCCACTCTGGCACCACTCTGAGCCCAGGAAGAGTTGCAGGATGTGTTACGTGAGGATCAGAATTTTTGCCAGAAGAACTAAACTGGGTAAGAAAACCAGACTGCGGTAAGGCCGGCTGCATGCCTGCCTCAGCAGAAGTGGTGTCAGGGCGAGGAGCATCTACACCAGTCTGGCAGGGAGAAAGAGAACAGGGTGTGCGTTGCTGGAGAACGAAGCAGCTCACGGTGCTGCTTTGCAGCAGTCCAGCCCAGACACACGTGTTTGCAGGATGAGGCAGGTAGGGAGTGGGTATTTATATGGATATATATATGTATGTACATGTATGTGCGTGTACTATATTTAATAGGTGAGGAACTTGAGGACCATCTGTTCCAGCTTTTGGGGAAGGTAAAAGCCAGTGGCATCCTGGGGTCCATCAAGCAGAGNTGCCCAGGGAGGTGGTGGAGTCTCCGTCTCTGGAGACATCCCAAACCTGCCTGGGTGCATTCCTATGCAACCTGCTCTGGGTGACCCTGCTCTGGCAGGGGGTTGGACTGGGTGATCTCCAGAGGGACCTGCCAACCCCTGCCATTCTGTGATTCTATGATTCTGGCATATGCTGAGGCTGTAGGTAATAAATCACCTCAATGGTTCACTTCCACAGGCCGTGGTTTTGCTCTGATGCCCCATTAGCTGCCTCTTCTTCAGCTGGGGCGACCTCTGGGACTTGCAGCCATCCCTAGGAGCAGTCGGAGCCAGGTCCGGGGGTGGCAGCGGGGCTGCGGGGAGAGGCAGTGCCCCCCATCCCTGCGCAGCATCACGGGGCCACTGCAGACCCCAGCCCCGGAGGGAGGGCAGGGCTCAGGCCCTTCCACTTCAGGCTGAAATAATTAGATTGCTTGCTTCTCTCCAGGCTGCCAGGGGAAGAATGCCTGGCCTCTCCCTTTGTGCCCCATGTCTTCACAAATCCATCCTTTGTTACCGGCTCTTTTTTCCTCCCAAGACATGAAAACTGAGGCCTGTCGTCTCTCCCTCTACCTTTGCAACAGATGAAGATGTCAGGCGGCTTGACTAGCTGTTTAAGAGATCTGCCATTACCTTTTACCTCCTCCAATTCCTGAAATCATTTCATGGGGATCCAATTTTCTCTTTCATATTCGCTCCTGCAAACAGATTTGAAAAACTCTTTGTTAGTTGAAATAGTCTCTGAAATGTGCTGCTGTATTTCTTTTTGCTATTCTAATTAGCCTTTTAACTCAGTGCTGCTTGTATTTATAGATGGCTAATCCTCCCTCTTCAGTCCTCCTCCTCCTCCATAGCAGAACATTTCCACTGTTTAAAAGCCGTTTGCTCTTTCCTGTTTTCTGTTTCCCAGTTCCTTTGCTATTGCTGTTTAAACGCTCCAGCTCTTGACTGAGCTTCCTGATCAGACGCAGGGTCCCCTTTGCTGCGGCACCTTTCCCGGAGCGAGATTCAGCTCCAGGCTGGCACAAGCCTTTGAGCAGCTGCCTCACTTCTCTCCTTCAAGATTATTTCAAGACCGCCTATTTTAGCTGTTTGGATCCTGCCATCCGCTCCTGCAAAAATGGGCAACCCAGGGTGGGCATGAAGGCAGCTCTGATTCACTTGCACCCTTCTAGCTGTGCTAGTGCGGGCAGGAGCCTCTTGCACGGTTTTGGTAGCCATGATCTCACATCCTGGTGTTCCCCATCCAGAGCAAGACCTTGTTCCGAACATCTCGGATTCCTCTGCTCAGAGCAGCTTCTGCATCTGTGCAAAGGAAGCAATGTAACCAGCTTGGTGTCCCCATCCATCATCCTAATTAATCACCGTCGTTTAAAATGCATTTTTACTTTTTGATGTTTTTATGTACTTATGAGCCTGGATGAACTGGTTCGCTGTAGTTTTTCACTAAGCCTTTCAGCTTAGCGCTGGTGAGCGTGTTGTGGTTTCCCCAGGGTGGGGGGGTGTAAGCATGCACTTATCCACCCCAAAGCCAGTGGGAGAGCGCCCCGTAAGAACCCTTTTTGCTGTGTGCCTCTAACCCTTGACTTAGGAACAATTCCCCGGCTAATGCTTTAGCTCTGCATTTATGAAGCTTAAGATAACTCCGAGCTCTTCTGGAGCAATGCCAAATTCTAGCATAAAATATCAAAATGTCTTGTATGGTGCAAAGCTTTATCTGTAGGCTGGAGATGTAGGGCTTTCCCTTTATGTGGCCCTCCTGCCAGAGCTTTTCATAGCATGGTTTCAAAGAGCAAATATGCAGGAGATCTGCTGGCTTAGCGCAATTCCTAAATGCAGATAAGGCTTACAGCCCTCGCGCCAGGTAGGAAGATTCCAGTGACAGTTAAATGTGCTCGATTGTGCAAATCTCTGGCTGTGGCAAGGAGAGGTGGGGAGCAGAGACAGATGGTCTGGCATGGAAAGCACGCTGGGAGCCTGCTAAAGCACGCTTTCTGAAAGGCGTCCTGATTGCCTCGTGGCGGAGGCCTCTAAAGACATGAAGGTGAGCGTAACAAGAGTCCTGACTCCCAGTCACATCGCGGGCAGGCTCCTACCTTCATAGGTCGTGGTTTTCACAAGTCCCACAGCATGTCGTCTTCCTCTGGGGTGGACTCAAAGAGTATTAATGTATGGTAACCATACAAGTATGAATAACTAACACTGCTGAGCTGAAGAGCATCCCCTTTGTAGAGAGTGATGCCCTTGGTGGCAGGGAGCAGTGGGCAGCATGCAGCATGAGGCACGACAGGGCAGTCGGAGGGTGTGGGATGGGGACTTCTGCGCCAAAAGTTGAAGTTGTCTGTGTCAGTTATCAGGAGAAAGTTCTTCTCCACATTGGAGATCTGGAGCAGTGATCCCATCTCAGCATGCCTGGCTCCAGCAGGGAGAGAAGATGAAGGGAAAGAAGAAGGGCAGGGAAGAAATACAAGGCAATGCTGAGTGCAGGGTGAGGAGTTTGTACTTGTCAGGGACTCTGATGAGAAGTAGGGGAAACCAGGACTTTCTTCCTAATACCACATTTTTAAATGTGCATATCTGTTACTAGTGAGTTATTTGCTCCACATAAAATATTAGTCCTTGTCAAGATATATCTTTTCTGAGCATAAACTGCATATTTTGATGCCTTGTTTCTTAATTCAATCTCTCTGCTCCCAAAAATTCATTTCCATTTTATCATTTGCTCAATCCTCTTCGTGTTTGCATAGCTTTTATGAGCTAGCCACAGCATTAATCCTCTGCCTTGGGAATGTCACAAAACCCCAGCTGAGGAGAGGGGCTCAAAGTGTCACCAGTCACAGCTCTCCCTGCTGGCATCAGGATCTAGTGCTGGTAGATGCAGCACGAAGAAGCAGATGTAAGTGGGTGGCAGCTTCCCAGTGACCCTCAGGTTTCTTCTGAGAGGTTCAAACATGGGCTCCGTCCGGAGGCACAGAGACCAGCTCTGGTGCACTGTGACCTACCACTTGCTTCTCAGCAGCCACGAGCCGAGGACAAAGCACCAAAAGAGTCAGCCTGAATGAGCACAGAAAGCGTAGGCTGTGCCGGCGTTTCTCTTGCTGCTACATGGCTGCTATTTCAAGGAAACCTTGGCAGACACCAGTAACGGCCCTGAGTTTCACAGACATTTACTAAGAAGTTGTTAAGTGTTTTCCAAAGGATGGTGCCCCCCCCTACCCAGTGCCCACACCTCCTGCAAACACAGCCCCTGCTCTAGGGACCTCTGTAGCTCATGCTCCGAACATCCTCCAACAACTTTGCAATGATTCTTCAATAATTCTCCATGCCCAGAGGGAAGGAGGATCCAGAGATCTCAGGGAAGGTTTCAGGATGAAAAATAACTTTATTCCATTTAACACTGGGTCATAGACTTAGGAAAAAAATAAAGAAAATCAAAAAATAAAGAAAAAGATAAAGCAACGAAGCCCACTAAGAGCATATTTAGCTACTAGGATTAGCCTTATCTGCCTCAGTGTTTCAGCTATCATGGGAGTCTTTGACTTCACCTCCCCAGTGCACATGTGATGCCCCAACCTCCCTTACCCACTGTCAGATCTGGCATCTCAGCACCTCATGTCTGGACCCGGAGGAGATGGGATAAACCTTCCCTGCCTCCCTTCTCTGGGCTCAGGCTGCTCCCAGCCCTTCACCAGCCTCCCCAGATTTACCTTTTGATCCTTCCCCTGAACTGGCATTCCCTCAGCTGGTGTTCCCTGCTCACAGACTCCTTAAGACCTTGCAGTAAAACTTTACACATCATTTATCATGAGATGTATTAACGGTACAAACAATCTCTTAGCTTCCTTTTATCTCAGCATGCCCACCATGTGGTCTACTCATGACTATTAGGAACACAGATGACAGACTAGGCAGCGAGAGGATGTTTTTTAATTTGCTTTCTTCACCCCATTATATTGGAGGGGGTTCTACCCCCAGGTTAACCTGAGAATAGACTGGGAAAACATTTATAGTGTGCAAGGGGTTAAAGTTTTGTGTGTCATTATGCACAGACCAAGAAGATTTCTGTCCGTTTCCCGGTCCAGTCTGTATTTTTTAAGCATCATAAATCTGTCTCCTTGCTGCTAAAGCCAGCAAGAAATCACGTCTCACTGTGTCAGTCTCCAGTCAGTCTCTTGTCCTGATTTAAGCAAAACCATGCAACTGGTTGCTACTGTACGCGAATGCAAAAGTAAATGCCTCATCTGCTATGCTGCTGGTGGTTCTGCAATCATTAATCTAATGAAAGCGATAATAACTCTTGGGGATGTGGTTCTGGGTGAAATCTCAACTCAACCAGAGACATGCTGTGCAGCCCGTACATTCAGGGAGTGATTTGTCATCTGCAGGATGGAGGCACCTGTAATGAGCAAGACGGCTCCTGGAAAAACTAGATGCTGCTTCTTGCGGGGAGTAAACTGGGAAATGTTTGCTGAAGGAGCTGTGCATGCAGCACGGAACCTGCAGATTCTGGGTGATCCCTGGGACACGGACCGTCCAGCAGGACATTTGCTAAAGAACCTAAAGAACCTTAAGTCTCATTGTCAAGGCTGACCGGGCACCCTGGAGCCCAGGTCGGCACTGAGCCCAGGCCCTGTGTGTCAGCACCCTTTTCCAGAAGTGTGAGATGTCAGTACTTCTGCTAGTTTCACCATCAGAGGCCAAAGGAAAGAGCTCATTTTCATTCTTACTCGCAATTAAGAATTGAGAAAGAGCAGCCAGTGGAGAGACAGGAGGTTTCTGTTGTCAGGGAAGAGGTTTTCATTATTTTGCTCACATGGAAAGGTCTACTTGGTGCCTGGGGATGATGCACGCAGATGCCCATTGTGGCATCTTCACGCTGCTCAGCCAGAGATGTACTTCCACACCAGAGGTACCTGAGAGTGATGGGGGCCAGCAGTGGCCCAAGTTGCCAAGGCGTAATAACCCCAAGGACACGCAGCCATAGCCAGGAGACTGTGCTCTGTTAAACATTACACCAGTTTGTCTTCTTTATGGCTGGAGGCTTTTACAAGAACATGCAGTTTTTGTCTCCACTCCAGCAAGAGGAAGAGGGATGCTTATAATCCGGTGCTGGAGAAATTGGCTGAGGATCAGAGATCCGTGCCAGCCCCCTTTGCTCTCCCAGAATCTGCAGCAGAGATGCCTGGGAGCATTTCTTAACCGTTCTTTTTGCTACAAAAAGAAGCTGCTAAGTCAAAACCTAAACAGTTTGCAAACTAAAGTTGATTTTGATGAACCTTCAGATTTTAAAGTGTTTGGGGGAAAAGTTCCATTGTTGACAGAACACCTTCTTTCAGCTGCTTTAGTGAACAGGTTTGAAAATGAGTCAGAATTTGAAGGCTTAATTAATTCAAACCTAGTGTTGGAAAAAAACCCTCAATACTAATAGGGCTGAAATCTGAGAAGGCTGCCTTTCTATAGACCCCCCAAAATTCAGAGAGATCATAAAATTTTCCAAGAAGTCAGTCCTTCATCCATATGGGAAGAGCTTTTCATGCTTCAAAATCTCTTCTGGAGCAGAGAACTGTTTCTGGCTGGTCTGCAACCAGGATTTACTTCCAGACAGCCCCTGAGAAGCGTCTGGACGGACAGGGCGGGCTCTGAAATAGAAGGAGCAGGAGGTGATTTCAAGCCATGCAGCCCTTTGTATCCAGAGGTCCCATGCTCCCCAGCACATGCCCAGCCAGGAGCATTGCCCATGGAGACCTTCCCGGATGGCAGCCACACTTGTGGAGAGCACCCTTAACCTACAGGAATTCAGGGTCCCTCTCTTTGTGCTTGTCTTTCCTTCTCCACTCAGGCTTGTGAAGGGGGCAAATGATGGCTGCCGGTTTCTGGGAGCTCCCCCCGCGATCTGCCCGGCTGCTGCTGACCCATTTTAGCTGTTGCCTCTCCAGAGAAGCCTTCTGGGATGATGCTGGTTATCCTGCAGGTTTTATGCACTTCCGAGGGGGCAGAGGGAGGAAAGTTTATGGCTGCATTTATGAGGAGCATGAGATTATCTGCATACGCTGAAAAAATCACAGAGGCTATATAAAGAAGGGAAAGTACCATCCTTTGGCAAACGGAGTGACTTGGTATTAGCCTGCAGTCAAAGAGGATCTTAAATTATTGTTGTCTTTTTTTTTTTTGTATTGCTGTACAGTAGTTTAAAGATAAAAGCCATCTGGGAAGAGTTCAGATAAGTTGTGGGGGGAGCCAGACAAGCTTAGATGCTCTGACTGCAGCGTGCTGAAATGAATCTGCTGCCTGGAAGTGTTTCTGCTTCATCTCCCTGGGTTCAGGCTGATAAAGCTGAGATGCCCCGGGGCAGGGTAGGGTAAATCCTACCCAGGTGCTTCAGCCTCTTCCCCCGTGGTGTGTCCCCTGTCCCAGCATCTGCCTCTGCAAAGCAGCATTGCCTCTGCAAATCTGCTGACTGTAGCTGCCTTTTGGAAACACCTGCTCATTAAGCAGCGCTGGCTATAAATTCACTTTCTTTGCTTAGTGTGTATTATCATTGCACTTTCACCAAAATAGGAGCCGCAAGCCCTGATCAGAGGACTGCCAGCTCATCTCCATCTCCCTGTGGCCTGGGACGTCTTCTCCGTCACTGGCACAGGCCATATGAGGTGTTTGCTCCCGGTCTCCCAGAGCTGAGGCGTGTGATCAAGTGTGCGGTCAGCCCCTTTGGGCTGTCCCCAGGCCCAGAGAGGTGGCCGAGATCCTCCATTGTGAAAGCAGAGGAAGGGGGGGCTGCGGGACCCTGTCCCAGCCGATCGCAGGGGTGCAGTCAGAGGCTTTGCCTGGCCCAAAGCTGACTGCAGTAAAGCTAATGGAGTGAGAAGCTTGCAAATCAGCTGGCCCCTGCCTGGTTCCATAATTTAAACATGGGTTTATTAGAAATAATTAATTTAGCCTGTAGCAGAACAGCACAGGGAGAGCAGCACGGCTGTTTGTGCAGGAGCTGGCATGTGATGGGAAGGGGAGCTGGCAGCACTGTGAGCAGAGGAGCCCGGGAGTGCAGGTCTTGCCGGCAGCCCTGGACTCCTGCACCTCTGCTCCCTGCCCCCCTGCCACTGCCCGGCCAGCCCCGCAGAGCCCGTGGCTCCGTCCTGTGGGGATGGTCCAGGAGCACCGCTCCAGCCATGCCTCCAGTGGGTGCTGGGTGTGTGTCCGGTGTGCATGGCTATGGGTGGTCTCACGAGGGGCAGTGGGCTCTGCAGACCGACTGCGATGGGGCAGTGCGGTGCCCAGCGCGCTCCCTTCTCCGTGGACACAAGCAGCCGGCCCCAGTGCCCCCAGCTTTGTTGCCTGACAATGTAAGTGGAATTTTGGACCTTTCCTGGGAGGAGGAGGTTTCTGGCAGTCACTTCCCAGGCAGTTTTACACCAGTCTGGTGGAGCATTAACAGATGTGGCCTCCTGAATGCCAGAACAGTTTTACTCGGCAGCGCCAGGCACTATTGCTGCCTTTAGCGAGGGACGAGCGGTGAAAGAACTGGGGCGCCGTCAAGAGCAGCCGCTCTCCTGGCAGAGCGGAAAGGCAGCCCATGAAACACCACAGGCTCCTCTGCCGGGGGGCAAACCCCACATGAAATCTGTGATGGTTGCAGAGCCCTGGCAACACTTCAGCAACAGGGGCACTAGGAGCACTAATTGTGCAGAGCACTCATTAATGCTGATGACCTATAGCGCTCTTCTTTCAAGACCTTTCCAAGAGGGAAATCCGCCTGGGAGCAGCCCCGGGGTGAGGCGCTGGGTTGACGGTGGCCATGCTCGGCGCAGGGCTGTGGCACTGTCCTGCGGGGCTGAGGGCTGGTTATCAGTCCTCTTGGCAAGCTGGCAAGCTGCAAGGCATTGCTGTAATCTAGTCTGCCGGAGATAAAAGCGCGAACAAGCTTTTGCAGAGTCAGACAAGGATAAGCACTGGCTAAGTCTGGAATGTTTTTTCAAATGATAATGGCTCTCCTTAATAAAATGCTAAATAGAACACTCCGGCAAGGGTGAAAGCTGCAAACAGCAGAGGTTGCGTGGCCATCCCAGCCTGGGAGTATTGCCCAGGCGAGCCAGCCACGGGCCGGATAATTGCAGCGGCTTGTAGCTGGTCTCAGCACTGATCTGGCAACCTGGAGGATGCTCCAGCTCTGCCTCAGCCTGCGCGCACCCTGGCACCCCTTGCCTCCAGCACCTCCCCAGGAGCCCGCTCCCACCCTCCCTCTGGCAGGGAGCCAGCCCCGGTGGGTACAGTGCCTGTGGGAAGTCCGAGTGCCCCTCTCTGTGGGTACCACAAGGACTTATCCCCATGCCAGCTGCTAAAGCCTCAAAGGATGTTAGACCTGCACTGGCCTTGCTGGGACTAAGTCACCGCCTTGGGACTCGCGGTGCTGGAGCACAAGCTGAAATCAGGCAGGACAGGCGCGGGGCGAGTGAGCCTTTGAGCAACTGTATTACTGATTCCCCGACGGCTTCAAAATCTGTCTTTGTGTGGTGCTGCTTTTTTGAATTGCTTGTGTTCACACAGCAGCTTGAGGGGAGTGATAAGACTCATGAATATGGAAATTCTTCTCAGAGGGTGGGAGGGGGTTTGCTGGGACCTGGGGTATTTTCCTGAAACACTCATGCTCTCGTCCTGGCTGTCTTCCAGCGCCACACGCCAAAGTGATGGGTGGCTTGGGTCTGCAATGGACCCCAGTGCAAACACCCCCGCAGGCAGCACCCGGCCATTCTCAGGTCTGGGGAGTGCTGGAGCAGGGACGGGGGGCAGCTGGGATGGTTCCTTCTCAAGAGGAGAAGAGCAGGGGCCCAACGAAGCACCTGGGGGAGCTCTGTGAGGGTGACAAGGCATTACCCGTGCCTGTGCAAAGGGTACCCGGTTTTCCATCAGTCACTGTGGGACTGGGATGCACCGTGCGGGCTACGGAAGAAGGCACGTTTTGTTCAGCACGCGTCGTCCCCACCAGCAAGCACAGCCCAGCATCACGCTGCTTGCCCAAGGCAAATGAAGTGGTTTTCCAGTTTCTTGGCATTGAACACTCCTCTCCCTGCTAATCTGCCTGCCAGATTGAAGCTAAACTTCCCCTTGCTCCTCACAGGTGTCTGTGTGGCCACAGCCTGCCCGGGCAGCAGGCAGCATCCAGAGCCTGTGGATCATGGCAGGCGCGCGGGAGACCCGGGGCAGCTGGGGCTCGGTGAGCCCCCAAATACTGTCCCATGCCAGCAGGACTTGGTGTGCCCTGGGAACCCCTCCCCCAGGTCCTCCTTGGCACCTAGGATCAGTGCCAAGAGCCCCCAGTGCCTGGGGGCTCAGTGCCGCAGTCACGCCAGCCCTCCAGAGCCACGGTGCCCCCCCAAGTCCCGAGCCATGGGGGACAGTCCCCACCAGCCGGCACTGGGCTCAGCACGGGTGCTCGTTGCACTGGGAGGTGCTCCTGGACGCCGCTCCAGGCTGCTCTGCGTACCTCCACTGGCTATTGATCGCTCTAAAAATCTTTAAAGATTAACTTCTGGGAACAAATACAACATCTTTATGGAGCGCCAGGAACAAACTGCTTTAGCATTCGGGTGGCTGCTCTGTTGCACAGAGACATCTGTTTGCAGCAGGACGCACAGAGCAAATGATCTGTCAGCGTTCGAGGGGACGCGTCCGACGAGCGTCTGCCTCCCCTCTGACGGCAGGTAAAGGTAACCTTGCCATCCACTGCAGCTGCACAAGGCGCACTCCCAGACTGTGCTGGTGGCACTTGCTACTACCACGAGTTCCTGGCATATGCTGTGAAACCAGCTGGGTGTCTCCTCTGCTTTCACCCTCCAGCATCACAACAGGCAGGGCACAGCCTTCGGAAGGCATTGAAGGAGCAGCCGGCAGCAGCTCAGTGTGTCCCATCCCTTTGGATTCGTTTCTTTGACACAGCTACAGAGACCTTTGTTTGGTTTCCATGATTGCCTAACACACCTGGAAATGGGGCTCTGGCTCTCCTGGGTGTGGGCACCATCTTGCAGGACAGCGGAGTCTCCTCGGTTAAAGGAAGGCTGTGAGGAGCACTGGGTATGTTTTGTCATCTTGAAAAATGCAGGCTTTGCACCGCATGGTCCGAGCTGTGCGGGTGACATGAGGTGGGGGACCACAGCCAGCGGGTTTCAACCTCGATTGAGATCTGTGAGGTCAGCAGCGGGGTTCAACCATCTCTACAGGGCTCTCCTAGGAGGAGCTCAGTGCAGGCTCAGCAGTGCTCTTGCACTCACTACAGTGTGCCCAAATTTCGGGGAAAAGCTGCTGTAAAAATAGAATTTATGGCTTGGGATAATTTTATTCCTTCACCTTGCAGTTTTTGCTCTTTCAAAAGCTGGCTGGAGCCCAGCGTTCCCGCTCGCAGCTGCCGTGCAGGAGCGGGTCTCTGGCGGGAAGCTGCAGGATGCTCTGGGTAGCTGTCAGGCAGACGCGCCGTTTCACAGAGTCACAGAACGGTGGGGCTGGAAGGGACGTCCGGAGATCATCTAGTCCAGCCCCGCCGCTGTTTGCCTGGATGCTGTCTGTGAGCCACCACCGCCAGGCAAAGCTGCAGCTGTAATTCCTCTGGAGAATTGCAGTTACCCCTGTTTCTGCCCCAAAATAGTAATGTATGTGGAAAGAGCAATCCAAATGGAAATTGTTTTTATCCTGTGGGATTGGCAATTCCTAGGACCCAGTGTAGCCGGTTCCAGTGCCCTCCCCAGCAGCTCCCTGTGCTGCAGTCTGCCAGTGGTGCTCGCTGCACCCGGGCGAGGGGGCTGCAGTGGGTACAAGCCCTAGTGCCCAGCTACAGGCAGCTTGTGCCATGCCCAGCCTGGGAGCAGCCAGTCCACCAGAAACCAGCCTTGGCAGTGCCTCTCTCCCCTCGGGTTCGGCAAAGAGCTGCCCAACACGCTCTGGGCTGCTCCTGCCCGTCCTCGGAGTACGGCATGTGTGCAGGGACTGCGTGTGCAGAAATAACCTGCTGTGAAGAAATAACCTGCTGCAAAGCCCAGCCTGTGGCAGGGCGGCAGAATGAGCATGGACCTGGGTAGTAAATGCTCTCTCCAAGGGGGAGATGCTGGTGAGCGCATTGCTGCCTTGCCAGGCAAGCCGTGAATGAATGCGCCTTTACCCGGAGCAGTGAATCATCATTAGAAACCACGCAGTGATTGATATGAGGAAAAGCAAGTCATATATTGGGTCATCCTGTCCATCTCACGAGCCAGCATTTGTGCATTCCCTCTGGGATATTTGCCAGGAATCTCTGACCTGTATCATGCTGTGGAGTTTCCCCCTTTCTCTGGGATGGCAATTCTTTGATTAACGTGGTTTGCTGCCAGAAAACTTTCTCCGATATTCAGTCTGTGTTTTCCTTATGTTAATTTCTTGCCATTACAGCACCCTGATTAATTACTCTGTTTATGCCTCTAGAATATTTGCAGGCTGTTGCCATTGATGCAGGAACACTTTATAGGAGAGAAATGTCTGTAGATCTGTAATTGCTTAATGAAGTGCTGATAGACAGAAATCAAGAATATTCACTGTTATGCTGGGATTTGTAGGACCAATGAATGTCTTTGTGGTCTGCAAAAATATCAGCTGTGCCCCAGTTTGTGATCTGGGCTACCTCAAGCCTTCTGCTCACCCATGCAGTCTCTCCCACAGCTGGATGACCTTGCGGCCATTGCTTGGGCAAAGGGATGTCCGTAAGGACTCATACCACAGACTCTTTGTCCCAGGGAACACTGCTTCAAAAATGCTATCCAAAAGTGGGACAAGGCTTCTGTATGGCTCTAGTGACTTGTAAATTAGGGTTAAAAATCACTGGGAAGATGCCTAGCAGTGAGCTCATAGGGGTCCAGACTCCTTGGCCCAACTACCCAAGTGTGGATGCATTTTGCGCTTCCTACCTGTCAGATGAACCTGTCAGTTGTGTCTCTGTTTCCCCAGCTCTGCCTGTTGTTTTTGCTCCCTGGCACTCGGCCGTACCTCCTCCGCAGACACGTAATGCTGTGCATCCCCAAGCAGGGGCTGAAATCCAGCCCGCTGTGCGTTTCCCAGATTGTCCCATTTTTTCCTTGTGGCGTCGCTGGAACCAAGCTCCCCGCACGCCCCTGAGCAGCAGACGTGCCATGCTGGCACCCAGCTGCCATGAGCTCCCTGTCACTTCGTGTTTCTGCCTGGGCATCTCCTTGGCAGAGGGAGCTCACAGGGATAGCCGCCGGCTCAAAATAAAAACATCCTCCGAAAGGTCTCCTGACTCCCCTGCAAGGCCCCCCTGCCTTCTCAAGTGAGAAGAAAAGGATCCGTTAGTGTTTAGCTTCATTTCTCTTTCTCAAAGAAAAGAAAGCTTTTGTCAAGCATCAAAGCCAGGATTTAGGACACAAAGCAAACCGCTTTTCTGTGGGCTTCTGAGGAACCAGAGGAAGAAAAACAGTTGTTTGAAATTACCAACTAAACTGGCAAATCTGAAACTTGCAGTTTGTGTTTAGCTGAACAGAAGAGGCTCAAGAAATTACCTGTCTGCTCTAAGCCTCTCCGAAGTCTGCAGCCCCATCCGGGTCTGAAATCCGGGGGCACCAAGGACATAGACTCTGCACCGAGGGGGTTCCTGGGGCCAAGGGCTGGGGTGAGCCTGCAGCTGGAGCCCAATCCAGCTGTGCCGCAGGGCAGCCCTGCGCCTGGCAGGGGCTGGTGGCAGACGGCCTCAGAAAGCCCCAGAAAGCCCTGAACAGCGTGAAGCAACTGCAAGGAAAACGCACAATAAACGTGTGGCCTGAAGTCCGGATGTGCAGTTTATTTTAAAACCTAATAACTCCTGATAATTGATAGCGGAGTGCAGTATTTTCAACGCGTTGGATTACGAGCATCTGTCGCTCACAAGAAGCTGTAACCTTGAGCTATGAGACATTATTGGCAGTATTTAACACAAATCTGTTTTCCATCATTGTCAAATCCCACTTCAATATGCACCACAGGAAAAAAGCCGAATACTAAATTGATTTCTTTAATGGGAAGTGTTCTTCAGGAGATACCAACCTGTGTGGAGATGCATTAATAGGATTACAATGGAACCTTTTTATTTTGCCTTATTTTTTATGGAGATTTTTTATGGAGATTTTTCCTATCCTGACACACCTGCGATATGCTGCTTGGCCGCAGATGTTGCAAGGCAAACCGTCATGAGGAGAATGTCTTCCTCTGGAGATGGAGCTCATGAACTCGGGACTCTTTCTGCAGTGATTCTGCCAAGCCATCGTTGCAGGGAACAGCCCGGGAAACAGCAGCCTTTGCCAAACACCAAAGAAGAGCTCATCAGCCACTGCCGACCAGGATAATGTGGTGCATCCTGCTGGGACCTGGGAGCACCCAGTATCCCCCCTGCTCCTCACCCAGAGCCCGTTTAGCTGCAGGCTGCAGGACAGCAGCCCTTGGGGAGGTTATGGAGAGGCATCCATGGAAAAGCAGGAGAGAACGGAGTCTGGGCACAGAGCAGAGCCAGGCATGGGAGCAAGATGCTCTGCACAGTGTCCAGGCCTGACCCAGACCTGCTGTGGGCCCCCCCTCGCCAGCAGCTGGGGGGGTTTATGCTGCTGCCACGGAGCAGAGCAGGGAGTCGTGCTGCGGTTCTGGTTTTCACACTTTTCCCCATATTTGCAGGTGCTGAAAGCCTGACCTGCCAGGGAATAGCGCATCGGGGTATGCTGGTGCTGTGCCCAGGGCAGCCGGTGGCCGGGGGAGCACCGAAATCACCCGCCATCACCCCCACAGTTAAGTGCGGGGATCATTTGTGCCAGGCAGGGAGGAGGAATGTTTACATTCTCCAGGAGTGTGGGAGTACTGTAAGTGATAAGGTAATTACCTTCTTCAGCGTAAGCTAATTGACAAGAGAGCTAATTGACTTCTGAAAAGTTGCTGTTTCCCTTCCCTGGGCAGGGCGAAAGCCCCGGGAGCTTCTCTCAGCAGCTCCTGCTGACGTGGCCCGAGCTTCCCCGGGAGCATGGGGCAGATCTCAGGCTTGGCTGCAAGTCCCGAGCCAGGGCGGCTGCAGCCCCCCAGCTGCATCGGGGGGTCCGGCAAGGCAGGGTGAGGAGCCCACGCTCAAGGGCTCATGGCCGTGCTACAAGCCCCGGAACAGGGGTTTCATCTGGCAATTGCTGATGCAGGCTGTGTTCAGTTTTGGGCCCCTCATGACAAGAAAGACACTGAGGTGCTGGAGCGGGTCCAGAGAAGGGCAACGGAGCTGGTGAGGGGTCTGGAGCACAAGTCTCGTGAGGAGCGGCTGAGGGAGCTGGGGGTGTTCAGCCTGGAGAAAAGGAGGCTGAGGGGAGACCTTATCCCTCTCTACAACTACCTGGAAGGAGGGCAGAGAGAGGTAGGGATCGATCTCTTCTCCCAAGGAACAGGCCATAGGACAAGAGGAAACGGCCTCAAGTTGCACCTGGGAGGTTTAGATTGGATATTAGGAAAAATGGCTTCACTGAAAGGGTTGTCAAGCATTGGAACAGGCTGCCCAAGGAAGTGGTTGAATCACCATCCCTGGAGGTATTTAAAAGATGGGCAGACATGGTGCTGAGGGACACGGTTTAGTGGCAACTTGGCAGCGCTGGGTTAACGGTTGGACTTGATGATCTTACAGATCTGGTCCAACCAAAACGATTCTATGATTCTATAATTCAGCACACAAATGGTGCCACATTGAAATGTCTATGTCAGAGTCGTGGACTACTGTAAAGTGGTTTACAAGTCTGGCTGGGAAAGCTGAACCTTTTCTTGTGATATGCCGAGGATTTATGTCTGTAAATAGAGAGGAGATGTGTAGGCGGTGTAACTGGTAACTGGGCTGTGAAGGGTGGATCCTTCACGGGCTGAAGGTTTGCTCCTCACAGCAGCTGTACATCCACCACAGGGCGTTGCTGCCCAGCTAAGGAGCGACTTGTGGAGCTGAGGCTGTGGGGCTTCCTGGGAGCTGCGGTGAAGGACAGTGTTGAGGTAGGGAAGAGTCACCAGCCGCTGGTCTGTCCTCAGCCCTGCTGGGGCTGGGAGCAGCAGAGCCCAGGGAGCCCCAGCTCCAGCACAGACCCAGGCCAGCAGGTCATGTCCTCTCTAGAAAACCATAGGAGCCAGCCGGATTAATCAGGTAGTTAAAAGCAAGCTGGGAAAAGCAGTGGTGAAAGCAGAGGAAGGCGTCTGCTCTGCATCCACCAGGCCAGTGGTGAGGGAGGGAAGAGAGGTGCAGGAGAGGCTCCTCCCGGAGCTGAATAGATTCCTTCGGAGACACTCTCACTACATGCATCTTCTAGCAACTGCCGCTGTTGGACTGTTTGCTCTCTCATCAGAGACAGAGACATACAGACACATGCAAACACACACAGGAGCACTTTCCCCTACTGTAAAATGAGGATTTAAAACCTTCAGCCTGGTATCGAAACTGTTTACTGCTCCTTTGTGGTGACATGTCTCCCCGCGCATATCTCTTGGAGTCTGACAGCCCGTTTGGCATCCCCAGTCCCCATTGCCATTCTAGGATCCAGGCTCAGCTCCTCAGACCTTGCCTAGCACGCACCATTTCCCAGCCTCAGGATTACAGTTTAACCCCTCAGGAGATGAGATGGAGATAGCAAGCGGAGACACTGTCAGCAGAAGAGCACACTGAGCACAGCACTTCTGAGCACACCACTAGCTAACAAACAAGGATTTGTAGATTTAAAGCAAAACATTGCATGTTCCCAAAGGCGGTATGGTACACTTTCAAGCTAATCCGGAGCAAGGCACTGAATTCAGAGACATGTTGTCCCCAGGTTTGATTTCAAAAGAAGAATTGCAGTGGAGTTCTGTTCACGTACCATGAGGTGCAGTGGTACAGACCCCCTTTGCCTGCCTTGGCCTCACCTGAGCCCTCTGCCGATACCTGCCTGCATCCCATGCCGCTCCTGGCAAGCACAGAGAGCGAGCAGCCCCCTCCATGCCCCGACATACCCTTCCAGGCTGTCCCCAGCGATGCTGTTGCTGTGACAACTATCCAAATCCACTCTTGGGACCCAGCTGGGCCTCCCGTGGCCCCGGAGGTGCACAGGGCCAGCACTGCACCCCCTCACAGGGGCAGCCAGGGCTTCGCCCATGGGCACCTGCCTCTGGATTTGGTCAGCAGGACTCATCCTGCTGGCCCTGCTCATCTGGCAGCGGTGACAGGAAGCAGGGGGTGTCCGTCAGGCGCTCCCACTGCTTCCCTGCCAGCTGCCCCACTTCTTCTCCACTGCCAGAGCAGTAATGGGTCCAGGGCAGGTAGAAATAAGCCGCCACTATGATGGATAAGAAAATCACAGCAGCCGTTACGGTGGCTTATGTCTTTTTCTTCTGCAACAGGAAGGAGACATCTCACCATATGAGCCTGAGGTTGCCCAGGGCAGCCACCACCACCATCCATCACTGCCAGTCCCCAAGTGCTCCCAAACTGGACATAGAATCATAGAATCATTTAGGTTGGAAAAGGCCTTTAAGATCACCAAGTTCAACCATTAACCTAGCACTGCCAAGTCTACTACTAAACTACATCCCTAAGCACCACCTCTACCCATTTTTGTCTGCCTCTTCATCCTGGTTGGGTGGTCTTTAACAGACTCCCACCATGATATCTGCCTTGTTGACCTTGCCCCTGATTTTTACCCATAAACACTCGACCCTCTCATCACCATTATTAAGCTCTAGACAACCAAAACACTACCTAACATAGAGTGCTACCCCACCACCTCTCCTTCTTTGCCTACCCTTTCTAAACAGCCTGTAGCTGTCAATAGCCACACTCCAGTCATGGGATTCAGCCCACCATCTTTCAGTAATTGCAACTATATCATCGTTTTCCTGCTGCACAATGGGATATGTTTGGTCTGAAATGGACCCACACAGTGTGAGGCTGCCGAGCATCCCCTCAGTGGCTGAGCAGGATGAGCCGGCGGAGAGTGCTCTGCCCCGGCGCCCTGCCTGAGGCAGGGAAGTTGTTCTGCAGCCTCCAGCAAGCACTGCCCATCCTTGTGAGCTGCAGAAGGCACAGCAAATATCTGGAGTCTGGAAAAGCCCCAGGTGACGGTGGGAAGAGCTGCTCAGCCCTGTCCCTGCAAGCTGCTGTACCCCAGGGGCCATGGGCATGCCTGGGGCTGGGGGCAGAGAGCCAGGATCCAGCAGGGCTGCCCTTCGCTGGGCTGCTGGGACCAAGTGGCTCAGCAGCCAGCCAGCAGTGGGGTGACTGTTAGTGTCTGAGGCTTCGGAGGCTTTTGGGAAGGGCATCCCTCTGGTGGCCCCGTTGTCCAGCACAGGTGCTCCGACTGGCTGCAGGTCCCCATCCCGAGCCCACTGCCAGCTGGGCTGCACTGTGAGCGCCTGCCCGCAGGCAGCGGTGACCAGATTCGAGCTGAGCATCGCCAGCAGAGCCAGCTCTTCCTTACAGCAAGGTATTTGTGACCGGTCAGATAACACAGAAACATCTAATGGGATTACCTGCGATGCCCGAAGTGTTAAACATGCAGTCAGCTTTGTCCCTTGCTAAGCGCAGCAATGAAAGGGCAGAGCAGCCGAGAGTCCTCTGTGGCAAAGCCTCTCGGAGGGCAGGGAGTCAAACAGAAATAATGGCCTTTCCGGAAGGGCTGGGGTAGTGTCGGGGTTTATCATTCCTGGCAATGTGAACACGTTCCCCCGGGATGCTGGTGCCTTCCCAGAAGAAGCTGTGTGGGGAAGGCGATGCAGATAAGCGGTGATGGCAATGCAGAGCCACACTGGCCACGCCGTGTTGGAGATGTGCCTTCCTGCAGCACACCGGGGACATTTGGGTCATTTGGCCCTGGGAAGATGCCCTCCTCATGGGGTGGGAGCTCTCTCCAGGGCACACCATGTTCTCTGCTCAGGGGTCAGGGCACTGCAGATGCCGGTGTCGCCCCGGGGCCTCGTGAGCAGGCTGGGAGTGCATCACCTCTCAAACAGCATTGATCCAGGCTCTGCCTTATCTGAGACAGCTGCGGCCCCAACCAAGCGCAAGGAAGACACTCCACTTAACAAGCACAATTAGGGCTGTGACACTGTGGCAGGAAAGGAGCTTAGCCACAGTGATTAATTCCCTCGTACCATTGTGTGCCGCGGCGCGGCTGCACATCCGCCTCTGGCGCAGGACGGGCTGACCCCAGCCTTGCTTTACTGTAACCCCAATTGGCTGGAAACTTTCAAGTGCAGAAGGAGAAACGTTTCCTCTAGGAAAGTTAGTGGGAATGCAGTGCTTGCTTTCGGGACCAGACCTGTTGGCGTTGTCCCTGGCAGTGGGGAACCAGGGCAGGTGTGGGCTCAGGTCAGGGTGGGGGTGACACAGTGCTCTGCAGTGGCAGGATGAGAGCCGTGATGGGATGCTGTGCCCCAGGACGGCTGCCTCGGGCAGGAGAGGGCACAGGTAGACATTCCTGGAGGACATGCACTGCTGGTTGGAATGAGGCTGCTCATGGTACAGAACCCATTTGCTGCTGAGGCCGTGGCGATTTTCCTTGCTTAAAACTTTGGGCTTCTCCTGCTCCTCCCCAGTCGTTCTCCCCCAGCATCGTCGGCCCAGCATCTCCACCGGCAGCACCGCGCTCACACTCCCAGCGCCACAGCCTCCGCTCTTGGCAAGCGCCGGGGATTTTATTGGCTGTTCACTAACGGAGTTGGAAATTAACATGATTGTTTTGCATAGTAATTGGCAGCATGTGCGGTGAGGAGATCAAAATGCAGAGAAACTAGAAGTGAAGAGGTTTTAGCAAAGCAGGGCATGTGGGGAAGTTAAATGTTGTGTTTAAATGCCTTGCACTGATGGTCCGCAGCCAGGGTCCCTGTGAGGTGGGTGACCCTTGCTCCCTCTGCTCTCCTGGCTGGAGGAAGGTGGGGATGGGGCTTCTCGCTGGCCGCCAAGCAGACAGCGTTATCCGGGGGCACCAACCTGTATGGTGCCAGCCTGCTGCCGATGGCAGGCACCCAGCGCGCCGTTTGGTATCCGCCACAGACAATGGCAGGAGGAAGCTTTCCCTCCCACAGCACCATACGGGAAGGCTTCTGTCACCGTGCCACCACGGGGAGAAGAATTTAAATGTGAGAAGGCAGGTTCCTCTGAACTGCATCCAAATACCCACCCAAGAATAGTCTCTCCCTCCAGAAGGGCGGCTGGTTCCAGCCTCTCAGCTCCACGCGCTTACAGCACCCCGTTCCTCCTCCTGACTCCTGCAAACCTGCGGCTTCTCACCAGATGCTGGTGATTGACGTATGCAGGGCCTTGGTGTAATTTAGGAGTCACACAGAAAGCACAGTTCTTCTCCTTCAGCCCTAAATCCGCACCCCACCTGCGCGAAAGCAGAAGTCTTGGATTTATTCGCCTCCTTCCCCTGTTAACAGCAGGCCCTCTGCTCTGCCTGTAACGTCTGGGTGTAGCAGCTTTTATCAGGTGATAAACCTGACTCAGTGAAGCCAGACTTTGTGTCAAACACACTGTAATATTCTCGAAACACAGCCCCAGCAGTCCGTATCCTAACGCCAGACGTGCAGTTTCCGGGATTAGGTGGCAGAGCCCCCGATGTCCTGTCACTCAGGATACGGCAAATCCTCTACGTGCAGCGCGGGGGGAGCTGCGGCTCGAGCGGCAGAGCGGCAGGAGCCTTCCTCCCTGTTTGCTTTCCATTGCAGACATTTACCTTTGGACCAATGAGCTGGGAAGTTTTTCTTGCTGATTATAAGCCCAGCATTAGTATGCAGATGAAAATGCAAATTGGCCTAGATGAGACTTCCCGGACAGCAGTGGAAGTCAAGGATTTAATCTAGCCTGATCTTGGACACAATTTAAGCTCCTTAAAACAAGAACACATAACCTGATGCAAAGACTTCACCTCAATAAACCTCCCTGTCAACAAGCTCCCGGAGCCTTTGTTTGCCTTCGCAATGATGTTCAGGCAGAGGTGAAGTGCTCGGCGTTGGTCCCCGTACCCGACAGCGTCTCGGCGGCACTGCCTCAGCAGCACCCGGCCGCTGCCTCTGCCCAGGCATCCCCCCACGCTCCCGGGCCGTGATGCTTCACCCCGGGTACCCCCGGCCAAACCTGCTCCTCGAAACGCATCAGCCTGAGCCTTCTGCCAGCTCCCCCAGACCGTCGGTGGCTTGGCTGGACCCTCTCCCAGGACTGCGGTCATGAGCAAGGGGGCTTGCTGCCGCCCTTCAGAGACCTCGGGCAGCATCTTCTCGCTTCTGTCCACCTCATGTGGTTCGTGGGAAACCCTCATTTCATGCTCTCCAGCTCCCTTTCCAAGAACCCGCCTAGCTGGAAACCAGGACGCTTCTTCCAAGCCGTGCCGAGGTTCTGACTTGGGCGAATGAACTGCATCCCGTTGAGTTTTAGTGTTTCATCGTAAGAAACTAATTGTCATCTCTGTGCCAGGTTCTGGGATTTCTTCTGCCAAATCCTGCCTGCTTCCCTTCAGTATAGAGGCCAAAGCCACCAAAGAGCCAACCAAGCCCCAAATTTTGATCAGAGCTTGTCGTGGCTCAGATTGCCAGCTACAATTCTCCAAATCCAAACAGAATTCATGGGCTGCAAAGTCCATGAACTGCCCAGCCTGAGGGCACCTGGGGCGGATCCAGCTGTGATGCTGAGCCTGGCGGCTACAGGGGTCAACGCTTCTGTACTTCCCATGCCAGGGGTGCTGCTCGCGCCCCGCAGCGTGGCAGAGACAGGCGTGGGACAGGGGGAGGGTCTCCTCCTCACTGCCCACAACTCCAACAGCTCCTTTGGCAGCCTGCGGGGGTGCGATGCTCCTATCTCTGTCCCAGGGGAACCGCAGGGAAGGCACATGGGTACGCTGCACACCAGCGTTCAGGGCTGGCATCTCCCTTGCAGCAGCCTCCAGGCGCTGAGTGCCACCAGGCTGCTGTTCGCTGGAGAAGGGCAGGCTGAGAGGAAAAAGGCTTAGGCACCGAGGAGGAGTAGACCAGCCTCCTTGATAAATGAGCACTTAATTAACCTCTATATTAAAGGCCCAGACCGCAGGAGCTGTACACAGGTACTGTGGGGACAGGAAAACTTCTTCAGCAAGAACAAGCAGGGAGACTATGGGCTTCCCAGACCTTCCTTCCAGAGCTGGAAAGCCTTCACACCGGGAGCGGGAGCCAAGAAATGCTGGCAGCGCCAGGCAGCGGAGCACAGCCCTCACTGCTCCATCCTTGCGCATAAATTACCTCCAGGCTCTGAGCTAAACAAAGGGCCCTGAAATAATTCTGCATTTTAATAAAGTCAGCGTTTGTGCCACTGCCGTCCTTACAGAAAGGGAATTTGCATTTCTTTCTGCCAGCTCATTCTGCACAGCCTGCTGGCACCAGAGATCAGCCGCACTATCCCGCACTCCCCACCAAGGACTAAGTCACATTTTGTTGCTTAATCACTGTAACACCAGAAACGCAGGGTAGAGCTGCTCTAACCCCCCAGAGCAGAGAGAACACCAGTATCTCAAAAGCCTTCCAGTGTGCAAGTTTGCTTGAAAAGCAGCACTTTCCAGACGGTGCATCTCCTCCAGCCTCCTGCGGCTGCTCTACCGCGCTACCCCATGGACAGGCTTCCACCCGATTCCCCTGGGAGCCCAGGGAGGAAGAAAGGGCACTTGGGCTTGTAATTTGTGTTCCTGTAAAAGGTGGAAAGGAACAAACTGCGGCTTCTCCCTCCCAAGGGAAAAGCATCCCGCGGGGGCTTGGAGCCTGTCCCTAGCTGTGCCTCCCACAGACAGTAAGCAGGGTGCTTGCCTGCCTGGGACCATCTGCAGCCCCAGGGCCCCAGAGCACAGCCCATCTGCCCCTTCTCCCCCGTGATAGTCCCGTGAAGGTCCCTTCACTCCTCACATTTCTATTCTCAGCCCCCCAGGACGCACAGGCCATTGGGGGGTTCATCCGATCTGCAGGCCACTGTCTTTCCCCATGGGAGGTGAGACTGGGGCTAAAGCACCATTGTGTCCAGCCAAAGGACCTGGGGGTGCGTCACTTGCCTGCTCCTGGGGTCACTCCCTCTTTTGTCATGGTCAGGTTAGAGTCCCCCAGCCCACAGAGCTCCGTGGGGCTGTAACCCCCCCGCCCCGAGCGCCCACGCTCCCCGGGCAGGGTGGGTGCGTGGGACCGTCAGCACCTCCGGCTGGGTCCTTCTCCTGCCTCCCCCCTCCATCCTGCTCCCCTCCGCTGCCGCAGCCATGCCAGGGCCTCCCGCTGCGGGGGAACGCCGTGATCGTAGCTTTCAGCATGTTCAATTACTGTCAGTTAATGATGATTAATTTACAATTAAGGGCCTCTAAAGGGTAGTGTGTGTGTTAAATAAATATTGATCTTTCATTTGTGGCCACAGATATATTACCCCAGTTACGGGAAACACGGCAGTGGCAAGAGCTGGGTTCTGCCTGCTCTCCCAAACCTGGCACGGGGAGAGCCGCCCCACACCGCCCCGAGCTGAGGGGGGCTGTCAGGAAAACAGGGGCTGCCAAGTGCAGGAAGGTTTGGTTTGGGCTCATCCCAGCTGGGAGCTCTGGCTGCTCAGGGCTGGATGAGGATCGCTTCACCCAGGGTGTTTCAATATCCACTGCAATTGCTCCGTCCTCTTTCCACTCGCAGAAAGTGTGCAAGAGCAGGGGAGTGCTGGGAGCTGGCGATTTCCCTCTTGCACGGCCCCTAATCAGCCTTGTAAAATAAACAAACCCTGTTATGGTTTCAGTAACAGCTGGACAACTTAACAAACTTTTCACTGAAGGCACAATGTGTTTTTCAACCCAGTTTCAGCCGTGCTCTGGGGCCTTTGTGGCTGGTGCGGTCACGCCACAGCCTGTGCACGCATGCCACACCGTGTGCCGGTGAGAGGGCAGGTGCCCTCGGCATCCTCCTCAAAGGCACCGTCAGGAGACGTGACCTGGCACCCGTAGGCGTCTCTGGGGGGGTTGGCGATTGTGGCCGGGAGGAGCCCTGTCTCTGCATAGATGCTCACTAGAGGCACCGCCAGGGGATAAGCAGTGTGGACTCAGGGCTTTGGCTTCCCAGCGAGCTCCATCACCTGGGTCACTGTCCCTCCTCAGCCTCTCTTGCCCAGCCAAACCGCTCGGTGCCCATCTCCAAGCTGCGGCTCCTCTGGGCTTCATCCATGCCCTGCGGGAGCCCTCGCCCTCACTCAGCAGAACTGGCCGTGTTGCACAGCTCCTCGTTCCAGGCCTTGAGGCACAGGAATTGCCACCAGTCCAGCTGACTGTCATTTTCTCATCCTGTCATGCATGTTTATAAAGATTTTCTTTTATGTCTATAAAGTTTCCTGACATCTATCTGACTTTTCTGTCTGTAACGAGTGGGCTCTCCAATATGTACTTTTCCAAAAATCTTTTATCAGCTGGTAGCTATATAGCTCTCCACATTTTCCAATGTTTCCACTGTTTTAAACTTGCATTTCCGACTGCTTTGTTGGGCTATCAACGGATGTCTGTACCTTATCAATATTAACATCAAGATCCAGACTAAGCTCCTGGAGATTCCTTTGTGCAAGGTACTGTGAGCCTTTCCCTGGCCACCACCAGTTAAATCACATCTGGAAATGACAGGTAAGGCAGAGCTAAGGGTCCCAAACTGAGTAACGTGCCTGAGTTGTCCTGCCTCTGGAGCAAGCCACAGCCAGCAGCTCCTGGTGCCATGGCCGGCAGCTCCTGGGAACCACCACAGCATGTTACACTGGGAGAAGGCGAGGAAAACAGCACAGGCAGAGGTAGCGCATAAAAACCAGGGACCAGCAACAGTTGGAAACATTGTCAAGAAACAGAGTCATCTCCTTTGTGTTATTTTTCTCCAGAGACACAAATTTAGTGTAGTTGCTGCCATATTGTACATTGCTGCATCCCATACAATGGCTGTGTGGATGCAGCCATCCATGCAAATGCTTTTGCATCCACATAAATCCATGAGGAAGGACATTCAGAGGCTCTGTGCATCCTCCCACACATCAGTGAATGATGTACACAGAGATGAGATTTTTTTTCTTTAAATTCCTTCTGATTTCCCAATACCTGGTACTCGGGAATCTAGAAAAATATCTAAACGTGGTGCAATCCACCCAAAATAAATGAAGGCCATTTCAACATGCACCAGATCCAGCATGTTGACATTCTATGTCCTGAATGTCTATGTTCAGGACATTCTGTGTCCTGAATGCTGGAGCTCAGTGAGGGTTTCTGCAGCACCATAGCACTCTTCTTTCCCATCTGGGATTCTTTTCCACATGCAGATGATTCAGGAGGTGGGAACACCATCCCACTCCACCTTCAGCCGTGTCCTAGGCAGCTTCTGAGTGATCTCTGCTCCTTTTCCCCAGCACATTCCCAGCACCATCCCCTTGCCAGGAGCCAGCTTCCCTTCTCCTCTGCAGTGCATTTCTTGGAAGCAAGCTCCCAAGAAGAATATCGTCTCTGGCTTCTTTCTCTTTTATTTGAGGCTTGTATTTAAAATGATGCTTTTGTTCCAAATGAATGAGTTGATTCATTCAGAAGTGCAGTTTCTGTTTTTGAATCAGCAGAGCTGTTTATGCTCATAGTGTCCATAAAACTGTTATTTTAGTCCTGACACTGATGCTTATGAATAAAATTTAGATCTCATTCAGAAGTACATTAGCTGTAGCTATTTGGCTTCTTGTTAAAGCATTAATTTTTATTGAGAAGACTACATTGCCAAGCAGCTCCGTCTGCATCTTACAGCAAACTAAGTACCTCAAAGTACAGACTTGTAAGACCGAATTGCAGCACGTGGCCTCCCTGCCCCTGGTACCCTCGGGTCCAAACATTCAGTTTGCGGCTGGTTTTGTTCTGCTGATGGATCACGGTGGGAATGTCCCAGTTTCCCTGGGTGAACAGGGGAGACTGGAGCAGTTGCGCCCTTGCTCTGGGGGAGCGTTCGGGGTCTGCTGGAGCCATCGGAAAGCTGGCACTGCGTTGCTTATTCATGATGGGCTGGGTGTTGGGTATACTGGAGTCAGTTAGCTCTCCCATATATTTATTGCACTTTTTTGCTTGAAGCAAGCTGTTAAATGTCAAAAATACTTTAGCATTTTAGCAGAAAGATAATTTTTTAATAGATTCCACCTACAAAAAGGAGCTGACTGGCAGAATATTAAACTCGGGGAGATTTATTTTTAATCCGTGCCTCCAAACAGCTTGAGATAACCATTTTTGCATCGCTCCTGGCTGATTAATACTGCTGTCCCTTGCCTGTCCTCCTCACTTGGTGTTGTGGCAGCTGTGGCCTCTCACATCCCATTAACCTTGTCTGCAGAAGGGACACCTGGCCAAACCGAAGAATTAGCTCTTGTAATTAGGGGTGTAAACATCACACACTGCCTGCTAACATCCACATGGCCTATCCCTGCCTTCTCCTGGTGTTTGTTAGGGTAGGATACCTCCAGCCAGGCTTTTCCCATCATCAGCTTCCCACACACCAGCTTCCAATAGTTTCCAAATTAACAGCCCAATAAAACCCACATCAAAGCACAAGTAGCTTTGGTTCTTCAAGGGCTAGGACTGGTATTTTGCAGTGTTGGTCGTGCATAGCTGTGCTCCAGAGAAGGGTGACAACAAGCAGTGGTATTTGCCAGGACTGTGTGGTAAGTCTTGTCCCCTTCCTTAGAGGAGCTTATTGATGCCCATGACTTGAGTCTGGTACCAGCAGAGCAATAATATTCCTAACAGTGGCCAAATTTCTATCCTTGCTCTGTAAGATGCTGGCATAGCACCAGGCCAGGGTGCTGAGTGTTTCCACAGTGGAGCTACCTGAGGTGGCACAGAGATGTCCCTTGCCACTTCTGCTTGTGGCTACTCTGAGTTTAATTTTTAGCCTAAGTAACAGCAGTATCAGTGGTAACTCCTGGATGAAACAATTAAGCAATTGTTCATAATACAGTAGGTTCTGAAAATTAAGGTGACTTTATTTGTTTCTCAGTAATATAATGAGCTATTTTGAGTGATGCTAGATCTAATGGCTGAATCAATATGTGTATTTAGTGTTAGGCTTTATTTTAGCACTAAGTGACATGAGATAAGCAGACTTAGAGAGTGTTAATTGGTTTGTGTTTAGCATTTTACACTAATCAGAGTGTGCAGTGCTGCCCAGGGCTCTTCAGCACTAGTAATTCTGTTTATCCAAACCAGGAATTGTTTACTCTATTGACTGGAGTGGGATCAGTTTGTTTTTTCACTTACTTGAACGTTAGACTGCATGTGTGAATTTGACAGAGTCCTGGCTAAATCTAAGTTGTGCTGCACATAGTGCATATGTGTATGGGGAAAAGATGGCTAAACAAACCCTGAAGAAAACGAAAGCAACTGTACTGACAAAGTCACTACTTGGAGACTTCAGTATTGCAAGCAAAGAACATTTATTTTCCCTTCATGGCTTTCATATTTCTCTGCCTTCATTTCGAGGGTGTGCATAAGGGCAGACGAGCCTGCCTTCCCCTTCCCAGCTCACTGCCTGCTACAATCAAGACAGAGCTCCCGTCACCCCGTTTATTGGATGAATCCACTGCCCCTGCCAAGCCCTCATCGCCAGGGTCACAGCACTCTATTTTCATGAACCAGAGATAGGGTTTATCGGCTGAGATTCAAGTGACTGGCTCCACTGCACTACCCAAGGGGGGATCCTGCCCGGCTCTGCTGGGTGGTGTGGATGTAGCCTGCAGGGTCTCTTTGGGGGACAAAAGCATGTGGTGTGCCAGAAGCCTCCTCTGCAGTTGTTGCTGAGCTGCCTGGCCTGGGTTCATGTCTGTCTTGTGCTCATGGGAGCAGCTGTCTGGGGAAGAGCCCGCTGGAGCATCCCAAGAGCTGACACCAGCAGCAGCAGCACACCATAGCCAGCCCATTCACGCGGCATGGCTGTTCAAAACAGCTTGGAAACAACCTTGCCATTGCCATGTGCCCAACACCTGCCTCTTTTTTTTTTTTTAATAGAGTTGCTTTTGGATCATTTAATTTTTATCTAAACATTTGTTTCCCAGCTGAGGTCCTGGAGAGTGCAGCTCTGGCTTCCTGGAGCAGGGCTGAGCCCTGGAAATAAAGCTGTCTGCTGGAAGCACTGCCTCCCCTTGCTGCCTCCTGAGCCGTTCCCAGGCTCCCTCCTTGCTGCAGGCCCAGAGCTTGTTCTGTTACCACCCTCCATCCCTTCGCAGGGGGCAGATATTGCTTATAGACACCGCTGGCACGTGCAGAACCTGTGGTGCTGTTCCCCCAGCAAAGGTGCTCTGTGTAAGGAGGGTCAGGCACACCACAGGCTGCTGCTCCTGGCTGCTCTAAGCTGTACTGAGAGGCAGAACAAGATGAAATCCCTTTTATTCTGCAAAATGATATTTTATTGATTTCTGCCAAACAACCCCTAATTCTGTCACGAGGCCCCTCCAGGTTGGCAGCCCCGGAGGGGAGCGCGTGGCTGCGTGCGGTGAGGGAGCAGGGGGGGAAAGCCTGGAGTCGCCGTTATCTGGAGCTGCAGCAGTGTTTTGACAGTTCCCAAGATGGACGTTAAATCACTTTTGCAAGGGAGAGTGAAGGGATGTCACTCGGGCTCAGAGAGGAAGCTCTGCTGTACCGATTGCACTGACTGTGTGATCCGAGTCAGAATGAGAATCATAAATCTTGATTATTCTCTGTCTCAGCTGATTTGAACCAAATGCCTTGGACAGGGATATAGTTCACATCTCGCTGAAAACTGCAAAAAAACTGATTAAATGTACAAACTGATATAAATAGCACTCTATCTGTGTTAATGCCCAAACTGTCACTGCTTGGGGAGAAGATCCTGAGTGGATGGGGCTCTGTCCCAGCCCAGAACAGCTTCCTGGGTATTTTCAGAGGCAGCTTTCTCCCCACTGCCATTTATTTTGGTACTTTGTTCCTGCAATGCTGGCTGTTATTATGATGCTGTCAATTACAGATGGCATCTCTGATTCTGATTGCACTTTGCTTACAATTAAGCATCCTATAGAAAAATGGAAATGCTGGGTCATTAACATAAAGTAATAATAAGGTAAACCATTCAATTATGGAGGAAAAAACCATTTTGAATAATAAGGATATTGTATGCCTAAAAGACATTCAGATGCCAGTGTATTACCATTTTTGCATACATAATAAATGAACTTAAACCCCAAAATAATCGACAGAAGCAAATACTAAATAACTGTGCCCTCGGCAACAGCCTGGCTGGCATTGCTCCCTCCTGGGGCAGAAGAGCAGCTCCTGGATGGGAATGGAGGAGTCTCAGGTCTGGACAGTCACTTTGGGGGATGCCTTGGCCACCATGGGCTCATCTGATGTTGGGAGTGAGATGGGTGCCTTGAGGGTGCCCTGGTGACTTGGGAACTGATGCAGCCAGCTTGCCTCAGGTGCCAGGTTGGGGAGGTCAGAGGCAGAAAGGGGAGACGGGGTGGCGGTGTTCATTGCTGCCTGGTGATGGCAAGGGGAGAGTGCTGGGTTGAGCTCCCAGGGACTGGATGCAAACATGCTAAAAAATGGGATATTGTGTTTTGGACAGCTGAGAGGTTAATGCAATGGGGAAGATCTGGCCACCAAATGTGTCTGTGGAGGGATTTGGTACTGGCTTTGCGACCTCCAGCATCCTCTGTTCCCCCCTCCCTGCAGGAGCCTGTCCCACCTGCCCCTGTGTTCAGCCTCTGCCTGCAGCACCAGTGGGTCTGCACTGACCCTTCTTGTCTACAGCTAGAAATCAAACTAATAATTGCATAGATGAGAAGATGCAGGAGGGCTGTACTACTGGCCACCTGCCTCTGACCAGCCAGGAGCTCCTATGGCAGCCTTTACTGGTGGAGTGGTGTCAAACCTTTATGTGGCGGTGGGGTGAGAGTCCTTCTTTCCCTTGGCTGACAGCGGTGCAAGAGCTCAGAGCGAGATTTGTACAATTACTTTTGTTATTCAACCTATTCTGCAGATATCACTCTTCTGTTGTCCCTCCATAACAATTCCCAGCCTTTTAGCTGTTGATGGCTCACCTATTACTCTGGCACTGTGTTAGGATAACATCCAGATACATCTGAAAAGTGGAATTTATTTACTGTTTTTCCCTGAAAAGCTTTTAGCATGATACAGCAGCAGTGCTTTCACTTAGGCAGCCATTATTTTCAGAGGTTTTTTTTCCTGGTAGAAGTAAATTTTCCAGAAGATGAAAAAGGACTCCTCACGATGTATAGCTCCATACTACTACATTTTAATATTCTATTTTTGTGGCCTTCCTTCTCCGGAAGGGCCCATCTTTGGGAAATAGGGATGGCTTGAACTGCCCAGTTAAGTTGAGTCAGTGTTTAAAGTGAACTGGACTGTGTGTGTATCTCTCTTGTCCTCAGCTGTATCTTTTCCACATCAAACTGGCTTTTCCAGGAACTGTAGCCTGCAATATCAATAGCATGTATTATTAACAGTCTTGAAACTTCCACAGATATTACTTAGCAATCAGCAAGGCAAAGCTGGATGGAAACCCTTCTGCATGTGTGCCCACGCAGATGCCTGCCAGCTGTGTCCAGGGCAGGAGGACATGGCTGGATTGCTGGGGCTTGTCCTGCCATGTGTCCCGGGTGAGTTCCCATTTTGGGAATGGGTCTTCCCAAGGAAGTGGGAAGCAAAGACCTGTGATGGCGTTCTGCCAACAAGGGGCACTGGATCTAGTGTTTCAGAGAGGATTTCTGTCCTGCAAGCATAGGCCAACATGTATATCAGCATTTTATGTAGTTGATGCCCATTTTATCTACAGGCATGCTGAGGACTGGCACCTGGGCAGACATGGCTGTGATCCTGCGGCTTGTCCAAGGCTGACAAGTGGACTAGGACAGCCAGGGATGTGTGTGCCTGCCTCTGCGTGCCTCAGCTTAGCCGGCCTCTTGCTGCTGCTTGGGCTTCAGCGCGCAGGGGGACGGCGGAGGGAGCCCCATGCCTCTGCCCAGCCCCAGGCACCAGCTCCCGTCCCCAGCTGCTCCTGCCTGAGCCGGGGCTGCAAACGGCTTTCTGGGCCAGTCTGGGTGGCGATGGCTCTGCCGGTAGGTTTGGCTGACACCTTTGTTTACACCTCCCCCCAGGAGTGATGAGAAACAGGAGCACCTCCATTCTTCAGAGGACCCACTTTGCAGAGCAAGGTGCCCATGACTGAGACACGGGTAATGGGACACCCCAAGTTTTTCAGAGCTAGTTTGTTTTTCTTTGCTCATTACATAGCTGCTGTTTGTTCCCCAAACTGTCTGAACCCCTTCTGCAAGACCAAGCCTCCCTCGTGTGTGGAGCTCGATGTAGTTACACACATCCTCAGGGTGGGCATGCTGCTTTCTGGGTTGGGTGCTTGCTTTCTCAGCCCTAGGATTTATACCAAGTCATGAATGTCCAGGTCTTTTCCTTTCCTCCTATGACAGTGGAAAATGAATGAGCTAGCACTCGAGGGACTTGTACGTGTACGTTGAAGGGAAATCTGGACTTGGAAGAGACTACCTTGACTTGAACATCCTTAGTCAAAGGAGGCAGGATTCACCCTGTCTCTGTCGGCGAGTTCCAGCGCGTGTGTGAGAGGCAGGGCACTCAGACCAGTGCTGCTTTGCCATAACTGTGATTAATACAGTAATTAAATCTGGTAGATGACATGGAGATATTCCCAGTGAATAGTACCGCAGCGCTTGTGTAGAGACTGGTAGTGAGGCTTAGTCAAAACAATTTTGACTGCAGTGGGCTCAGAAATATGCATTTCCAGCCTTTTTCACAACCTGTTTCATGGCTGAGTGCTGACCAACAATAAATCTTACACTAAAATTGGAGAGATCAGGCCAAATTTATCCCTGGTAAAATGATGTCACGCTGAACACATGTCTCCATCCACAGGACTGAGATTGCTTTTTGCCGTCAAAGCCAAGCGGTGCCGAGGGCTGTGGCTGGTTGTGAGCCACCCGAGATGGTGTGTGCTGGTGCGGGTGTGCTGAGCTCTTCCAGCCCTGCCAGGAGCTTGCGGAGCTCTGGTGGCTCTTCCCAGGCAAGCGGCCAGGCAGCTCCGGGGTTAGCACACCCCTATGCATTCACTGTGGCTGCTGGTGAGGAAGGCGGTGGTTAAGGGCACCCCCCACCCCCCCCATTAGGAAGGCTGTCTAATCAGAGACTGTCCAATTTGTGTGTGAGCCGTGCAGTCAGATGGGTGAGGGATTTCGGCACAAGGCAACAGCCATATCCCAGAGGAGATCCACTTGAGGAAAGAACAGAAGAAAGCAAGATTTAGTATTAAGATCATAATTTCAGATTGCATTGTGCAAGCATCAACAATCTATACACACGAGAGTCTTTGGGGAGCACAATGCTGTAATAGCTATCCAAGCCAGCCTGAACAGCGAGGGTTATTTTTAATTGCAACTGAATGGATCTAACCTTGTGATGTCTGTTCACAAAGCATTGCTGGATTAATACGGGTTCCATAGTTGCTTCTGCTGAAAGACTTTAATGGATCAGCTTAGTTCTCTGCTCCATGATTATAGCATTCTTACCCGCCTATCATACATGAGCCAGATGGTCCCAGTGAAATCAGAGCATATTTATATTTTTGTCTGCTACTCAGCCAGCTGCCCACTGATTTTGTTGCATAGTGGTAGGAGGAGAGGAGCCTTCCTGGGTGAAGTTCACCCACCTCTTCCCATAGCCCTGGTATCTCCTCCACCTTCTAAAATGCATGGGAGGAACGATGGAAGGGTTTTCTCCCCAGGGCTGCTGGGGAGGTTTGCCCGGCTGGCCATGGAGGGCAGCCACGCTCCTGCGGCAGCAGCGCGGCACTGTGTCCTGGCATGGATTCAGCCGCTTCCCAGTGTGCAGGGGGATGTTTTCAGTTCTATCAGCGATGAGAGCCATTAAGAAGGTACAAGTACTAAACAGATCCTGAGCGATGCCTATAAAACCTCTGAATCCCTGACAGAATCAATAGCGGGCTCTCAGGAGTAACTTCTTATCCAGGCCAACTTACGCACATGCCAATGAGCCGTTAAAGATTTTGCATTTTGTGGAGACACAGAATCCTTTTCTTTGCAATTGTTGGACTCTAGACTGGGCAAGACGATGAAAAATCAGTGTAGAAATAGACTGTACTCTAAAGGCATTTTCCTCAGCATCTGAGAGGATGGCTTGAATGATGCTTGAGGGTGGCATTCTTCCTCCAGGCGCATGCCCAGCCGGCGCTGGTGGTGCCCTGTGATCCCAGCCTGCCTGTGCCATTGCTGGAGGGAAGCCCTGTTCCTTCGGGGTGTGTTGCAATGAGAGGCACAGATTTCTCTGGCCATGCCTGCGAGGAAAGCAGGGAGCAGGGGAGCTCTGACCCATGAAATAGAGGTCCCGAGGCTGGCACCTGGGATGCAGCCAAGCCTCTGTGATGTCCTGAAATGTTTAATCAACCCACAACCAGGAGCTCCAGGTGGCCTGGGCAGGCAGCTGCCCGGTGCCCCGCTGTGCACACTTGCCTCCTCTTGGATAACTTCGCTATTGACACATTTTTCCAATTTGGCATTTCAGTTACCGTAGCAACTCGATGCTGCCATTCTCTGATCAGATCAGCTCGCAGTTAGTCAACACGGTGTTAGCACCTGCGTTGGTATGGCAACACAGGACCGTTCTCCATCCTGGCTGACACTGCTGCTGGAGGCACCGGAGGGGAGGGTGCAGAGGGGGCATGGATGGTCCTGATGTGGGGCAGCGAGATGCTCCCAACCCCCGGCTGCCCCTTACTCCCCTGGCTGCAGCAGGAGCCAGGTCTCCCCCCAGCTCCGGCTGTGTTGTCCTGGGCTCCTGAGTCCTTTACGGTGCAGGAGAAGCTCGGCAGGGATGTGGCAGGAGAGGTGGCTGGCACGGAAGCACCCTTGCAATCTCAAACCGCCCAGCACAAGTGTTTTGCATGGGCACCAAGTGGCTTTGCAAATCTGGGACAAGGGAAAACTGCTTGTCTTGGAGAGGGAAACCAATGGTCCCTGGCAGCCCTTAATGTGGGGCATTGAGTCCTGCAAGAACAGAGCTGGAGTCATGGAGAAGGAAGGTTCACCCCTTCTCCCACAGCCGGCAGAGGCACACCAGCTTCCAAACACTGAAACTGTTTCAGTGAGTCTCCTGGGGGAGATTTGTTTTGCTTTAGCCCCAGTCTGAACTGGCACACGCTTTTCTGAAAGTGCTTTACAATTTGCGTTTAATGTTTTTTAACAGACATGTGCAAGCCATTTGAATTAGAGCAGTATGAATCTATTAGGCTGCGACAGATGCAAGTTTTGTGTCTCTTATTAGAAGGGATTGGATTCTGAGGTTTAGCGATGTGCAAAGGATTGGACTTTGGAGAGATTAAAATTATTTTCAGCGTTAAGCACAATATTTCTAAGCTAATGCACTCAGTTTTGAATATAGATTCACAGACCAAAAAGATTATAAAACATTAAACCTATGTAAATTCAGCTGTAAATTTATGTTTGAGTAAATTCAACAAGAGATTTGACTTGGGGGCTTACAGCAAATAGGTTCTGCTTTTAATGCATATTGCAGTCTTCAGTTGCAATGCCGTTCTCCCCTTGAAAGTCCCACGCCTGCTGAATTACTGGCAGGTCACAGTTGACAGCTCAAGCAATTATACCGGAATGTGTTAATAATAAAAAGGAAAATGACTTCGTGTTTGTCTTTTGAGAAGACAAAAGCAGATGTTTGCTCCACACAGAGGAGCTGCAGAGATGAGCTCCACGGGCAGGTGACACTGTTGTAGTACCTGGCTGTCGCCTCTTTCGGAGAGCAATTGTGCAAATCCATGTCCTTCTCTGTGGTTCTCCAAGCCCTGGGAGTTGCTGTGAACTTTTTGCTCTTGTTGAGAGCATGAAAATACCGTTAACAAAGACTCCTTTTGAGTGGGATTGCAGAAAACCTGCAACATCGTGAACAAGCTGCCTACACAGAGATAAATGACAGCTGTGACTGAAGAAATAAACAAGATAATCTGGATTTAAATAAACCACAAGGGGATTTTGGCAACATGCAAATTCACAAATTTATCAAATGTATCCTTTGAAAATAAAGAGCTTGTCTGAAGCCAGCAGTTAAGAACAATTACTACAGCACATTTTCCCAATGAGGGCTTAGAGCTGGCCTTTGCCACAGCCCGGAGGAGAGCGGGAGACAGATGTCCTGTCCATCGCCGCACAGCGGCTAGGGGGAGTTTTTATGCACAGAGCAAAACAACTTGAAGGAGCGATGGCAGCAAGTCCCACAGCCGACCGGGGAGCTGCTGGGGTGCTGGGGGCACGCAGAGCCTGGCCCTCGGCCTCCCACAGCGCTGTGGAGTCAGTAGGAAAGGAGAGAAATATCAAAACCCCAAGCAAGCACTTGGTAGCACATATTTGATCATCTGCTGTGAGGACCAGGTAATTCCTGGATCCAAGCCCAGGAATGGCAATAAAAGTTTCATTTTCACATTGCACAGTGCAGGGATGCTGCTACCAACAGGCGTGAAGAGATGACACCCATCTCCGTAACAGAGGGAAGGAGTCTTTAGTGCCAGGTGGCGGTGGAGCTCCTTTCGGGAGGATGTGGCTTGTTATTGCCCCCCATTTTTGGGTGGGTAGCGATGGAGGCAGAGTAGGGTCGGGGTGTGAGTAGAGACCAGTGGCAGAGCCATGAGCAGATGTGTCCTGTTCCAGCGCTTCGTCTGCTGGGCTGCTCTGTGAAGGTGGTCAGCAGCGTGGCAGTGCCTCCTCATCAACCAGCCTGGCATCGAAAGGGGAAGAAACGCTGCAAGAAAAGCCAGAGCGTGTCCAAGAGGCTATGCACGTCCTCCCCAGCAGCAAAGCGCTGGCCCAGCATGGCAAAGAGCTCCGCAGCAGCCACAGGAGGAGAGTGCCCGCGCGGAGATGGTTAGCATTCTGTCGGCACACACACAATTAGGGCAGAGCATGTGGCAGCAGCCCTGTGAAGGTTACCTGCTCCGAGGAGTATTCCTGCTGTGCCACAGGCTTGGCTGCTACAGGTTTAACACCGTTGTTATTCCCAGCAGCAGAAGCCGGCGGTGCCGTGTATTGCTCTCTGCTGCGCGCTTGGGAAGAGCTGCCGTGGGTCCTTGGACGCTCCCGGGGCTGACAGGCTGAAGCCTCCTTCGCAGGTGCCTTTGCTCTGTAGGAGCTCAGCAAGACAGTCCGTGTGCCTGCCCAGGAAAGGCAGCACCTAGAAGGTAACTCTGAAACAAGGCAGAGTTTGGGAAAAAGCAGTTCTGCACGAGCATCCCAGAGCTGCAGTAGTTCCAGTGCTCTGCGGGGACAGGGGTGTCCCGAGGACACACTGCAGCTCCCAATGTTATCCTTACAGCTGTACTGCAAAAGCTGAATCTGCTTTTCCTTCTCTTTGCCTTGATCACTACTTCCCTTCTGCCTCTCCTCAGTGCCAACCTATCTATCCATTTGTCTTTATTGTGCATGGAATTAAACGCAGTCCTTAAATGTGGCAACACATTCAGATTATTAGCTCTGCAATTTCTTGGCTCCTGTTTATTGTGATACCATCATCTGAAGGGGCTGTTGTAATTAATAGTTTGTTCGTGCTTCTTTTATAAACCCCTGGTGTGTTTGTTTTATACTTGAAGATCAGCAGCTACAGCTTGCTTCCAGTGTATTGTCTGAAGCGTCCCCACTGCAGAGAAAAGGTTTAGAGATTTGGGGTGTTTTTTTGCAACAGCTTATTGAAACCATAATTTAAAGTAAAAGCTAGTAAGTATAATATTAAAGGCAAGACAATCATCTTGCCTTGACCCTAGGGCAGAGGGAACCCAAATCCTTGTTTGCAAAATGTCCATGAAGGGGAAATTGCCATGGCAGTGCCTGGAAGGAGCGGGAACCCCGTTCCTGGCTGTCACCAGCCCTGCCAGGGGTGGGATGGGCGGGAGCGGCAGTGTGAGTGAAGGAGAGCAGCAGCACTTCCTCTAAATTCTGATTAATTTTCATCTCTTTCAAAGCATTGTCATCTAAAAACCCACAAATCACCAACACAATCCATAATACAAAGCAAACGAAGGCTTGTGCAAGCACCGGGTCCTTGGGAACCTGCCCAAACATCACAGTGGCTGCAGACAGCTCATGGTGACGGGGAGAGGCTGGTCGCGGGGAGCAGGAGCAAACGCAGCACGAATATCATCGGTACCACCCTCTGGTCTGATTGCACAGCTCAAGCGTCGGCACAAGGGGCAGGGGCCCCGCCAGCCCCCATTTGCTCTGAGCTTTGAGTGTGAGAGTCGGCAGGCACTTATTTGCAGAACAGCATCTTGTCAGCTTGGAGAGATTCTGGATACAAAGATGCATTACAAAAAAAAACCCCAACAAGCCAGTGGCTGTGGCTAGACCAATTCACAGCGCAGCCGAGGTGCTGAGAAGCAGTGAGTGGTGTCAGCTAATCCCGGGAGCTCCCCCAGGACCACCCGGCTCCCCCAGATCCCAGGAGCTCCTTGCTGCAGAGCAGAGGTGCTGGCGGAGGCAGTGCTCCTGGTGGGCCAGGGCAGGTCTCTGCTGTGCCACGCGGAGGGTCAGAGCAGACGGTGGCAATGGCCCCCTCGAGCCCTATTGTCTGAGAGTCCACCTCTCGTAGTCCAGCAGAGCTTTTAGCATCTCATAATCACCACGTTTTGACATTTGACAGCCTGCTGCGTGCTGCCAGGATGCCTGACTCAGAGGAGCATACGCCAGCCAATTCTGCCTGTGCTGGTCCTTCCTTCTGCTCAGACAATTGCATGGGAAAACAGCTTATCCTGTCTGAGACGGCACAAACAAGTGTGCAGTGCTGCTGCGCGGGTGTCAGGGTAATTGAGCACCACGGGGTAATGGTGTTTTCTGCTTCCCTGGCACTCCAGCACCATTTGCAAGGCAGAAGGACTTTTACACACTGCTACTTCTCCTGTTATCCAGGCTGCCCCTGTCTCAGCTGAAAAATCACGCAGCCTCTTCCTGTTCCCCATAATGCCACAAGCCACAGGCTCGCTGCAATCCTCTTGGTCCCGTTTGACCCTCTTGTCCCAAAGCCCTGATTCATGCTCCCAGCTGGGACAGCAGGAGCAGGAGCGACTGCCCCAGCTGAGCCTCCCCAGGGTGTCACCCCCATTATCAGCCCAGGATCAAACATGCCCCTGGCCTGGAAGGGATGCTTCAGGAGAACCTGCCGTGAGCTGAGATCTTCAGTATTCTTGTGGAGAGGGGGCAAAGGGAGCATCAGAGTGGGTCCAGTCCTTTCAGGCTTTACCATGGTGTAAAATGAAGGTTGAGATAAAGGGAGAAGGCGGAGAACTCTCTTCTCCCATCCTCACGGAGCAGGCCAGCAGTGAATACAGAGAAGGAGAAGCACTGCCTGAGCACTGAGGGACAAGTCCATGGAGCTTGTTGCTGCTTGATGTCTTTGAGCACAGAATTTAGCAAGACACAGGAGGGACTAGACACCTCTGTGCGTGTTAACCACACCTAGAGTTGCCACTAACTACAGAGGCTGGCAAGCGGTACTAAAGCTTTCTGCTCCAGGACTTCGTTAAATATTCAGTGATAGCTCCCGGGGCTGACAGAACACGGGCAGAGTAATCCCATAGTTTGTTGAGAAATTCCTGGTCCTTCCTCAAGGGATCCTGTTACTGGACAGTGTTAAAGACAGGTGAGCTGGCAGGAAAACTCCCAGCCACCACCCGGGCTGTGGCACTTCTGTCCCTGGGGACTGGCAGCTCCGGTGCTCCGGGGGTGCTCCGGGTGTTAGCACAGGACAGCAAGCAGCAGGGCAAAACGTGGTCTGCGGCTAGCTTGTGATAGAATCCTTTAAAAAGGAAATGCATAAAAATTGCCAGTTGTAGCTGATGATAAAATAAGTGTTTTGTGGAGCAAGGAACAGAAAAGTAACAGATTGATTTTGGTAATTAATGGTTCAATAGAAACCTGTTCTGGGAGCGCCCTGGGCAAAGTCACTGGATTGGAAGCGCCTTAATTCCCTGGTCTCAGTTCTCTTCCTTACTCCTCCGCACACTCTCCGAGGCCGATCGCACAGCCCCAAGGATAGCCACAGGCACTGGCTCCTGCACGATTTGGCTGCTGCTCTCCCTCACAGGCTCCCACTTTTCTTCTGGAAGCTCTTCGGGGCAGGGACTGTGGCTCAGTCTGTGTGCAGTGCTCGTTCCAACAGGGTTCCAACCACCTCCAGCTGCTGCCAAAGGGGTTTCCAGTGCCAGTGCTTGCTGGAGGTGGATCGCTCCCCATCATCAGCCGCTGGCAACTGGCACCGGGGCTGCAAGAGCAGCCGCACGGAGCGGTGCTGCCTGTGGCAGCCCCCGGCAGCCGCCAGCCCTCCTCCCGTTCAGCCCCCCAGCTCTCCTCCTTCCCTCCGCTGCTCTGTCACATCAAGACCGAGACCTAATTTCCGTGCAGAGATTTTAGCATTTCAGTTCCAAGTTGGTTGAACAAAATTTAAAAAAAAAAAAAAAAATCAAATGGGAAATTTTACACAGCCACGCTTGTGTTTTGTGGTCAGCACAGAAAGGACTGGTGCACGGCAAGCTGGCTGTGCATTCAGAGGCAGTGTCTGCCCAGGCCAGGGAGTGGGACTTTGCAGCGGGGAGATTTCTGCAGTGGATCACGTCCTGAAATTGGGGGTTATCTTTGGCCAGTGGCGTTCAGAGACTTGCTGTTGAGAGAATGTGGGATTTCTGTGGGAATACAAACACTGGTCAGAATCCGCAGAGACTGAGAGTTTGGGTGAGCCCCGGTGCAGCTCCATGAATTTGCTGGGATGCCCTTGCAGGGTCGTCTCTCAGCCACTGCTCACTGTGGCCAGTGCTGCCTCTGCCCAGCTGGCCACCGTGGCAAGCTGGAGGTGGATGCTGCACAGGGCTGGGGAGGGGAAGCCCCGCTCCAGCCATCAGCGATGCTCTCCTGTCCATCAGACGCCTTTGGAGAGCAGCAGGGAACACTTCTATTCCAGTCCTCCTCGGGGCAACTGCTGCCTGCCCACGTACTCAACCTCCTGGTCTCGTTTTCTGTCCACTTCCCTCGCTCCGCTCCCTGACACAGCCTCACGCTCAGCCAAAGGGTACCCTGTTCATACAGCAGTGAGCACCCCAGGACTCAACCCCTGATCACGCTGTGGGCCTTGCTGTGATGTTGATAGCCATAAAAGATGCTTTCTTCCTATGGGGCTGGTAAATCTGGGTGCCGGATCCCCCCTAGGAAAGCCAGTCTGTCATTCTGCAGCACCTGCAGTCCTCGAGTTCTTGCATCCCTCTTAATTTGTTCAGGCTTTTCTTAAAGGGAGAATAGCTCAGGAGCTGGCTGCAGGAGAGGGGGAGCCCCAGGGCCCCGCTGGCCTCTTCACCCCAAAATGCTGAAGGCATGAGCAGCCCGGTGGCAGCACCAAACCCACCTTCGCTCCTGCCTTGACAGGAGACCTGGCACCTCCTCCAGCAGCACTTTGGCAAAACAAGCCCAGCTGGATGGATTACACCAGCAGTAAATACATAAATTACAGGGAGTTTTAATGCAAGCCGATGCATTTAGCAGTCACAAATACAAGGCAACACTGACAGGCAAACCTAGCTGGGCCTTGCCTGGCAGACACTTCTGCTTGCAGACTTCAGCTGCGTAATTCCTGAAATGGCTGTTTCCTGGGGCTCGACGGTTTGACGTCAGCATCGCTGCGGTTGCCGGTGCCCAAGGTGCTCTCACAGAACCATTTCCAGCCTATTCATATTGTTTCCTCACCATATGCTTGTGCTAAAAATAGTCGCAACGTGAAGGGATAATCCTGCAAGACCCTGAGCATCGCCATCCTCCGTGTCTGCTGCAGGAGACTCGGCCAGTGCTGCAGGGGCTTCCCGGCAGCAGCGACACCGCTCCTCCTCCTGCCTCCCAGCAGCAAGCACTTCATCTGCAGGACAAATTAGCCATCAACAGGTTAAACAAACTACGCTTCGTGTGGTTGTGCCTAGGCATGAGTATTTGAAAGGCTTACGGCAGGGGCTGGCCACTGCCACAGCCACGAGCGGTGTGGGAGTGGGAGGTAGGTAGTGTCTGTGGCACTGCCCTCCAGCCTCTCCAGCACCCGGAGGAGCGAAAGAGGCCGTAACGCACTTGCAGGGGACATCATTTAATACCTTCTGGCTTGCTATGATAATCTTTAACTAGGGGCAGCTGGGACAAGCATTTACCTCTTCATTTTCTTAGATATAAATGCTATCTCGCTGCAGTTTCATTTCACAATATGGTAATATGCTATCCAGGAAAGTCTTGCTACATGCTAATTTATCCAGTAGGCAAATTCCTTTTGGCTAATAAAAGTGCTTGCACAGGAAGCTCAAAACCCAGCAGCAATTAATTATTGACAGAGCATGTGAATTAGAGATAAAAGAAAAGTCATTCTTTCTCACACACAAGATAGTAAATAAATTTAATTATTGTACTAGAAGCAAGGGATCTTATTCTGTATTAAGTTTTATTAGCTGAGACATTTAAAAGCATGTCATCATAACAAAAAGGTCTTGTGTAATCCTAACTGCACTACTCTGGTACAAGGCTCTGAAGTGAATGGGCTTAATTGAGCAAATGGAAGCAGATGGCTTGCTGAACAGACAGGTATTGTACAGGTTTATTGTCAATTAACTTTTGTCTACATATGCCTATGGCGAATTGACTGTATAATGTGTTACCAAGGCTAATTAAACACTTCAGGAGCCCACCATGTCCAGGGTCCAAGAAAAAACAGAGCCAGAAGTGCTTTGGTCCCCAGGGCCCATAGGTGTGGCAGCATCCCTCCTCCTGAATGTCCCACCAACGTCTGCATGGAGCAGGAAGGACACTGAGGTGTCCACCCATGCCTGGCCCCTTACTAACAACCCCTCCTCTGCTTCTGCGCAGGAACGTGATGCCCAAGACGCTGGACGGCCAGATCACCATGGAGAAGACCCCCAGCTACTTCGTGACCAACGAGGCGCCCAGGCGCATTCACTCCATGGCTAAGGACACAAAGCTGATCGTGGTGGTGAGGAACCCGGTCACCCGGGCCATCTCGGACTACACGCAGACACTCTCCAAGAAGCCAGAGATCCCCACCTTCGAGGTGCTGGCCTTCAAGAACCGGACCCTGGGGCTGATCGATGCCTCCTGGAGCGCAATCCGCATTGGGATCTATGCGCTGCACTTGGAGAACTGGCTCCAGTACTTCCCCCTCTCCCAAATCCTTTTTGTTAGTGGTGAGAGGCTCATCACCGACCCGGCCGGGGAAATGGCCAAGGTCCAGGATTTCTTAGGCCTCAAGAGGATTGTGACAGAGAAACATTTTTACTTTAATAAAACCAAGGGGTTCCCCTGTCTAAAGAAGCCAGAGGACAGCAGTGCTCCCCGGTGCTTGGGCAAGTCCAAGGGTCGAACTCACCCCAAAATAGACCCAGACGTCATCCACAGACTGCGGAAGTTTTACAAACCGTTCAATGTCATGTTTTACCAAATGACGGGCCAAGATTTCCAGTGGGAGCAGGAAGAAAGTGATAAGTAGAACCACGAAATCAGGAAAAAATATCTCTTTTCTTTTGAGATGCAAGTCATCGTTAGAGACCCAAAACTCACGCAGGGCTAGAGGCTCAGCCATGGGAGCGCAAGCCTCTTGCGCTGTCAGGGTTGCAGCCAAAGCCTTTCCAGCTCTGAAACCTTAGTGACACGTCACCTCGGGTTGCACTGGGGCTCTCCCCCCACGATGCCGAGGGATCAGGGGACAGGTGGGAGGAGGAGAAGACGGAGGGAGAGGGACTCCTCGGGGTAGATGGGATGTTTCATGTTGCTTGCTGCTGCTGTCCCCCCTCGCAGCCAGGCAGGCAGGACCAGAACCTGCTGCCACGGCTAGCTGAGCAGGGGGGTGGCAGCTCACAGAACCCAGCAGCACTGGGACAAACCAAGAGATTTGATTTCTCCTGCCCTGGCTCTAAGTTTTGCCCAAACAGCAGCATCAGACCTGGTAAATTCAGGACACGTGCATTCACATGCACACTGGTAATTTGTGTGTGGAAGGAATAAAGCCAGTTATGCTGCAAAGGAACGATGTACAGAAACTTCATTTGCACCAGACGTTTCAATTACTTGTTGCACTAAAACTAGTATTTACCAAGTGCCACAAAACACCTGGGTCCGATTCTCCCCCAACAGATGGGTATAACGCCACTGTTGGAAGAGAGTTGTTGCTACTTTACTGGGATGCTCAGTGAGACCAGACCCCCTCCACTTCTCCTGGAAGCTGTACTGAAGACCATTCCCAGGCACCCACTCGGAGCGAGCCGGGGTGTCTCTGCCCATCCGGGCTGCCGAGGCGCAGTGCAGAGCCACGCGTGCCCAGCAGTGCATCCTGGCAAGGCCATGCCATGCCCTGCTCCGGGCTTTGGAGCCAGGCGTTCCTGGTGGGAACAGAGAGGCTGACTGCAGGGCAGGGGTGTGGGGGGAGAGCCCCAGCCTAGGGTCTGGGCAGGGCTGAGCCCTGGCACTGCCCTTCATTTGCACCTTGAAAACGAGATCTCTGCTGCTTGCTGTTGATGGCCAGATTAGCAAAATGGGGAAGCAGCCTTCATCTTTACTTCAGAATTACAAAAAAGCAATTAATTCCCAGGGTGAGCACTGCTCTGCACAAAAAAAAAAAAAAAAAAAAAGAGTGCTTTCTAGTGGAAATGATGAAGTCAACCAAATTACCAAAGTTGCAAATCCTGGTGAAACTGTAAAAGAAACCCACAGCCCAACTGGATCTTCCAGCAGTGTGATGAGAGCTGCATGCTGGAACCAGCACAGAGCAGGACAGCAGCTCTTTGACGCAGATGCACCAGTTCCAGCTCCATAACTGAGAGAAAAACAGTAAGAAAGAGAGCAAAAGGAAAAATAGCATTGCTGAAATGTTCCCTTCGCACGAGTGATTTCTAAGGGCACTCAAGTATTGGTGGGCGCTGTCTTTGTTTTAATGAGAGGTAAGGATGCCTCCAGGGTGGAGCGTAGCTGTGTGCGAGTCCCCCGTCCCCTTTCGATGCCGGGTGCCTGGCCGTTGGAAAGCAGCAGAGATGCAGCGTGGGATCATCAAGGGAGGACCAAGACTCAGTTTTGATCAAGAAATCCCTACTGATCCAGCCAACCAAGCGAAATCGCCATTACGTTGGGTAACAAGCTGAACCTGCTCTGGGTTTCATGGCCTGTCCTGCGGTTCATTACACCGTGGAGTGCTGGTGCCTTGGATTGGATGAAAGAAAAGCTGAAGCCATTTGGAAAATTTACACCATGGGCCACACTGGGGGGGTATCGCAAGGTCCCTGCTAACGCCGTGTCAGTTCCTGTTAGCCCGATTAAATTTAAAAACAGCTCCTGACATAACACAGTTTTTCACAGACCCACAGATCCCAAAATTATTACATGAAAATTGGAAGCATGTAATAGGAATAATTTTACAGTGTTTCACACGTTATTAAAATGTCAGATCGACTCCTAAGTGAAAACTCTTGTTACACAATTTGGTACAAGCTGCTTGATGGATTCAGCTGGAGGACGAGGGGTTCACCAAGGCTCCTCACCAGAGGGATGTGCAGAATTTTTTCCCTGTTCCCAGCATGTTACAGCCCCAACACCATGATGGGCTGGCCCTGGTGGTGCTAAGTAGAGCCTGACAGTGGAGATGGTGGGATCAGTGGACCTGGCTGCCTGCTGGAGTGGCTTGGCTGCGGGGGGAGGCCATCCCAGCTCATGGTATCACCAGGACCTGGCAGGTTGGTGGTTGCATGTGACCGTGGTTGTTACAGCGGGCAGCGTGGCACCGTGCATCGCCTCCATGGCCGGAGCTTGGACTCTCGCAGTCACCATCCACGGCTTCACCAGGAGCTGTATCTCCAAGCAAGGTCTCCCTGAGCTTGAAAGAGCCCCTGAAAACCTCCATCTCCACCGCAATTGTCCCTGCACACCCCAGCCCTGGCTTGGTCTGGTCCAAGCGCTGCCCCATGTCTCCCTGGCTATCTCCAGCCACCTTCTCCCAGGAAGAGCCTCTGATCCCTGACTGCCATCAAGCCACCTCTTCTCATCGTGACCACTGCTGTAAGGACAGGAGATCCGAACATGCATCTTTGAGAATTACAACGCAATGAAGCACCCCGTTAGGGAAGTCACAGTGTGCGGCTGGACAGGAGCATCCATCCTGCACCGGGACGAAGCAGAGTCATGCCTGGAGCTCAGTCCTGCAGCTGGAAGCAGGCACTGGAGAAGGGCTCCTGGAGGAGGGTTCCCAGAGCCAGGCACATCCAGCCCTGGCCCCCCCTGGACCTGCCAGGAGGGGCTACCCCATGGTTTACAGAAGCAGGGCTGGCTGCTGGAGCTGCTGGGCCTGACTCTTGCTCCCATTCTTTCTGCCATATATTCAGAGGTTTATTTTTTATATTGGCTGCAGTCTCCACCGGGGACAGGAGAGGATGCCCCGCTCCTTCACCCTGAGCATCTGCTCCGCAGACGCCCACCTGGCCCCCTGCATGCCCCCGCAGTACCACCACCCCCTTCCCAGCGCTGGGAGAGAGTGGGGACACGCCAGCCACCTTGGAGGGGGAGGGGGGGGAGCGGCGCTGGGGACATGGGCAGCATGGGGGCTGTCCTCTTGGGGGGTTATTCTGTTTTTCTGAAATGCACCCCTTGTCTGCCCTGCTAATGCAGGGGCTTGACAGGGTGATTATTTTCTATCTGGCCAGAGAGTGGCCTGCCAAACGAGAAAGAGTCAGGTTAATAACACTTTTTTTTTTAAACTATTCAAATGTCAGCATTAGAATACACAGGAAATTGAATTTTGTATTTGATTTCAATTAGCAAAGCATAAATTATATTTAATTTTATACACAGACTGGGTGATTCATTGTTCTGGAAAAGCTGGTACTTTATGGTTCAGAGACTGGAAATGGAGAGTTAGTCTTTCCTGAAACCAAACTGCTGTGCTGTTGCCTCCTCCCAAACACGTCTCTGTCTGTCGGTGTCACTCTGTACCTGAACAATATGAAAATCCTGAACTGAACACTTGAACCCACAGCACTAAACAATAAAACGTTGTAGCAGCCGCATTTCTCTGCTCCATTTCTCCCAGGCCCCCAACAGCACCAACAAGCCGCAGACCCACGGCAGCCACTGGCCTTCCCCTGCCGTTAGCCAGTCCGCCCCGCTGCCAAAAGGGCCGGGGGAAGGCGCATGCCACAACCAGAACCAGGACCAGACCCGCACCAGGACCACCCAGGCCAGCGCCCGACCTGCAGGGTTCCCAGGCTTGGAGGGGTTTCCAGCCCAATGGGGAGCATCGCTAGGGATGCCCTGCATGGGATCAGGTCAGGGACCCACGGAGAGCACAATCTCTGCTTTCCTCTGCAGGCAGGGACCGGCCACCAGCCCCCCAGAGCCAGCGCTGGGGACAGCAGGATTGTCCCTGCAGTGTGTGACAGCAGAGCCTGTCCCTGGGGTGGGGGACAGCTTTCCTCGCTGGCCTGGCAGCTCGGGGTGCATCACCCAAGGTCACAAAGAACAAATCCCCGAAGCAATGCCTGGGAGGTTTCACTTGCTGCTGATTAAGGATAAATCAGAGGATAATAAAAGGAGAGAGAGGGCTGGCTGCCAGGCAAAGAAATTAGGGGGAAAATTTTTTTATCTTATTTTGTGTGCACAATTTCCTGGCAGTTTGAAAACAGCTATTTCACAGCACGGCCCTATTGTGTCATCTGATAAAACCACTGAAAAACTTTTATCAACAAAATTAGGAAGTAGTGAACTATAAAATTGCTAATTATTTTCTAGTAAATTTACTTTTAAATAACTTTAGACACCAATTACAGGCACCATTAAGCACCATTAACGCTGGGTATATTTACCAAACAAGGATGGAATACTTATTATTCAAATCAAGATCATTTTGGTGTAGATTTTACTGTTTGGAGAGCTGTCCCCACTTACCAGATGTTTAAGAAGTCATCGGAAGATCAATTACAGCTCAAATGTAGTCAGGTTCCTAATATCTGAGTTGTGGCATGTTATAATTCGACCCTTGAAACAAACATCTGTGTGATCTGGGATCGTAATGGCGAGGAGCTGCCCCGGCAGCACCTGCACCTCGGCACGGGGCCAGGGCCGACGTGCTCCTCTCTTGGAAGCCCTGAGACAGCGAGTCCCACATTTAGGGGATCCATCTTTCTCTTGCAATGTCTCCTTCCCCTGCTCCATGTGGGGCTTCACCACCCTTTGCACAACTCTTCAGGAAGAGCATCGCTCCTCCCAGCAAGCCGCTGCTGGTTTGTCTCTCCAGCGCCGTAGCCGGGTGCCTTTCGCTTCCTCCGGGGATTTGCTTCCCAGAAGATCCACACAGCTTTCCAAAGCATTTGCCTGCTCCCTCCGCCTTCGGGATCGCATGCTGCAAGCCTGGTGCTGCAGGCTGCCCTGGTGCCAGCATCCCAACAGCCCCTGTGCCGGACACGCTCCGCTCTGGGCTGAACGGCAGCGTGCATCTCTTAATTGGATGTTGCCAGGCGGCTGTCAAAAAGCTGGCTGCAAAGCTGTTACCTGCTCCCACTTTCCTGCTGTTATCTTTGACATCCTCATTATTTATTAACTGCCCTGTACCCAACAGGCTGCCACGGACGCGGAGATGCTCGTTATGCAGGTTCAATATTCCGCCTGCCTTCCAAGGTCACATCCTCCAGGATGTCTCGCAAACCAGATTGAAGAGGTACCGGCAAAGACGCAACATGTTTAGTATATGCCAATGCCAGGTTTCAAGCAGAGCCCTTTGAATAAGGATAACATAGTAGATGATGATAGAAGACCCTGTTGCTTACTGCTTTTCCCTGCGCTGTGTGCAGCACTCAGCTTTCTGCACCTACAGCAGCAAATACAGGAAACCAGAGCATCAGGCAAGAGCTCCAGCTGTCAGCTTTCCACATACCGGAACCAAGAGTTTTTCTTTGACACCCGAGCCTGGGAGGAGAGCAACATGGGGATTATTTAGCTGGCCAGGTTGCAAATCCATAATGACCTGTTATAGCCTTTTCAGTATGAATAAACCCTTTTCTCCAGCCCCCTGCCTTCTGCCGCTGCCTCCTTGGCCCGGTGCCGGGTGCCTGTGACCCCTGCGCGGTGCAGTGCGGTGGTTTTTGTGCCCTGTGCCAACAGGCTGCGGCATCCCAGTTGTTACAGGCAGAAACACCAAAAAAACCTGCTGCTCTCATCTCCCCAGCTCTCGTTGGTGCCTTTTGCCCAGGGTTTTTTTTCGGTTTTGCTGACCTCAGAAACTATCCCTGTGTGAGTCACTTGCTGGAAAAACAGTCTAATTAGAAAGTTCTTGGTGCCTATTAAGAAGCTCTTTCCAACTTCAGGTAAGACTTGAAGTCAGAAGAAATAATTTGAGGGTCTCTTGACTGTTACTTTATATTACCAACAGGGATATTTTGGAAATTTCTACGGTCTAATGGCCCAGTAGATATGAGCACTTGCCTGTACGCTCCCCGTGCAAGGATAGAGGCTGACAGATCAGAAGGTTTCTCCATGGGAGGATTTAACTACAGATTAAGAAGAATTTCTGCTCTAACCTAGTGACGCTCTAGGATGACAGAGGAGAAAGATACTGCGGCTTTACAGAACAAAGCAGTGAGCTCCCAGCCCTTGTCCCCACAGTTGCTCTGGGTGAGGTAGGACATGTCTCACCTGCGTTAGAGAGGATCCGAGGATCCACCAGGCACCCCGGCCGTGCGGGGAAGGAAAGGGTCTGCAGCCACTGGATTCCCTCCCCTTTCCGCATTCTCAGAGGCGGGATGGAGGGCCCTCCTGCAGACCCATCCTCATTTTGCCCCAGGTGGGCTGCCTGGGGAGGGTGGGCTGCCCCACTGCCCTGCTTCCCCACTGCTCTCTGCCCCTGCTGCCCCCTGTGCTGCAGCTGGGCATGGGGCCGGGAGGGGGGCCCACGATGTGCACAGTCTCCGAGGAAATCAGAATTGAGAGGAACCGGGATTGTTTCAACAATACATGTTGTGACTGAAGTCGTTATGTGCAGAGAGCTGTACGGGTAGCTGAAGGACAGAATTAATATAGTAAGTAATCCTCTCCCTTTAGCAATATCTTTCTGCATGAAATAATGATTTAATGTCTAACTTTTTCTAGCATACACATTTCCTCATAACAAACACTTCTATGATATGCAGCTATTTATGTTTCAAGGCAAAAAGCGTGGAGTGTAATGGACTCTACTCTGACTATCTGTCCGTGAAGAAATTTCAGTGTATCATGGGAAACAAGGAAAAGCATTTTATTTGGGGACAATTTCTTTCTATTTAAGCCGTTCTTATCTTTCTCCCTTGCTCTGTGTTGGAAGGGTTACCTGCACTATTTTGATTTGCCTCTCCTGCACATGGGGTGTCTCTGCAGGACCCCCTGCCACCTGGGAGCCCCTTCCCACTCCTGAGCACTTCCCAAGGCTGGGGAATGGCCCCATCCGGTGGGTTTTCTCATGCCTCCAAAGCGGTGGTGGGTGGCACATGGTATTGACTCCAGGAAACAGTTAGAGAAGCTTCTGTATTGAGGTAGTGCGCCCATTTGGACCTTACAGCTCTCAAGAAGGGTAATTAATCCTGTAACCGTAAGTAGCGGCAGGTGCTATAACCTGTGTTTGAGCACAGGATGCAGCCCCAGGGTGGTCCCTGCCCCGGAGGCACCAGCTCATCATGGCCCTGGAAAAGGGGCAGCCGCTCTCTGGCCGGCTGACCCCAGCAGTGCCAGACCCACTCTGTGCTGGCCACTCCACCCATCCTCCCCCTGCCTGTTTGGCCAGTGCCAGCCCATGGCACAGAGACACAGCCATCCCTGACAGGCTGGCCCGAGGGGCAGGGCACTGCTTTCGGAGGCTGCAGTGCCCAACCCGGGCAGCTTTGGTTGCTCTGGATCCCAGTTAGGAAGCTCTTGGCTCTGCTACTCTCTTCTCCTTCCACGAAACTAATATCCAGAGCAGCAAAGGACAGAGATCTGTCCTGTAGGGGGACTTGCCTCCAGGGTGTTGCTCTCCACACTTCCTAAGGCAGATCCCACAAACATCAACACCACACGGAAGAAATGAGGTTTTCCCTGGTGGTGACACACCGCTTAAAAGCACTGATCCAGATAACACGAGAGATGTCTGTGTAATGAAGGCAAACGACACATCTGGCAATTTTCCACCCAACTGACAGAGATAAACAGTTATAAATACACCCCATTAATAGTGTAAGCATCCTTCAAAGCTTGTCTTGAGCGTCTGTGGGGCCAGCGTGCAGCCAGCGGGCTGGCGCTCCGGCTGGGCACCTGAGTGGCAAGTACAACAGAGCCGCCAGGCGTGCAGCCCCTCATTAGCACAGGCGAAACGAAGCGCGGCAGAGGCAAGGGAGACACTTCCCAGGAGGAGACAAGGGGTTATGAAGCTGTAAGCGCCCTGGGCAGAACTGTTGGGGTGGATTTCATCGCCCCATCTGGTGCTGGCCAAGCCGTGTTCCCCCCAGATGGGCACAACCACTACCAGCCCAGCCCCCGGCAGGTCCCTCAGCGCTCCAGTGTCCCCCCCTGAGGACTGACATCCTTCCCCTTCCCCAGGGACCCTGCGCAGCACCCAGCCTTGGACTCAGCTGGTGTTCAGCCCTAATTTAACGAGGGAAAGCTAATGGATGATTTTTGCCTTTATCTTAGAAAGCTACTCTCAGAATAAGTTGCAGTTAATGAAAGGAGTGAGGAATACACAGGTCACCTAGGGTGACCGTGCTCCCCTCTTGAAGGATTTCCTCTGAGCAGAATAAGCAGCCGAGAGCAAGTCCTCTGACAAATTCAACTTTTTCCAGGAAATATTCCCATTCGTGGGACAATTCCCTGGACACCAGTCTCTCTGAGTAGTGTTTTTAAGGTTTGCGCTGTGTCTGTGACCTATGGCTTTTAGTTTCACTGTCCAGATCCCAGCCGTGTTTCCTCCCTTACGGAAACCTCCTGCTTGTGGAAGCGATGCTTGTGGTTCCCAGCAGGAACCATGCCGTGGGTGCAGACCCAATGAGCAGGGACTCTGCCGTGCGTGGGCATTCTCATCCACTCCGCTCCTGCTGTGCCCCGACCCCAGCGTGTGTCTGGGATGCCCAGGGCTTGGTCACCCTGGGCTCCCTGCGGCATCTTGCTCCTGCCTGGAGCAGGGAATGCTCAGCCCTCTCTGTCTGCAGCAGAGAGGGGGTCTGAGGGAAGAGAGACCTGGGGATTTGGGCAGGGCCAAGTACGCAGGCCAGAGATCCTGCACGGCGGTGAAAGCCTGTGTACGACGAAGGGAGGGCGATCCATGACCACGCAGCAAATCCCACTCTGGGCGATGGTGAAAGGATTCCCACCTCCTCCATTAGGGCTGACTGCTGCAGCTGCAGAGCTCCTGGGTCCCACGTGGATGAGTGCCCTGTTCTCGACATGTCCTGGCGCGACAGTGCCCATGTCCCCAGTGTCCCACATGGCTGGGCAGGTCTGGCACTAGATGGCACCCCGATACGTCCTTCTCTGAGGAGGAGCAGGGCACCCAGCCTGCAGTGCACAGCAGGGAGGGGAAGGGGGGATCAGCATCTTCCCTGTGCTCCGCTCCAAATCCCAGTGCTGACCCAGAGCATGGCCAGGCCCAGGGCAGCCCAACCCACCCACCAGCCAAAGGGGCTCTGCTCCATCCAGCCGGGCTGCTGTGGCGACCTTTCCAGCCGGACCCTCCACGGGAGGGCAGATGCAGAAGCTGAGACAGCAGCCGAGGCTGCAGTGCCTCCAGCTCAGCAGGCTGTGAGCTGGGGGGTGAAACCCAGGACAGGGGTCAAACTTCAGCCTGGCTCCAAGCTGGAGGGCTGGATGATGTGTCTGCGCAGGAAATCTCTCACCTGGTCCAGCATGATGGTAGAGGATGGAGAAGTGCTCCCTTTCCTGGGAAGAAGTGTCTCATCACAGTTAATCCCTGCTAATTTCATGTAATTTCTCAGCACTGTGACCATCTGCTCCACCCTGTCCCATGGCTTTGAAAGCACCTGTGAGCAATGGGTGCTGCTGGAATAAAGCCTGGCAGACGAAGATGAGCCACTCTCAGCAGACGATCTCCTTGAAGGAGGTCGAGGAATTTACGGTGTTTTGCCCAAGCACCAATGATTTTGGCTGCCCTTTCTGGGCTGACCTGTTTGTCTAGCAAAGGTTTACTGTCTAGCAAAGGTTTACTGTCCAGAAGTTTGCTTTGTCTTAAAAACTCACTGCATCTCCTGAGCCAACCGTGGTGATTTCTTCATCCTAAACACTGGCACCACAACAGCCTCCAGTGAGCGCGATGCCAGTCTGCAAAGACAGTTCATTAATGACTATGCAAAAAGGCTCACTTTATCTGGGCTGCAATTTGGCCACTTTCCAGTTCACACAATCTGTCAGAGTTCATGGAAGAGAAGGTCCATGCTGAGAGGGGCTTTGCAGTTTCTGGAGAGCTACAGCTCCTGAGCTGGAGTGCGTACACAACAGCAAATACTTGGCTCATCTGCTTGGTTGGGGGCCATCCCTACAGGGCAAGGTAGAAAAATAGTTTAACTAACATTTTCTTCTAGCAAGATTTAATAATAAAATCATAAGTCTGGTGTTTTCCTTCCAGGTATGACAACTTAGGTGGCAAAGTAGATTTGTTAGATTTACAGTATGAGAATTACTCACAGAGAGGAAAAAAAAAATGCTGAAACCCAAGCCCGTGTTCCCAGACGTACATTAGAAATACTCTAACGCCCTGAGAACTGTGAGTTTTATCCCCATTCTATTAGGAAAAATGTCTTTTCATGCAATGCAGGGAGGAAATGGCATATGCCACCGGTTTGTCCATCTGTCTTGCTCTGTTGCAGCAGCAGAGCTCTCAAACCAGAAAGCCAGCCACTGGTCCTGTCAAAAATTGCAGCATCCACTTTATTATTTTAAACACAGAAAACAAGAGCCACAGAGCAATATGAGCTGGAGTTATGACCATAACACACACAGGTCAGGCATCCCCAAGGGTGCAAGGTACAAACCAGCACACAGTGTCCAAGAAGTAGAGACAGACTCACTGTTGATGTGAACCCTGCAGCAGAGGAGACTCTTCCTCCCATGACGTGGAGTGAAGAAGATGAACTGCACCATCTTGTTGTACACTGAGACACTGCCTTCCCATTAAAGTCCATGCCTTGCGAGAACATGGGCATTTTTAGGACATTCCTGTGCATCCATGCACCTCATTTGCCACCCAGACCGTTTGGGAACCGCAGCTTTCCATTGCCCCTCTCTGCAGAGTTGCACCACTGGCCTCAACCAAGTGGAATTCCCCTTTTCAGGTGGGAAAAGTTTTTTGCATTTTGAATATATAAGCAAAGAGCCAGGCCAAATAACAGCCTCACAGCCCTGTGCTCATGCTGGCCTAGTGATCTCTGCAGGAGCATAGCGTTTCTGGAGATTTAAATGTGTGTGCTCATGCAGAGGATGCCTTAGAAGCTGGTGCGCTGCCTGCTACCGTTCCTCCTCTACCCAACCACGTCTGCCTTTCCTTAGCTCCTTCAGTTCCTGGCCTGATTGCAGCTGTCAAATCGTTTCCGCTAAAGCCTTTTTCTCCCCGCTTTTGAAGCAGTCTCTTCCATCCACTCTTCCCAGCTGTGCCCAGGTGATAGCAAATGCTCCTGCTGCGGGGCTTTACTGTTTTGTGTTCTGGAGAGCACCCGCAGCCCCGTCACTCATTTTGGCAGTGCTCTCGGGTGATATTTGGATTTTGCATTGGATTCCCTTGGGAAGCACTCGACAGACTGGGTCCAGAGAAACCTGCGTGTGCTGGAGGTGTCAGCTCGGATCCCAGCAGAGAAGGAGCAGGAGAAAGAGCCACACAGCTGGAAGGCAGCAGAGAGAAGCGGTGTTCCAGGATGGTGCTTGCCCGCTGCTGCATTTGAGTGTGCCCCACAATTAACAAAGACACACAACGTTATCTCCTCTCTCGCATTAAGGGCTGCTTTATCCCAGATAAATCACAGAGCAGCCCAAACAGACATGATTTGGGGCTGGGTTTCACTTTAGGTATGAGTGTACTTTACCCCTGGCACGTACTTTAAGAGAAGCAGGTTATGGAGTCACTTCTAAAGCTTCATGGGTGGCAGCTCTGTCACCTCTGTGAGCATCCTGATGGTACATCCTGATGGCTGCATGTGGCAGCCACCCCAATGAGACAGGGAGGGAGGGAGGTGGTGTTTGTAGTGTGGTGCCTGGCCATGCTGCTTTCTGGGTTTCCTGTGGGTTACAAATAAAATGCTGTTGGCACGTTTCAGCCTCACCAGGCACACATCTGCTGCTGGAGCCTTGCCGTGCCCCTGAGGAATCCTGCTCTCTCTGGGGGCACAGCTGCTCGGATTTAGCCCACACAGCACCTACGGCTTCTCTGGTATTCACCTTCTTGTTAAGTGTTTAATAAGTTTCTGTAACTTTTTGTTAAGTGGCAAGGAAATGTTTTCCAGGGGAAGCTAATTCCAGCACATCCTCCTTGTGTAGGTTTGATGTTATGGAACAGTGAGTCTGTTGAATTAATTAGCATACAGCACTTCACTTACTCAGCTCATTTGCATATTTTGCTCTGAGGATGAGGGAAACCTCCAGGTGCTGGAAGGATGCTCGAGTGGTCACGGCCCCAGCCCTGAGGCAGGTGGGGACACACAAGCGTGACAGAGTGGCCCGGGCTGCCCCTCGCCGTGGGCTTGCTGGTGGCCTGGTGGTGCCTGCCTGACCCCATTCTCCAGCCAAATCACGGCAAGCGGGACCTGCAAGAGGCAGTACTAACCTCCTGCCAGAATTTGCGTCAGTTCCCTCCCCACCCTGTATCCAAAGCAGGCGCTGCCCCAGCAAGTGGACCGTGCCAGCCCGTGTCCCCACCGCCAGAGCCCCCCGAGTGGGGAGGACGAGCAGAGCTGCCCCGCAGCTCCCTCCTAGCGTGTGCTCACGGGAAGACACACACGCTTCTGGGATCTGGGCATTTTTTCATCTTGGCACGAAATTCTTCCAGAGATGATTATTTGAAAGATGAGTCACCAAATACAATAGCAAAGACACATCCTTGACTTACTGGCAGAGAAGAGAGATGTGACCAGCATTATTCTCCATGCAATGTCTCCATCACACAGTGTCTGGCGTTTATTCTAAACAGCTTCCAGTCTTGAGCAGAATTGGCTTTTCACATCAGAAAACCAGCTACTTTTCCATAAGAAATGTTCCTTAATGAAAGGAAAGACAGACTGTGTGCACGGATGTAAAAATCATTATAGTGTAGCTCTGTGCTCTGTACAGCAGCTGTCTTTTAAAGCCTGTTTGTACGAACACACATGCACGCATGGAGACGCACATTAGCATCCCTGCATTGAGGTTATGCTCTGAAATGGGGCATAAATTCCAGCTACCTTTGGGGAGCAGGAGGGTTGCTTCTTGTATTTCTTGAATTTTAACTCTCATTCTGCCTACTTCTCCTCATACGCCTTTACAGAAGCATTTAAATGTGGGCCCTCCGCCTCTCCTGCCAGGACTGTCACCCGTGGCCACAGCTCGGCTGTGCTGAGGGTTTGCGGGACGGGTTGGTCTCAACAAGGGCAGCCCGAGTGGAGAAACCTTCCTGGCTCGACTGGCTGATGGGAATGGGGAAGGGAATGGGGATGGCACAGCAGTGGAGCAGAGAGGAGGCAGTGAGGGTACCTTCTGCCCCAAGCAAGTCTCCCAACCCTGCTCCTGAGTGTCCTGCAGGTCCCCAGGGAGAGGGGACATTGCTGGAGCAGTCAGTTTTTTCCAGGTGAGAGTCTTCCTTGAAACCCCCACATTCCCCTTACACCTTGTCCAGGGAGGGCTGACCGAAGGGCTGTGAGACAGGGCAGCAAACCCCAGAGCTGAGCCCCTGCCTCTGCCAAGCGCCAGCCTGCGAGCGGACCCAGGGGATGCAAAGCGGAGCAGCCCCTGCCTGGCCATCTCTATCCACAGGGCCCAGGGCAGAAACCCCCTTCCTCTTTGCTGGGAGTGGGCTGGGACCAGGATGGGCTCTCCCTGGGAGTGGAGGTCTGGTTTCTGCGCTGCCCCTGTGCCACGAAGGGGGATGCTGTCTTGTAGCCTATTCCAATTCAACAGTGTGCTCTGACCTTGATGATGTTGGTTTAACTAGGGTATGAAATGCAAATATAGCCTAAGCTCAACAATTCTGGCACCCAGCAGAGAGATTGAAGGGTGGAACGCTTCCCAGAAGGGTCAGCAAGAGCAGGAAAAATTATATAGAGCAAATAAACAGAATAAAAGGCTTCTCTATTATCCTGGTGCACAGGGCTGCAGCTCCAGGGGACTGCAGGAGATTGTGCTGCTCTGAGGCTTATCCTCAGGGACAAGCTGCTGATCAGGAAATGGAGAAAGGTCTAAGGGCAAGGAGACAAGTTGTTTTTAAATAACTACAAGCCAGGAGGGACTCACCCTCATTCTGCTCCTTGGCAGATTCTGCATCATTCATCCCCCCACCCCACCCCACAGCCAGGGCCGTCGACCCAGTGATTTTCCTGGGATCTGGGGCCAGACCTTAGGAGAGGGTTTAAAGTGCTATCAGGCGGGGGAAGAGGAATTACTTCCTGACCCATAGCCGAGCAGATACCCTGTAGGGGAGGGCAGCCTCCGTCAAACCAACCTCCCCGTGCCTCAGAGGAGCTGCTGTCACCAGCCTTGTAGGGGGCTGATTGCACACAAGCTACTGCTGCAAGGTTTGGCCGCCACAAGACACTCGAAAACTTTGAATTTAACAGGTATAAATGCCTATTTGCAAATTCGAGGTGGGATTCACACATTGTCAGTAATTTTTAGCAAACCCATCCAGAATGCTAATCCTTGCTCGGCACCTCCAGAGCAGAGCAGCTTGCTCACCTGCTTGGTTCGGCTCCGTGGGGACGGAGGGACCCCGTGCTGCCGGCTCCAAGACAGATCAGAGACACCGGACCCTGCAAGCCAGCTCTGCCTGCGGGCTGGCAGGGAGCCCAGGGACGGCGCTTGTGAAGAGCAATGTCAGCCAGGATGAGGCTGTCTCCCTTCTCCTTATGCCGTTAAGGAGTTGATATCCTTGTCTGCACAGGAAGAAACTTGTAGATCAGATTCAGCTCAGACTCAGACAACCTTCTCACTCATGGGAATGCAGGGATTTCTCCAAGGGCTGCTGCGTCCAAATCACTACAGGAGGATCTGACTGCCCACTCTGAAGTGTGGCACACTCATGTGTGCAAAGCTGCGAGGTGTTTCCAGGAGCTCTGCCAGCCCTTGGAGCAACCCAGCGTGTGCATGGTTGTGATGCTGGGATGGAGACCGCACAATGGTGACAGTGAGGACCGGAGCAAAGGCTGTGTATGTGCAAGGAGCAGCTGTCATGTCTGCCTTTGGTCAGGGATGGAGGTTACCACAGCCTTAGCGCCCTCAACGTCCCACTGGTGAACACCTCGGAAAGACCCACAAGCAGCAGGTCAAGGGACACAAACCTGCAGCATCCTCACGCCCACCCAGCCCATCACGCCCAACGTTGTGACTCCTTGTCGGGGAAGCAGAGAAGGAGCCACGTTTGGATTCGGGCAAGACTGAGCTGATAAGGAATCACTGGAGTCCATCATTAGGGGATCAAGGGGGACTGTGGGTGGGGGACAAGAGCTGGAGGCCAGGGAGGATGCTGGGCAGAGACGAAGCCATGGGCCAGCATTCCCAGATGCCATGGGGCAGCCCCACAGTGCACCAGCTGGGGGAACCTCAGCGGAGGCCAGAAGTTGGAGCCAAAAGGAGCACCCTCATTTAAGCATCTGCAGTGCCATCATGACTTTATTAAAAATTTAAACCACAAATTACAACATTCACCCAGGAAGAATCGCTTTCCTACCAATTACAGTTAATAGGGTAAAATTAATGTACCAATTAATATGGCTGCTTCTAAAACTCAGTCTAATATGTTAAATACTGTTCCTGCCTCTGTAAATGCAGCAAAACAAAGTGATGATCAGGATGGGAGCTAATAAAGTTTTGCTTCTCTGTACTTAAACTATTTGGCATCACTGACTTAAGGCACAGGAAAAAGGAGATTATTTAACATTTTAAGCTTTGTAAGACCCATAAATCATTTCATACATGCCATATTTGTTGAAAAGGATAGAATACATTCAATTTTACAGTATATTAAACTTCATCTAATTTGAACGTAAGAACAGACCAGCAAAATAAATGACCAATTTCTGAAGCAGAAATTACCATTTGGCTGCTGCCATTATGAAGCTGCTGGTATTTTATCATGTTCTTAACATAATATTGCTTGTCTATTGATGCATAGTTATAGTGCTAGTCCAAATTGGAAGGCGGTGAAAGAGGACAGTGCAGAGTTTTTTTTTAATAGGCATCATTTGTCAGATGTTATTTCAGAGGTCTTTGCACTGATGATAATATGCAGATTAAAGCAGAAGTAAATAGGAAAAGAAAAAAAAAAAGAGAGAGAGAAAGAAAAGCAGAAAGGGAATGAGAATTTCAGCACATTCTGGCTGCAGCAGACAGGCAGGTGGACCAGGCCCCAGTGGGTACAGATAACAGTAATTAATCTGGGTTGAAGGGTTTCTTCTGAAACCCCACGGTGTTTGACAAAAGGAGGCATCCTCCTCTGAATCTCAATGCTGCTGGGGACCCGCAGGGACAAAGAGGAAGAGTGCTTGGTCCTCAGGCAGGACCCAGGGATGGAACATCATCCCCTACCCTGCGCCATCCCCCTCTCCATCCCACACCCCTCTCTGCAGCAGCCACAAATCTGAGCACAAATAAAAATTATGTTTAGTTTGCAAAACAGGAGGAAGGTATCTCCATCCTCCAGAGTTCATTGTTCTGCTAGACTTGGTATTATAGTGGCAATATATTACAGAGAAGAAAAATCAGCTGGCTGCGTTGCCTCCAGAATGACAAAGGCAAACCACAAAACATGATGGAGGTACGGCTGGCCGGAGGAGATCTCTGCTGGGCTGGCCAGGAAAGCTGCTTGCAGGGAAAAAGTCCTGCGGGGCATGGCATCCTACGGGGGACAGCATCCCATGGGGCAGAGGGGACAGCCAGGGGCCGAGACAGGGGGCTGGGGGTTGGGACCCAGCATCCTTAGTCCCTCCTGCTGCTCCTCAGCCACCTCAAGATCTTCAGGTGGGGCTCTATATCACCCCAGGGCAGGGTATTACCCCGAGACAGGGCACTGCCCTGGCGCAGGGATCTGCCGCCCTGGAGGCAACTGGCACACGCCTGGCCCTGGTGCCTGCCGCAGTGATGCCCCATGCGCATGGATGCAGAGCTGGAATTACCTTCCTACCAAAAAAACCCCAAACCAAACAACCCAAAAATGTCAAGATACTTCATTTGTATTAAAGATAATCATCCTGTCCCCCCAAACCCTCAGTTTCCTCTGGTGAAGGCTTTCTGCTGGTGGGAGGCTGGCAGGAGAGGGTGCGCGGCAGGGGGGGACACGCGTGGGCAGCGGCACCGCTGCCACCCTGCAACCTGCGAGGGTGCTCCGCAGCGATGCCTAACAAGAACACCGCAGAGCCTGGGTCTGCTTAAACCAAATGAATTGCTCGGATATTAGAGCTGAACTTGTGTTTCATGACTGCAAATCTGCGCAGGCATAGATAGTGCTATAACATAGATTTCAATTACTTTCCAACCTTCAGCGTGATGATGCGACATTACGCTCCACTGTCAGGGTTTGCCAGCATGCTCTTACTTTTATTTCTCCTGTTAAATATGGTCTTTGTTGCGCTTCATTGATCTCTGAGCATATTCTGCTGTTTACAAGTTTGATAATCTTTGTGTAATCTTCAGGGGTAATTGAATTCCGACAAACATAGCTGAATTTTAAACACCACGTAGATTTAAGCGCATTGAAAAGCCATGATATGAAAGTCAAACCTGGAGACAGGGAGAAGCACTTGTTCGCAGCTCCTTTCCTGAAAATCGGGAGCTGGGCCAAGCCCAGAGCCTAGGGATGTCTCAAGCAAGTTAGGAGGCATGGCTGCAGGTGGGACCAGACCTATCCCAGAGTTTAATCTCAAGGAGTAAATATCAGGTCATTTAATGCTTTTTTGAATATGCAAAGCCAAAATGCTTCTGCATTTGTGCAAAGTTCCAGTAATTCCACTGAGTCTCACTCTCTGTTAGGATGGGATACAGTCAGCAGCTATCAATCTTTGTTTAAATACCTAGGGAATTGCCCTTGTGCAGATAAATTATTGTTTTTATGGGCATATTTTGTGAATTAGACAAGGGGGAAAATGCTCCGGTTGGATTTTGATGTAAGAGTTTTTTTGGCAGAGCCCTAGGGGCGCACGCACAGTGCTTTCATTATCATTATTTATTATTTGCCAGCATTAGGAATGTGCCCAGCACAGTGCAGGCACAGCGCAACATGGATCCCGGGCTGGCACCACGCTCCCAGCGCCAACAGACCACGGGCACCAACAAAGCCTCCCCCTTGTTGAGATGCTGGCGCTGCATCCCCCTCCACCCTGAGCCCCAGCAGCACGCTTATCCCTCCCTCCTCTCTCTGCTGACCCCCCGAGTCGCTGGCGTTAGTTATAGCCTCCCTTTTGCTGCCTGGAAAAACAGATGTCTTGCTTGAGGACATCGGATTTTTGATGCGTTTCCTACAAACTTTAATTTCCCAAACCATCCTCGCTCAGGATGTAGGGGGACTGCTCAAGTAGGCTATAAATTAGTATGCTAGCAGAGCTTCTCCTGGAAGGGGGATAAGCTCAGCCAGACAAGAAGGAGCCTCCAGAAATCTCTGTGATGGAAGGGAAAACTTGTTGGTCTCCCACTATTTGTGCTGGAGCTCCGTGTCTCTGGTTTATTGCAGCGGCAGCACAGGGCAGCCTCCGCGCAGCAAAGATTTCCTGCCGAAGGGTCTGTGGTGCGCAGAAGGGTCCCCACGCAATCGAAAGAAAAGGAATTAGAGGGTTGTCTGGCTAGAGAGAAGGGATATTGAATCTAATCTGAGATGGTGTAATTTGGAAATCCAATTGCACTTGTCCATCAGCAAAGGCAGCAATTGGCAAGGGGAGCCAGGAGGCTGTGGACAATGGGAGCCTGCAGCGCCAGGGCAGGGGAGGAGGGGCTCAGCCCCATGAGACCCCAGCCCACGCTGGGCAGAAGGATTCCCAGGATGGTACAAAGCTTCTGTGCCCTGCTACAATCCGCAACCCTCTTCCCTGGGGGTTTTTACACAGACTGGCACTGACATGGGAGCCATGTGCAGGACAAGCACTCCATGAGTCGGAGAGGAGAATCAGGAGCAGGAGAGGGAGAGCAGCTCAGGCAAGCCCTCCCTCCCCACCTTCACTGTCAGCATCAGGAGACACAGGGAGGGAAAAGCAAAATGCAGCGTGCCCCAACCCCCCTGCACGGCTCATCCCTGTCAGGTCTGCTGGGGCATCCCACTGATACCCCGTCCCCTAGAGACAAGCACAACTTTCTCGACACCTCCTTCCGCCGAGGTTTTGCAGGACAGAGCAGGCACTGATTACAATTGATGTGAATGTTTCTGCTAGAAATCTTGACCTGGGCTCAGATACCTCCTCGTATTTCACTTGCCCCAAGTCACTACACTGATATTTTACCAGAAGCCAGACGGAGATTTTCAAGGCCCTTGATGGACCCCAGTGATCCCACCCAGGCTCGAGTCTTCTGCCACACTGCCCCACCTCATCCCTTTGCTCAAAGGCTCCTGCAAACCACTTGCAATCATTTCCTACCCTGTTGCCCCAAGGCAGGAGTCTCAGAGGCCTGATCAGTATTTCAGATGCCAAACGTTAAGTTAATTTGCCCCCAGGCTTTGGTAGTAATGGAAAACTCAAAGTCTGTTTGCAAAGCCCACAATGTGAGGTGGGATGCTGCCCCATTTTTGGGGAGCAGGTTACAAGGTCCCTCACCGAGGAAGGTGCCAACTTGGCAGCTCTGCCTCCCAACACCAGCCCACAGGGAATCACAAGGTGAGGGAGTGGAAAGGACATGCATAAAGGTGCATGGAGCTCACGGACCAGTCCCTGTCCCAAACCATGCAGCCAGCCCTTGGTCCCTTCACAGGCAAGAAAACAAGGGCAGAGAAGCAAAGAGCCAGACCAGGCGCAGGTGTGTCCCCTGTAGGACTGGAGGACCCCCAAAGAGCCCCAGGGCTGGCCCTGTCCTGATGGGGATAGAGGCAGAGCTGTTTGTCCATCACCTCCCTGCCACCATCTCTGCAGGTCCTCCCCACAGCACGGTGCTGAGCATCCCACCAGCAGGAGAGCTGGAACAGAGCCACTCACAGCCATTATCCCCCAACACGTGCTTTATTTCCTGAATTAAAGAGCAGAATTATAATGAGACTTGACGTTAAATTCCATAAAAAGTCAAGCTAATCAGTGACCAAACCTGTAATTGATTCTTTTGCTAGTTCAATACTTAATGCTACACGTTAAGCAATAGGATTTTACAATTTGCTAGCACTTCACTTACAGAGAATTAAGCAATAAAAATCCATTCTGAGCACAAACAGCAGGAAGGGAGCCACGTCCGCTAATAAGTGAACGAGCCAATAAAGTGGCTCAACACTTGCATCGATATCTTGTTTTTCAAAATATCTATCCCCCCTGAAGCCTCTTTAACACATGCAAGTGCAGTTTGAAACACCACCCTCCAGGGAAAACCCCCCCGCTGAGGCAGGGAATGGCACAGATGAAGTCTAGGAGGCGGCAAGGGTTCACTGCCAGGTCCAGGGGGGCTGCAAACCACATCACCGGGCTCCCCTGATAGCTGCAGGATCCGGGGAAATCCCCGGAGTGCTCGGCCCAGCAGACATTCTGTCCCCATGGAGCTCATCTGGACACGGAGCTCGAGTCCCCTGCTCCCCCCAGCGCAGAGGTGCGTAGCAGAGGGAGCAGGACCCGCATCCAGCCGCCGCTTCCCTGCGCAGGGAGCAGAGCCCCCACCCCCGCGCAGGCAGCAGTGCTGGAGGGGACCTGGTGGCTTTTTAGAGAAGGTAGTTTGTTTTCAAACTTCCTGCAATATTTATTTGCTTGATTTTGTTCGAGGCAAAATTCAAAACAAGGAAACACACCTTCCACAGCCATTTTCCATAGACAGATCCAGAACTCAGTCAAAAATTGCTTCTTTCTTAAAATGTAAAATCGCTTGTTTTTTAAAATGTAAAATCGCTAGCCTTTTTCTTTGCCTACTGTTTTCAAAGATGCTTTCCTCCGTTGGTCTTTTATTGTTTTTCAGCACAAGTCAAATATTTGCCTCAGAGCAGCAAGGTGCTGCTGCTGAACGATTAACCCGCAGCAGTGACAGGAGAGCCATCAGCAGCGGGTCTCTCCTATCCCCGGGAAAGGCACACACTCCATTCATTTCCCAGCTCACGTGTAGACCCTCAGCAAAAAAAAGGCCTTTCACGCCACGACTCGCTGCTTCCAGGGCATCGGTACCAGCGTAAGGAGAGAGTACGCAGCAGCTTCACAGTCCGCTCTTTACAAAATGACAGCATTTTATAGATCTCTAAAAAGGCTTATTTCTCCTGCAGGAGGAATGGTTAACAGGGCTTTTCTCTGCTTGAGGGGATAGAGCAGCCACTGCACGAGAGCTGTTGCAGAGCTGTTATCCTCACCCATCCCACTGCAGCCCTGCTTTCCTCCCTGGGGGCACCAACCCGGTCAGCTCCGGCAGGCGGCCAGGGGAGGGGGTGCCAGGCAGGGACCCCCCTGCACACAGGAGCCACGCTCCCCTCCACTCCTGCCCTCCTCCTCTCATCCTGCCACCACACATGGTCCTGCTCCGGGAACATGGAGTGTCCCCTGGCAGCTCCAGTCCCCTCCGTGCCCCGCTCCCCCGGGGTTTGGTGGGTGCAGGGTGCCACACGCTTCACGACAGATTTTACTTTGGAAACAGTCTCCGCTGGGCCCCGTGCGGCATGGCAGAAGAGACACGCTTCAGAAATACAATTATTATTGTAAGGGGAACGCCCATGCTCCCGGTCTCCACAGGGGTTAGGCATCCCGCTGCGATGATTCAGGGAATCTGTCGAGGCACATTTTATGAATTCCACTGAAGCCGTGGAATTGCTGCATTAGGCGAATACCTCAGCGGTTGTCAAGTCAGCCACGTGCAGTCAGGGCTGCTTTACATTGCCCAGACCAGAGGCAGCAGATGCTCATAAATAGCAGTCATTTTCTCCGCTGCTTCCAGCGCTAACCCTGCACTGCCCATGCATCTCACCCAAAGCCTACACCAGCACATGCTGCAGATCCATTTTCCTGGGCTCTCTTTAGGGGGCACTTGTTAAATGGCTGCAGAGATGCTGTAAAAGGTGCCTCTCGAGCCACGTTAGAAACACCCAGCGCCTGGATGCTGCCTGGCCAGCAGACCCTTCCCAATACAGAGCTGAACCAGCCTGTGAATCGCACACAAAGCTGCTCTTTGAGGAACAAAATGCTGAGCAAGTAGTGTCTGATTATCACCAAATCTTCCCCACGGCCCAGACGTGGAGCACGGCACTGCAAAATCTCTCCTACAGCCACTGTGCTGTAGGATTGAGGTGCTGAAACACAGCAAGGAAACAGATCTACAGCCCTAGAAAAAGCGTCTGAATTCCAACTTTAAGTAGTAGTAAATCTCAGTTGCAATAATGCAGATTAACACCGCTGAGAGATGTGGCAGAACAAATCAAATTTCTCCGAGCTGGAGGAGAAAGGAGAGAAATAAAACACTATCACGAGGCAACAGCACTGGGCTGGGGGGGCTGCTGCTGCGCAGGAGCCCCCAGGCGGGCGAGTGGATTGGGGCAATGGCACAGCGTCCAGCAGAGCCCCAAGGAGCCAGTGTCACCGCTGTCAAAGAGGCTGCAGGCAGCACTGCTGGCTCCTGGAGATCGTATCTTCAATATATACCTGGCTAATGAATTTGTGTCTGGCAGCTTCAAGCGTTAGACAATTTGTACAGTACGAGAATGTGTCTGAACACTTGTCACTAAAGACTTGTAAAAGAGCGCTGTGACCACGCGGCGGGCATGCCCCACATCTATTACAAGCACATCCATCGCGTTCTGCAGGCACGCTATGTAAATAGCGGAGTTACAGCCAGCCACGCGCCACCGCGGTGTGTACGGCTGGTCCCGATGTCCCACCTCCATCCCTTCACCCTCCACAGACCCGGTCCGGCTGCGCTCGGGGGGCTGGCAAGTGACCGGAGAGGCAGAAAATGACAACTTTGGTTAAGAGGCTTCCACTGCCTCCCAGGGAAGCAAAGGAAGCAACTGGAAATACAGGTGCCTACACAGATGGGAGGAAGGCAATAGCTGTCCAGGGAAAGGCAGGAGCTCTTGGAAGCAGACAAACATTCCAGGACAGCAGAACACTCTCTGACAGCATTAAGAAAGAGTAGATTACATGCTTTTGGTGATAAAATAAACTCCAACAAAGCCAGATCCTATTTCTAGGGGTTTAGCAATGATGCCAATTTGTATGTACGTTTTCCACGCATGTTCAGCAGGTACTTTTGTTCTGCACTCAGAGCCCCCCTGCCCACTTGTCACACACAGGTAAACGTTCGCAATCAGTGAGCAGCTGAGGACATCACGACAGTGACTATAACAATTCTCACAGTGTCCCATGCCTGAAAAAGTCACATCAACAAAGCCTGGGAAGAGGCAGAGGAAAAAAATCGTCTGGCCCATTGCTCGTTTCTCTTTGGGCTTGGAGCCGGGGGGAATTGCAGTGCTCTGGAAAACTATGAGGGGACAGATGAGGAGTGTGATATTTAGAAAGGCTGAAGAGAAGAGCTACCCCTGGGGGAATTAGAGATGGCGCTGGGGAGTGACTGAAGCCTCAAGGAAAAACAGGACAGCTCACAGGGGGGACCCATAAAGATTTAACAGGCAGGGATAAGTCCAACTGGCATGGAGCAATGGAAAATTGGCCCTGTCAAACAATCCCCACCTCCTCCTTCAACGAGATTACAAGTTGGGCTGATTAAGGCAATTACACTGATGTAACAGGCTTCTGTGAGATGTTTGGCACTGTACCGCATGCCATTCTGAGTGAAATATCGTGCTCCACAACAGACCCCGTGCTAAATGGATTAAGCAGCAGTTGAAGGGACTATCAATGAGGAATCCCCACCAAGGAGTTGCCTCTCGGGGACAAGGATGGGTCAGAGGCTGCTCAGCCTTCTGACTGACACAGATGCAGGGGGCAGCCCTGCTGTGCAGGACCTGGGCATCGGGAGCCGGGCACGGGGCCAGCTCCTGCAGGAGGAGCTGCCTCCTGCACAGAGCTGACCTTGGGAAGCGCTTGAGATGTGCCGACAAGCAGGGCGGCATAAGGGCCCAGCGTGGGGTGGTGGCCAAATGGGCTCCGTGCAAACAGCGGCGCCAATTAGGAGCAGGGAGGAGGATTTCTTCATGCAGCTTTGGGGAGACACAGCGGGAATGTCACATCTGTTCCCCTCCCACACTGCTACGAGGTGTGAAAGTTGCGGAAAGGGAAGAAGAGAGACAAAACACAGTTGGAAGGCTCAAGAAGACGTCTGCTATTTTAAAGCAAAGCCTGGATCAGACTAGCAAAGAGAAGCAAACGGCAGCGGCAGCAGCCCTGGAAGTCAGTTTATGATCTCAGGTTCATTCTGGTGGGTGTTTGGAGACTCAGTACTACTCCAGCACCATCCTTTTCTGGCCAGGCTGGGCAAAAGAGCAGAACACCCCAAGTGCTAGTATTGGGAGAGACAGGTGCCCCGCATGAGCCAGCCAGGACGTGGAGAGCTGTGAGCCCCCCACAGCATTTCTCCAGATGGGATCCTTGGAGCAGGTCCATCCCCATGGCTCCCAGCTCCTGCCAGCCCCAGAGCTCAGGACACGCACCCGGGTGTTTGGGGCTGAGCCTCTGCCCCAGATGCATTCAGCACTCCTGCGGTGACACTTCCCCTACCACACCAAACACCTTATCAGTAAGGTTTCTGCTGCAGCCCAGAGTCTTCAACCATGAAATTATATGACTCTACCTTGACCTCAGATTTTCTACAGTTAATATCTCCTACAGAATACACACCGCAGCTCGGGGGCATTTCTCTGACTCAGCCGAGAAGAAATGCAGTCTCAAAACGTGGATCTCAGCTAATTCACTGGGATGCCTTTGCTCCTTTTCAGGACAGCCTTGGCACCAAGGCCAGAAGCTTGCTTGCTACAGTGAGAGCTCTAACAGGGGTCTTCTCCTGCATCTAACACCAGCACCTGTTTACATACCTTTGTGTTTGAAGAACATGATGGGGTGGATATCACCCTGCACATACCTGGTTCTCCTGGCACCAATTCATATGCTGGGATTGTCCTCACCAGCCCATCCAGGCACTGATGCTCTGTCAAAGTCTATGCCTGCCCCAGAGGAACACTGTGCTGTCTGTGAGAACAGGACAAGACCTGCAGAAAAGGGACAAGAAGCTCCAGTTTATGGGTGGCTGCTTGGTAGGATCCTGATCCTTTAAGCAGTTCTCTGGGACTTGAACAACAAGCCACAGGTGATGTTGCAGACATCAGTGCACTCACCACCCACTTGGTCCCAGGTGGCTCCAGTAAAGACTGATCCCAAAGCTCAGCTGCTCTGGCTCCCAGTTCACACCAACATCCCTCCTGTTCCATACACGGCTCTTCCTCCTGTTGTGCCTGCAGAAACAGGCGCTGCAGGCAGACACCCGTCCAAACACAGGCTGAGCATCCGCCAGGAGCCCAAGCAACTGCCCTCATTCACCCACCTTCTTTCAGAGGATTTAAGAGAGACACACGCCTTTTAAAGCTAACAAAAATCTCCAACAGTGTGTGTCACAGGAGGTGTAGGAGGTGAGGAGCTCGAGGCCTGTGCGGGACCTCTGAGCAGCCAGGGGCCAGGCTCAGAAGTGCTGTCAGGAAGCTCTAAGGGCACATCTGGCTGGGCAATGCGCTGCTGCTCACTGGGATGCTCTCCACTGGCACCTCTCTTCCAGCGACCGCCTGGGTGGGGAGAAGGGCAGGGAAAGAACCCTTCCAAGTGCGCACTGCCCCGGCTGCTCCTGGCAAGCACTACTGTGCAGGTCGCACTCCCACGCCCGCAGAGCTCTTGGCACAAAGCAGCCTCTCAGGAAGTCAGGGAACAGCACCGAGAAGCTGCTGGCTCCTGCCCAGAGTTCCTGGGAAGAAGCAGCTTTTGCCCGTTGCCTTTTTCTGACTGCCAGCAGAGAGACCCGGCTGCGTGTGGGCAGGGGGCAGGCAGGGCACCTCCTGCACTTGGGGTTCCTGTGGACATCAGGGGTCAAGCTTCTTACCACCTGCAATTTCTGACCCTGATCCAAGCACGCTACAGCTACACACAGCCCCAGAGCTGCAGGAGAGCATCAAAAGCAATGCCCTGGCCTCCTGGGGAAAGGGAAAAACCCTCTTTCTTTTCCTGCCACTCGTAAGATTACTCTAACAATTGAGAAGCATCTGATCTTCCAGGAGACTGATAGAGAGAGGATGCTGGTGTCATTATCAAGTTAATTAGAAAAACTCAAATGGAGCTTTAAACATTTTTATAATACATTTGGGCCTTTTTGGCAGGATTATTGCATCTTTTGGGTTTCCATTTCCCATTAAAGCATTCTCAGTAGTGCACATATAAAAGCCATGTGATCTTGGCTCCTTGCTGCTTTTTTTTCTTTTTTTAAAGACATCTTTTTTTTCGGGTAAGATTTATTAAATATTGTAATCAGTTAAATTCTGGCAGCTTAAACATTTTCTTTAATAGCCTTGTTAAATGTGGATTAGATTTAAAATCCCTGCCTCTGAACTCTTGAGCAGCAGTATTTATATGCAATGTTAAAAAAATTAAAAGCTTTACAAAGTGGTAATTACTCCTCTGCTGCAGGAGGAAAGAGACCGACTTTCTATGTTATTTTAAGGCAAGTTTTCCAGCCTCGCTCTTTGTGGGCAATACTACAAAGGCACAGCTAATTCTTCCTAAAGCACCCTCATGTCCGGGTTTGGGAAGAACCACTTGCAGTGCCCGCACCTTTGGCTTTGTTTTGGAGCAAGGCAAGCGAGCTGCACATCTCTGTGGCACCAGGAGCAGCCAGAGGCCCTTCCAGGACACTGCTCCCACTGAGCCTCTCCAATGAGTGGGACCCCTTCGCCCTGGGCTGGGAAGAGCCCGGTGGGAGCCCCTTCCTAGCGAGTGAGTCCTCAGTGCCTCTGGCCACTGGAGCGAACAGGGAGCAGCCCATCAGCAGCCCAGCACCAGCTGGGGAGGGCACGTACCCCTTTCATGAGCTGAGCCCAGCAGCCGCCCTTGCAGCCCATCGGTTGTTCCCGTGAGACCTGCAGCCCCTCCATGGGGCAGCCCCCGACTCCGGCAGTGCTGCACGGCTGCTCCGCCTGCTCTCCACCTGTGCTGGCCTTCAGAAAGACAAGCAGAAACTGGAGAGGCCAGGCTGGACGCTTGGATCACACTCTCACTAACACTTTTAAGACTTTTGCTGTATCTAAATGATGCGCTCCCTGATCGTCGTCACAATTTGCCATGTTTGCAGGAAGCGGTGCTCAGAGACCTGATTGAGCGTTAACTGAACCCCAGGAAAACTTTCAGGTGCCATTAAGAACACCTAAATTCCCTTTCCCAGTTCCTCCTTCCTTTCCCCCACGCAGCAGCTCCGTGTTGCTCCCTGAGACAGATCGTGTGTGTGTGGACACACAGGAGCTCCTGACCCCAGCTGCCCCGGCTCCCTCCCCGCCAGCCTCACACACCTCAGTTCCCCATGGCTCCCTTTCTTCGTGCCAAAAATCCCCTCTGCCATTCCAGAGAGCTGCCCTGCAAGCCCGTTGGGGTTTTGCTGGACACAAGGAACAGTGAAAGCACAAAGGGGGAGACCAGAGATGTGCCTGCTGGTACCGCTGACACCTTGCACCACTGTGGACAAGTTGCTCCACTCCACTGCTTCCCCATACCGAACGCACCAGCAATGCTCACCCCGCTTGTGCTGCCAGCTTGGCTGACTGGTGCCGGCAGAAGGCAATCCTGCCCTGCCTGCCCCAAGGCTTCCCGGGGCCAGCCCATGGACCAGCTGTGGCAGAAGGCAGCAGCATCCATTTCTCTGTCACTACGTGTTAGTAGCAGTGGTGTCAAGGCTCTGCAGTTGGTCCTGTTTGTTAACAAAGATGTTAATGAGCTGGAAAGGGCAGGGAAGGTGAGCGGTGATTTACAAAATGTGATGATGACACTGATTTAGGGGAGCAGGAGCAGAGCAGCACCTCAGGGGGAATGACACCAGCCATGGGGATGGGGTGCACACAGGCACTGCAAGTGCAAAGCCAAGAAGAGGGGAGGGACGCCTAACCACCACTCACACCCCCGCAAAGGCCTGAAGAAACTGCCCTGGCTCCTGGAGATGGTCAAGGTTCACGGCAGCACATCCCACGGGGATCTCTGTGCCCCACCATGACACAAGCAGGGGCAGGGCAGGGTGAGCCCCACGCCGAGGACTGCAAGGTGCACCCCAGCAGCGTGGTACCCGACTCTGCAAAACCCTCCTGGCCACAAGGCAGGGATGTTAAAACCCCATCAGATGGCCTGGAAGTCGGAGAGAGGGTCCAGAGGACTCCCAGGGGATGCCCCAGAGTAAGGTTGCCAGCCTTGCAGGCTGCACCCTGAACTCTGGGGAAGAAAAATTACCACCCTGTGGATTACAGAGGGTGTGAGAGAGCAGAGGAACCCACTCACTATCACAGCCTTGCTCGGGTGGGACTGAAACTCCTCAGTTCCTGTTGTTGGAAGTATGAGTTTTGCTGAATATTTCTGAGGAACAGAAGGTACCTTTGGGAACCTTAACTGGGTTTTAATGAAGCTTTTTGCCATTGAATGTAAGTCAATTTTCTTGGAGTGATTACCCTATCTCTAGAGGGTATTGTAGGAATAGATGAGAACTAGAGAGGGACAAGAATAATATCAAGGACTGGAAAAATTCTCAAATAAGGAGAGACAGAAAAACAAGGTAGAAACAGAATGAATAAATAATAAATGGTCTTGAAGAGACAGTCTGGGAGCTCCTCTCATCCCACTCTCATAACAAAGCAAGAGAAAACATAACGTTGAATTAAAAGGCAGAATAAAGGGGAATTACTTTTCTCATGTGAGCTGTAACAAGTGCGTGAGCCTCAGCTCCTCAGGGACCAGGGTGCTCTGCTCTGCCTGGCGAGTGCAACGTGCTTCAACCCCAGGGGTGCAGAGGAAGAGAAGGGGAACCTTGCATGGCTTTTTTTTGGCCACTTTGCAAACTGGTTCACTTACAACTCCCTCCCTGCAGGAGAGGCATCTTCACCGAGCTGGAAAGAGCCTCAGACTCTGTTTTTTTAGGGCTGAGGTCTCTGCAGCCAGGGAAGGATGCTCTGCTGATACCCTGACATGCAGACACTGTGCTCCCACCCCCAGGTGCCTGTTTCCATCCTTTGGGTCTGCAGACAGCACCCACAGGGACTCTCACCAAGACGCAGGTAAAACACAAGAATAAACAACTTTTAAATGTGCTAACACAGAAAGAGGTCTGTGAGCAGATTTTTTCCAGTCTTGCAGTCAGTCCCGTGAAGCTGGCTACTACTGGGATGGGACATCAGGGAAAAAGAAACCCTCTTCACTTCTGCACTAGAGAATGAAGACTTTCGCCTTTTAAAATTCATAAACCAACACAGACTGTAAGTTAAAAAATAAGGATCCCCTATTTACATATATCGCTGCAACAGCCACGGTGCTCGTTATGAATTATTTAGCATAATGCACTTTCACATCGGCCTTGCTTACTCAGTGGCCTCCTCTCAATTAGGCATTTATGGCAGAGGGGTCAGTAATAACAGGTCACTTAAAATGTAAATAAAAGTGACACTGGGAGATACGCCAGAGCATTTATTTGTACTATTACTGTAAAAATGTGTTTATGAAGACCAATTCCTAGCATGCTTACTTGTCATGCAAAAAAAAAGTGTTTAGCAAAAGGCACATAAAACATAGTTTACCCAGAGCAGAAGCAGTGGATTTGGCTGTTGAGAGCGTGGCGGTACGGAGCCCTGCTGCCAGCTGCCCACAGCCCCAGGCCCAGGGGTCATGGACCTGTTGGAGCAGGTCCAGAGGAGGCCACGAAGACGATCAGAGGGCTGGAGCACTTCTGTGAAGGGTAGATTTAGATGAGCTATTAGGAAGAAATTTTTCACTCTGAGGGTGGTGAGCCCCTGGCCCAGGCTGCCCAGAGAAGCTGTGGCTGCCCCATCCCTGGAGGGGTTCAAGGCCAGGTTGGACGGGGCTTGGAGCAGCCTGGTCTGGTGGGAGGTGTCCCTGCCCAGGGCAGGGGGGGGCACTGGGTGGGCTTTAAGGTCCTTTCCAACCCAAACCATTCTGGGATTCTGTGGTCTCCTGTCTATGCAATGCACCCTCCCAGCCTCCCCTCTCCCTCTCTCGCAGCGGGGTCTGGAGTTGCAGCAGAGTTTGCCTGGTGGGAGGCGGGCGGCTCTTGCAGCATCGTCTCTGGGCTTGGGACAGCGCGGTCCCCAGCAAGCTCTGAGTATATGGATCTTCACGGGCATGAGAAAGCGGCCAGGAGAAGTTCTTCAAATTAAATATTCTGTGGCAAAGAAACAAATTTGATGACACTGAAACTTCTCACAGATTGAGTTTGGTTTTGCCATATTTTTTTTGGCTTTAAAAAAGACAGTATTTTAAGCAGAAGTTTTGGGGCTTTTCCATCTGACGCCACTTCATGTTCTTAAAAAGTACAAAGTCAGTGAGAAAACTAGGCTCTTCACTTTAAACAAAGTTAAGTACTTCGACCACATGAAAAGGTTAGCCTTTGTTTTGTGGTTTACAGTTCTTTTTGCTTTGCTGAATTTTTTGAAAAGTTGTTTAATGTCAAGCCAATATTGGTGGGCTTTTTGGGCTGCAAGCAAACAGAAAAATCAGCTTTTTACACCCCTTCCCTGGATGATCTCCCAGCTGGCAGCTTTTCCTCCCCTTTCTGTATGGCAGCCTCCATCCCTGGATGCTCGTCTCCCTTAGCGCAGCTCCCCAGCAGGGGGGAGCCACCAGGCAGGGCTCCCAGGGGACTGCAGGGACCCCCACTGCCACGTCCTTCAGCCAGGCAGGGAGCCCACCTAGGTCTGCAGCAGAACACAAATTCATTTGCCATGAGTTGGATTAACATACACTGAAAATCAAATTGCAGTCTAACGGAGCTACTCACTGGCGGGTGATGTCTGCAGTGCAAAGGGAAGGAGCAGAGAGCCGGACAAGGTTCCCCACCACCAGCACACCCCTGTGCCCCTGGTCCCTTTGTCCCTGGGGGGATGCCATCAGCCCAGCCTCACTTCTTCCTTTACCTTTGGCAAAGAAGGTTCTGAGTTAAAAATTCCACAGGGAGGGACAGTGTCAGCATCTGTGGCTGAGATGTTTCTTCCTCCAGAAGCCAGTGGTTTCCCCAGCTCCAAAGCTGCTGCTTTCCCACCAAGGCCAGCAGGACGGTTTCCAGCCTCTCCCCAGTTCCCACTGTCCAGGGAGAGGGGCTGGGGGTGACCCTGCCAGCACGGGATGGGACTGGGGGTCCCACATACCCCGGCAGCCAGCGCCTTCCCTGGGCTCAGGTGCGGTTTTTTTCCCATGAACTGTTATTAGCCCTGTATGGGAGGTGATAATAACAAGCCGTTAATGGGAATCTGTTTGAGTGCCACTGTGTGGCAAGATCGTAAATTAATGGCCGTTTCATTTATTGTCATTTTATCCATAACAAGATGCTGATTTTCCCCCTGGGATAATGAAATTGGTCTGTAAGAACCATAAATCCTCACCGTGGTGTGAGGCTGGAGCAAGGTGTTGGATTAACGGGCTAATGACAGAGATGTGAAAGCTCATGAATCGCACAGCTGGGGGGAGAGCGGGCGGCCGCGCCGGGGGGAGCCCGCGCCAACACCCGCGTCGGAGCATTTATAAGGCTAACGTCAAGTTATTTCGGATGTCAGACCAGAAAGATGCACATAGCCCCTCCTGGCATGCCCTCGGCAGCTTGCATTTTCTGCCCACAGAAAATGGGTTTTTAAAGGCAAACCTGTCAGACCAAAACGGCCCAGGATCTTCACTGACCTTCAGCCCCATCAGAGGTGTCCCAGACAGATGCTGCTTGGCTTGCCTGCAGCCCGCGCAGTTCAGGGTCAGTCAGGAGCGAGGATTGATGACTTCTGCTCCCTTCACCAGGAGCATAAACCAAAAAAATATGCTGGAAATTTATAGGGTCTATTGAGCTGAAATGCTTCCTTTGCTGCCGTTCCCAGGACCAGCAGCCGAGGACCTTTATTCCGTGAACAAGCATGGCTTCAAAACAATGACTGCCTGGAAATAAAAATTAAAAAGTAAAAGCTTCTCATTATTAAGTCTTTAAATGGAAAAAGAGTTAGAGCTCTTAGGATGATGATGACCCTCTCCATACTGCTGCAGAGGTCCCAGTCACAACTGGAAAGAAACACACCTCTCCTCCTACCCATCCCTGCGGTGAGCCAGCCGCGGTGGTGCAGGCTCAGCCAGACAGCGATCCGGGGGCGAGGAACACTCCGGGAGGTCGTTGATCCGATCACTCTGGTCACACCAGCATGACACCACCACCTTCTCGCACCCCTCAAGTGCTTTAACCACCTCCCTGCTATCTGCTGGAGCGCTCGCTCCTTCCCCGTTTCTCTCTCCTCATCTCGCTCTCCCGTTCACAAAACGATCAGACCGGGCTGCGTCAGCTTCACCCAGCACAAGGTAGGAAACCTCACCAGGGCTGGCTGGGCAGAAAGGCTTCACCTCCCCAGGACTGCCCAGAGGCAGCAAAGTGGTCCCGAGGCAGAGGAGGACGATGTGTAGGAGACCCCCCCAGAACCCCCCGGAGCCCTCTGCAAACCTGCACCTCCTGTGGCCAAGCGATGAGAAGGGTTTACAGATTTTTTTTTTTCTCCTTGCATAATTCAGCAGCGATATCATTTTAAACATTGCTATTTTTCTCACTCAGATATGAGAAATATTAACTGGCCAGACTTTGCTGTGGCTGTCACTATCCTTTTAGCAGCGTGATTGCCAGTGGGGGATTTATAGTTCTCCCCACTCCTGGGTTATTTGAGTTTTGCTTTGCTGCAGGGCCAGGGCAACAATAAATTTCCTTCTCCTCTGCAACATGCTCTAACCTCTCATTTTCTAATAAAGCGTTAAACCTTGGAGCAACCCACGCTGGCCTCGGTGCTTGAGAGGAGTTTCAGCTGAGCCGAGGAGCCGCTTGCCGTGGGCTGGAGGGCACCGATATGGGCCAGTGTGGCTCTTCCCACAACGGCTCTGATGAATTCCAGGTTGCTTTTCCAAGGAGAGCCCCTCCTCGGGCAGAGACACCCCCTGCCCCTCCCCAGGCAGAGGCCGCATCCTGCCCATCCCCAGCAGCACTGCATCCCAGCTGGGCTCTCAGGGATGGGGGGGTGGTGATTTAGGGGGAAGCAGAGGAGGCTCTACAGCACTGCTCCGGTCAGCCCCCCCTGCTCAGCGAGGGGCTGGGGGGGATCAGCTCGTCTGGGCAGGGATGGTGAAATCAACCTGAGTTAAAGTCAGGGTGATGCTGAGCAGGGGACATCGCGTGATGCCCTTCAGAAACAGGCCGCCTGCAAGCTGGAGGAGTGCTAGAAGGCATCAAGGAGGAAACGCAGATCTGCCCGGAGAGACCTGACCAGGATGGAGTGACAAGCAGAAAGCAGCTCAGGGAGCTCCCCATCCCACCTCCCGCTCCAGCCCACACTCCTGCAGCACACAGTGGGCTCAACCCCGGCTGGATGGAGGCGAAGAGACCACAAGCACCCACCAGCAGCACTGCACCATCATCAAAACGGTGGTTATGATGTTAGAAAGGGTCCCAGCCTCACTCTGCAACCATCCGTGCCATCCACAGCCCTTCCCTGCTCCGTGCAGTGCCTTGGGAGAGGCTGACGGAGCATGAAGGATGGATGGGTGGATGGATGGTGGATCTGCTGCTGGTCTCATTACAGTAACAGAGGCGGCCATGGCATCGGGCTTTTACCGGCTGAGCTGTTCGGTGAATTACGGCAAGGTTCTGCGTTGTGGTAATATGATTTTTTCAATATATTCTGTTTGGATTGGCAGGTTGGTCTCACTCTTTCTCAACTGACTGATAAAGCACTAGACAGGGGATTAGTCCTCTTGGAAGCTAAAGAAAGAGGTAATTTGGGTTGTTTATAGCCTGCAGGGGTAGAATCAAAATGTACAATACTGAGAGAGTCAAACTTTTACAGCATACGGCACAGCTATAACTCAGAGCAAGTATCAAACATTACAGTCCTGTGAAATGCATTCCCGTGACAAAAGGCTGGAAAGGCAGGAAGAATGAGAGGAATTAATCTGTTCTTGGGACAAATATTGTAATGAAGACAGGAAATGCCAAGAAAATTAACCCCTGCCTGGGCCGGTTTTAGCATCAGACTCTTTGGTCCAGAAGTCTCACCTCTGCGCGTGGAGCGGTGTTGGAAATAACCCAGGCACCAGAGATGCTGCTGCTGGTTACACGCAGGGGCAGCCCCAATCTGACCTTGGCTTTTCTGCATTAAAAGAATAACAGCTTTCCCTCAACTGGGTTTTGCTGGATTTTCATAGCTATTAAATCTAATTGCTGAGATAGAGTTATAAAATTATAATTTTAACCATGCAATTTAGATGGAGTAACCGGTCGTCTATTTCTGTGATTATCCCTGATTATTAAATGAACAGCTGCCTCCAAATATGTTTGCTACAAACTAATTCAATGAGTGCATGTGCCTGAATATTCATGCCCCTGATTCGCAGCACAGACTTTTCAGACTTTTTCACTGTGGCTTTAAAAGTTAATTTATCTAGGCAATGGCAACAAATACACTTCCATCAGCTTCCGTTAGTGCTCCAGACTTTAACACTGAGTTTGGCAGCAAGCGAAAGTGTCCCAGCCCCTGCTTCAACGCCCGCTCGCAGCAGAGCACTTTCAGCGGAGACAGACATCAGTGTTTGTGTCGATCCCAGACTTCTCCCGTGTCTTGTTTGCCACTTTGACAACCCTTCTCTGCACAGCACTAACAAAATGTGACACTCCACAGTCTGTTTGTTTTAGCTTTTCCACTAAATTTTGCAACCACGCCAAGTAGCCAGGAAATAACCTGCCCTCCCCATGTGCTGAAATATGGATAAGGCTGGCTGGCGCGACAGCCAGCGAGCGGCTCCCCCGGCCTGCCTGTCCGCTGCTGCGACGAGGGATGGCTCGCACACGGCTCTGCAGCCATCGTTCCATTATGAATTTCATTTTCCTCCTTGCGAAGGAGGTGCCCCCCCAACTCGCTGCCAGCCAGGGTAGCGGGCGGAGGGGATGGAGCATCCCTGAGGCAGCAGGAGCGGTTCACAGCCCGCAGCACACAGGCATAGCTATGGGGCAGACCCATGGCAGTGAGTTACCACCGTGCTGGGAGACAAGCAAAGGCAGTGGGACACAGTGTGAGCGCCCTTCACGTGACATCTGCTCACTGCCAGATGCCACTCCTGTCCCCAGGGCGGTGGCAGCCAGCATGGACTGGGACAAAGAGGTGTCAGGGTCTCTCTCCCTGCATGGTATAAATGCTGCTCTCCCGGGCACAGTCTGCACGAATATTAAATGTATTTTTTTGGGCTTAAATTTCTGCATACTCTTCAGAGTAAGCCGCACTTCTACAGACTAGTAGAACATTTTAATAATATTCATGGCATGATACAGATTGTTTAAAAAAAAAGTATTAGCCTGTAACACAAGCAAGTGCCCAAGAATAGTTATTTCAGCCGATGCTGCTCATATCATGATGCATCGGAGTTTACCCTGGGGTCTCCCAACCTCCGTGGCAGCGTGCAGCCTCTGGAGCCTGACAGAAAACTCCCGCACTTGGGAATGTGCTGGGATTTACATACTTACTGGAGAGAAACAGCTGCTGCTCAGAAAGAGGCACGGCTCCCAGGATGCATTTCCGAGGTGCCTATTAGGCAAATGCTCAGAGCTGCGATGCCTGGGTTCTCCAGGCAATCCATCCTGCCTCCCCCGCGGAAACGCAGGCAGCCGCTCAGCTGGAACAGCCGAGCACCAGCCCAGAAAGTCAAGCCTGGTTTGGGGCAGTGACTTGTGCAGCCTCTGACTGCACTGCCTTCCTCCCATCCTCACAGACACATCCCTTGGCAAGCAATCACCAGTAAAAAAAAAAAAAAAAAAAAAAAAAATCCCCAAAAAATTTTTTTTAAAAATAAAAAAAAAAAAAAAAAAAAAATCTCCTAAAAGCTTTTATTAAAGATCTAAGAAAAAAAGAAGAGAAAAATCTGTTAAAGTATTTGAAATGTAAAGTAGGGCTTTCATTTTAACAGCATCCCTGATTCCTTTTGTCTCTCTCTGTATAGAGGTTTCACAAGAATATACACAGTTTGACAGACTTTCAGATGATATCAAAGAAGGCAACATCTGATTGTGGGGGGAAAAGAAACAGTTTAATGGAGATGGGCTAGAACTGTTGGACTCTGACCCGCTGCTTTGCAGAACCACCCAGGCAAGTGCCGATGGAAAGGAAAGATGTGGAGGGTACCGGTGCTGTGCTGCAATCTCTGCTAGAGAGTGGGGCCCATCTCTCTCTCACACACCCCCCACACTCCCCGCAGTGTGTGCCCATGCCAAAGGCAGTGCGGCCCCCCTCGGGGAGCCCTGGCCCAGGCGGTGGGACAGGGGGATAATGAGAGCTGTGCCCATCACCCCTTTCCCCTCCCCACCGCCTTTTCCCTCCCCTCCCACTGCACATCCCTCCATCAGTGTGTCCTGGGTGTGGAGTGTCTGGGTATGACTGGGGGGGTCCCCCCCACCACTGCAGTGTCCTACGGCTGACGCAGCACCATCTCCCCAGTTTTTCTGTGGGGAGAGCTTGCTTCCAGCTCCCCGCCTTGAAGTCTGCAGCCGGACGAGCCCTTGTCCCCTCTGCAGTCACTGCTCTGCAGGAGCCCTGAGCTGAGACGGGGAGGGGTGGACACGTCCCAGGAGGGGGTGCAGAGGGGGTAGCGGAGCCCAGCAGCACTTCTCCCAGGGCTGAGTCAAAGTCCAGCATTCAGGACAACTTCCAACCCCTGAGCAACACAGTGCCAGGTCTGCTAGTGCTAGATGGGGAACGCAAACACATGGGGTTGCACAGGGGCCATGCTGCTCTGCAGCCATCGCAGCAAGGGGAGTGAGGGAGCAGCGAGCAGATGGAAGGGACCCGTCCCCCCCGTGTGCCACGCTCTCAGGAATTGCCTGTTACCACCTCCAGGCCTGGGCCCCCCTGTGCTGCCAATACGGGCAGTAACCAGAGCACTTGTTGCCCCTAAACCTTCAGCTCCCCACAGGGGAGCTTGAACAGCAGATGCAGGAGTATAGAAGACATGCAGCAATGGTGCGATCAGGTGAGCCCCAGGGTTGCCACGGATGGATCAGGGAGGACGGTGCTGCCAGGCCACTGACCGGCGAGCTGTGCCGGGGACTCTCGTGCCGGAGCTTGGGCAGCCTCTCCCAGCAGAGCCCAGGGCTTGTGCTGGAGCCAGGAGTGAGCGGAGGAACCCAGCACAGAGAGGGATTAACAGAAGTACTGGCCATACAAGAGCTCCGGCCAGCAGAGAGCCGGACCCTCCTCGCGCTGTCAGACCACGGCGATGCCACAGGACAGTCCCGTCTGCCACGCTCTCCAACAGCCTCAATTTGGCCACACAGTGGGTGCCGAGGCCACACCACCCAAGAGGCACTTTGTGATGCGCTGGGCACAGGCACAGGTATTGGCTTCCAGAGACTGGCCCATCACTGGGGTCTGCTCTTTCCAGGCATCACCTAAGCGAATTCCCAAAGATCCACGTGGACAGGGCAGGAGATCCTTCCAAAGATCCTGCCCTGGGAGTGGGGGCTCGGCAGCGACCCCGCTCTTGGAGCCAGGGAGACAAAACCAGGCACCACAAAACACTCCTCCTGTTCTAACAAGAAGCAATAGATTAAAAAGCTAGTTAAAAATTCATCCAAGTAAGGCAGAGTTTCCCAAGCATATCAGAGTTAATATTTATAAAGGGGATTGTTGCTCAGTCTCAATTATCCTAAAAGCTTGGTACAATTGATGTATTGGAGAAACCACGAACACCGGCATGTCAGGGGAAAACCATTCCCTGTGACCGCTAACAAAATGCAATCAGATCTGCAACATGTGGAGCCAATTGATTTTCAACAAGTTATACAACGTAAACAAATGATTGATTCTCAGGCTCCTTTTATTTCCGAGCAAGCAGCCAGAAATCTCTCCAGCTACTCTGTGCAGGTAAGGCTGGTGGTAAACAAGGGCTGCGGAGGGGCAACATGCAGTCCTTTCATCAACCTGCAAACAGCAGGAGCTTTGATTTTTTTTTGTTCCCCCAGCCCCTTGAGCAGCCACTAAATAATCAACAATTCCTCAAGTAAGCAACCCCCTGATCATGTGAAATCTTTCTGTTGCCAGTGGTCACGTCGGAGCAGCTTCTGCCTTCAATGAGAGCCAGGAGTTTTTTATTGCCTTTCCATTTTGCCTCCTCTGATGTTTCCAGCCTTCCTCTGATTTACCCGAGACAGATGAGACAGGAATATCTCCAAGAGCTTTATCACTCCTCTGTCAGCGGCGGCTGCGAAGTCAACAGTGCGGTGGTGTGTGTCTGGACCGGCGGCACAGAGGTTGCTCAAATCGTTCTCCGCTCCCGGTGAAACCAATAAGCCATACTCCACTGCATCGACTCCGGTCCCGAGCCGTGCCCCCTGGTTATGTCAAATTAAATCTCAGCCCATCACCGGCAGAATGCCAATATCAGCGAGCATCCCTGGGCACCCCCCTGGGGCGGGGGGCACGGAGGGGTGGGCACCCCGGGAGCTGGGGATGCAGCTGCCCGTGCAGCGCCCACCCCCTGCCAGCAGGGCCGGGGGCCACGGGGACCCGCAGGCCACCGGGGTGCCAACCACTGGCACATGTCACCCCCCAGATTAGCCACCTCCACCAGAGCTGAGGGGCACAGGCCCTGTGGTTGGGGAGCTGCCTGCACGGACTTCGCCAGGGTGAGGGGGTTTCTCTGCACACCTCCTGGTGACCGCACGCCTCTGCACCACCCGGACACACACCGCTGTGCAAAAACTGCTCCCGACATGGGCCTGTCTACCCGGGCACTGCTGGAGAACTGTGCCCATCACATCCGACAGCATCTCACCCTGCACAGCTCCTCCTGGGCTTTGCATTGGTACCGAGACCCATGGGCAAGGGGTGGCGCATCCTCCCCAGCTAGTGCTGCACACCACCAGCAGTCTTCTCACCTCGCACCTTGTGTTTTACTTCTCCATCACTCACATTCTCCTTTTCCCCCCGACCTACGCTCCTGGTCGCATCCTTCTCAGCCTTGCGGTGGCGGGGATTGTTTTGGGGACGCAGAGGCACCAGCACCAGGCAGAGCACGCTCCCGGTGCAGCTCACTTCGCTCTGGCTCCCCTGCCCTTCTGGGCACCGCTGGGGTGCTGCAATGATTACTGATGGAATATCTGAGGAGAAGAGAGTCATGTTGCCACGTTGCAACAGCAATACAAATGCGTTTCCAGAGCTCCACCACCTGCTTGATTACACCCTGTTTGCAGGATGACATGCACTTGGGTGTTTCTGTAGCGCAGTGTCCCAGGCAAGGGGGAGCCATGTGCCAGCCCATGTCCCAGATCCCTGGGGGACAAAGGCCCGGACCAGATTTAACAGCCCCTTGCAAGAACTAAGGAGCCCCTGAGAGGGCGGAAAGGGCCAGCGGCGGGGCAGAGGGGGTCACTCCCTTGTGACAACAGGTGAGGAGGGACTGGGTTAGGCAAGGAGCACGTTGTGAGTTAAGCTACATCCTCACTGGGAAAGAGAGAGGAGAGGGGATGCGCCAGGGAGCAGCAAGAGAAATGCAGGAGAGCATCTGGGATGGAACTGGAGGAGAAGAACGCTCCAGCCACTGGCCAGGAGGTCGGGGCTCATTCCCCACCCAGCCGAGGTACCGAGGAGGTGTGGACGCCGCTTGTTACCCCACGTGAGCTGCAATGGCGTTCTTCTCCGTTTGCAGTTCCCTACATTAGCTGCGCCTCTGCTCCGCACGCTGCTCTGCCACAGACGGGTCTCCTCTTCTCTTGGCACTTCACGGGGGTTTAAGGCTGACCCTGGTGAACCTGGGAGGCTGAGGGCACTCTGCTCGCCCAAGGATGCCAGCGACCTCGTGCTGGGAGCTGAGTGCTGCAGAGCCGCCATGCGGGCAGGGGTCCGCAGGCAGCGCCGGATGGGGGGTGGAGCCCCATCCCACAAAACAAAGACTACAGAGGGATGCCTCCTGGGACATCCAGCATGCTGGGCTGCAGCGGCCCTCCCGGCCACCAGGAACTACAACCTTCCCAGGAACCCCCCACACGGGGGATCCCGAGAAGGGATAGAGCTGCGGGGGGGATCCCAGCGCCACCATCCCGGCGCCATTTGCGGTGGCACATATGCTGCGCGGTGGGTTTGTGGCGCCTGCGGCGTGTCGCACGGCTGTCAGGCACAATGCCCGCTCCCGGTGCCAATGTCTGGCACGATTTCCCCGCAAGTGGGCACAAATTCATCCGACAACACAAACAAAGGAGGAGGCAGCAAAGTCGTCGCTTGCGTGGGTGCTGAGAGATTCCTGCACAGGGAGGGACTTCGCCGGGGCCAGGAGTGTTTCTGTTTAAAATTAAAATGGTCTTTTTAAAGCAGATTAAAACTCGTTATGAAAGCAACCATGAACATCTGTGATCTCACAGCAAAGACTTTCACAGCTCTTTTAGAAATTGCCCTGTTCCTATTATAATATCAGCATAATTCTGTCTCTTTACTACAAGCTTGCAAGATATTTATATTTCAAATAATTTTTTACAGAGTTCAACTGTGAATTGCAAGCTGTTTTTTCTGCTTATGTATTAATTGTATGTGTGTGTCCAGTGCTAAGCCTTACTGCCATGTAATTTGTACAACGTAATTAACCATGTAGAAACCATAATACATCGCGTTTGGAGGAGTTACATCCAGTTAATCTAATTGACTAATAACATGTTTTCATTTAGCAGCACGTACTGTATTTCCAGTGATTGAATTAATGTCATGTTAACGGCTGCTTTTTGCAACAACATTTGGCATAAATTGCATTAAAAATTGATGTTCGTACAAATGTATTTTGAATACAGCTCAGCATGGGGTCTGGGAAAACACTCCTGTTGTTTATTAAATCAGCTCAGTTTGCAAGTGCACTCAGAGGAGCAGCACCGCGAGTGCCCTGTCCCATTCACTGGCAGGACTGCGGGGGGGCCCCTGCGGCCCACTACCCCCCCCCGGGTCCTGTCCCAGGTCCAAGCCTCCCCCGGCTGCAGAAGGACAGACTCTTCTCTCTCCCTTGGGCTTGCAGGGCCCAGGGTTACAGCTTCCCCGCGTGGGCTCCTGAAACAGGTTTTAAAAGGAATCTCTGCTGATGGAAAGACTGTGGTTGGAAAGCTCTGGGCACCTGCTGGGGAAGAGACAAACCTGGAGACGCAATTAGCCGTGTCCCTGGGTAAACTCCCCACCGCTGTGCCTGTCTAGCCTGCCTGCCTCTCTCCCACGGCGCCCACGAGGGCAGAATGAAAACATGCTCCGCAGCCGCCTCCTTCCCTCCCGTCTGTATTTGCACATGGTCCCGAGGGAGGCGGATCGATGCGCCCGCAGCCGGGAGACTAACACTCACTTTGACCTGCCACGGGAAACAAATCGGATCACACAGACCAGGCCCCTCTCCGACAGTTTTCCATCTTCAGAGGCACAAGGAGAGCAGGCATCCTCGCAGCACAGCCTGTGGACCACAGCTGGAGGCCGGCAGCGTCCGAGTCTCCTGCCACCAGCACGCTGAAGGAGCCAAAGTATCTCCCTCGCACCGAGGGTGGCTCCAGAAGCTGCTCGGTCTCGGGTGGCAGGTGGGGACTGCAATTGAAAGGAGTGCTTGAGAGATGGGATCTGCTGCGCTCAAGTGAAAGCTCCAGCAGGGGCTGCAGCCTTTGGTTTCCATGTGCATCATCAGTCCTTAGCTTCAGTCTAAGCCAAAAGCAAAAATACGGAAATACAGGGGGCAAAAGGTGTGTTGGCAGCACCACAGCCCAGCCCAAAGCTCTCAGGAGCCTGCTGGCAGGGAGAGCTGCCCAGGGGGGAGGACACGCTCCTCGCAGCATCACTTGGGCCACCCCAGTGGGAGTGGGAGCGGGCAAGGATGGTGCCCAACCATCCCACGCACACTCACTCACCACGGCTGAGCAGATCCACAGCCTCGGCCCCAGCACGTCCTGGCAGGGGGGCAGAGACCCCCGCCGGCCTCACCTAGACTCCCGCAGGCACCAGCCTGCCAAGATGCCTCGGTTCGGGGGGGGGNTGTGTGGATCTTCTGTACGCATTTCGAATGCACTTAAATAAAAAATCATCTCCTCGGGCTGGAGCCCAGGCTGCGTGGAGGAGAGAACGGCAGAGCTCCCGGGGCTGCCTGGGTTCAGCACGCTCTTGGACTGACACTTGAGGGTCCCGCTCGGCAGCACGGGGAGCACGCCTGTGGGGTGCCTCCCACCTCTCATGCGCACACAAACACACGCACACCCCCTCTCCCCCCCCCTTTCTTCCTCCTTGCGGTGATGCAGGGGTTCCTTTTACTCTGCGGTGAATAAATAACAAGAGCTGGGTTTTGATTCTGCACGGCAAAGATGCTGCTTTGAGGGCTGCCTGTGATCCCTCGGAGCCTGCTCACTCTGCCTTTGTTGTACAGCGCTGCTAGAGAGGAAAATAACGGCTTATGAAATTCAAGGTGCAAAGTGGAGACTGCCAAGGAAAATGGTGAGCCCACATGGGCTTTTCCCTTTTATGCTTGAATTTACATAGGGTATCTTGGACTTCATTATTTACAGATTGTGTCTTTCCTAATTCCTTTGACAGGTCTTGAGTGGTGGAAGGGACGTGCCAGCCTGGGAATGCCCTGAGAGGTGAAACAAACACAAAGCCACTGACTGTTTCAGATCCACTGTCCCCTCTGTCCCTCCCTCTCCCCTCTAGATTGAACCATCTGCAATGCACACATTTGAAACGTGAAAGCAGAATTACCGTGCTGGTGCCAGTCCCCTCCTCAGGCTGTCGTTACCTGTTGGATGGCGGTGAGGTTTCTGCCTTTGGCACCTTCAGTGTCTCCTCCTCGGTCACCCCAGCACGGGGCTGCGCCCTGCACATCACTGCGCTGGCTCACCGCATTTCAGCACGGTGGGACGGGCACCCAGCTCCTCTGTACATCCTGAGCCACCTGGGAAACAGAGAGGATGCTACTCTCCTGCCTCAGAGGGTCAGAGGCTACTTGCAGGTGGCAGCAGGAGTGCCCACGGCATGGTGCCACTGCACTGGTGGGTAAGGAGAGCTCTTTCCCAGGAACAGGAGCCTCCTCCTCCCTTTTCCCACTCCTGCCGCGCCGGGCAGGGTGATAACAGGCATTCATGCATTTCAGCTCCACATAATCTCCATCTTTCTTCACTGATCATCTATGCGCTTTCACCAACAGATGTGGGCAAAGGAGGGCAGTGTCAGCGCTGGGAGTTTGGCCAAGGGGGAAGTGCCCCAAGCACCTTAGAGTCAGAAGAGATCCTTGAGATCCAACACATGAACTTCAGATCTCTACGGTGCTGCCAGAGGACTAGAAAAAAGCCTTTGGAATAATGATCTGGAGAGCCAGGAGGAACCTGGCAAGCTCGTGGGACGAGCATCCTGGAGCAGGAAGCCTGGAAGCCCTGGCCTGTGGTCTGCATCCTCTTCAGCCTCAGCCTCTCCAGTTTCTGCTGACACAAACCCTGTGTCTCTGCTGGGATGTTGGCTGTGGCAGGATCCTCCCTCGAGCACCTTTCCGAGTTTAGTGCTTCTGACCAGATCTGGTGACACTTTAGCAGCACCAGCTCTCTGTATTTCTCACATTTTCGGTACAGGGAACAGATGAGCTGTGTTTTGTGTCTCTTCAGCAGTACGGTACTCTAAGAAACAGGGCAGGAAACACTTCTTGCAAAGCCTCAATATTTCTGGACTCAGTGGCAAAGGCTGAGATCATGTTCATAAGCCACTCAGCAGCTGCTTGCTGAGATCATGTTTATAAGGACCACAGCTTCGCGATTGATTATGATTTTTTAGCAATTTAAAATCAATTAAAGGAGAACATCAGCACATAGTTAGGAAATAATGCTCAACACTTCCCACGCAGCCAGGGCAAACCACCTTCCCTGTGAAGATGGATCTGAGTTGGAAAAACACAGCAAGCACAGCAGGACGTCGGTGTTCGCAGCACAGCTAAGCTCAGAGCTGGTGAATGAGATCCACAGATCTGCGCATCACGCTTCCAATGAACAACTAGAAAATCTCTGGAAGATGTGACCGCTGATTACCAGCCCTGCGGGTGGAGAATTTACTTAATTTAAAGCAACAGGTAAAATGAGATTTATTGGAGAAAATTGTATCTAACATCAAAGTGAGTTAACTAAATGCTTAGAGGTCACTTTTTAAAGTAGGTTCAAATAGAATACATGTTATAGAACTTGGGGATGGCATTTTTACTTTTTGTTTCCTTTCAGACTTGTGAACAAATTTAGTACTCCTAAACAGGGGCATAATAGTACTAGACCTAAGCATCCGCAGTGCAGCCAGGCGACACGCAGGGCTCCCGGCAGCACTGCTGATGCACCTGCATCCCAACAGGCAGCTGCCAGCCTGGTCACCTTGTCCTCTGCTGCCACCTCTTACCTCTGTCCCAGCAGTTCCCCATGCTCCATCACCTCTGGAAGCGAGGAGTGCGACCAGGCTGGCCCGACGGCTGGGCTGCGGAAAGCTGCCAGCCGGGCTGCTGTGAGCACAGTTTGGCTGCTGAGTAAAGTCACACAAGCACCGTCAGAGCGCAGGATCCATGGGCTCTGCAGCACCAGGCTAACCCCATGGGGGGGCACAGACCACCTGGGGATGCGGTAGCCCAGCACCCTCACACCGCTCTCCCCGAGCCGGCACCAAGGGTCTCCCCAGCTGTACCCGATGCCCAGCCAGCACCGGCTGGACCTCGCTCGCTGCACTGCCAGCGAGCACAGGGACCATATGGCTGTGAAATAAAACCACATCCTTCTGTGGCCTCCTCCTTCCCCCGTAAAACTGCTTAAAAATTGAATTTCTCTTCCCTCTCCAAAACAGGTATTTAATTCTGGTGAAATACTATAACTTTCCTACAGGGAAATCCTGCAAGCGCACCGGCATGCTCTCACTCTCTGAGTGAAGCAGCCCCTGACACACGCAGCACAACAAGGAAACCCGTTACCCCCCTGCTGCTGCCTTCACCGCCCCTGGGAGGACGCAGGGCAGCACCTCCTGCCTCAGGAGGAGGGAGGGTTTCAGCCACGGGGACACGGCCGGGGTGGCATTCAGCCTTCCAGTACCTAAAGGGGGCTTACAGGAAGGATGGGGAGGGACGTGTAATGATAGGAAAAAGCGTAATGGTTTCAAACTGAAGGAGGGTAGATTTAGATTGGATATTACAAAGAAATTACTGACTGAGAGGGTGGTGAGCCCCTGGCCCAGGCTGCCCAGAGAAGCTGTGGCTGCCCCATCCCTGGAGGGGTTCAAGGCCAGGCTGGACGGGGCTTGGAGCAGCCTGGTCTCAGTGGGAGGTGTCCCTGCCCAGGGCAGGGGGTTGGAACTAGATTGTCTTTAAGGTCCCTTCAAAGCCGAACCATTCTATGGTTCTATGACACGCAGGACCTCTCCCCATCTGGCCAGGATGCTGCTGTCACAGGCGCTGCCCGCAGGGGATGGGGACACCCGCCACCAGCAGTGTCTCCCGATAGCAGGAGGGCACGAGGACACTCGGAAAGCCCTCACTGCCAGGGCAAAGAGAAGAGACCTGCTGCTGGCACAGCTCAGCTCCTTGCTCCTGGGGTCCAAACAACCCCCATACTGACCAGCTAATTTTTCCACATTTTCTACTGCTCTTTGATAAATACCCAAATATCCCTTCTTTGTTCAGGGATATTTGTTTATCACAGCACTGCCAACACAGACACCTTTCTGAATGTTCCAAATAAATGGGTCGGACAGACAACCAGGCCTGCTGCCACCGCCAGACGTGTCCACCCTGCATGCTCCCCCCAGGGACAGGCACTCTACTCTTGCTCCTCTGGCTCCAGCAAATAGATGTACCTCTTCTCTGCTCCCTGTGGGAGCAGGAGATGGAAAGAGGGAGAGGATAAAGTCATTAGAAGCAGTTCCCAGCACTGGCCACTTGCTCCGTTCACGACCTACGCTCAGCCTGCAGCAACCAGGGCTAATTTAATCGCTCCCTCCCATGCAACAGAGAACGGGCAGTGGGGGTCATATCTCACATTCATTCCCCACTTCACTTTAGCACAGAGCTTGGGACAGCAGAGCTGGGGGTCACAGGGCTGTAGTTCAGGGCTGCTGAGCTCCTTCTCCAAGGGAAGAAGGAACAGTTGCTCCTTGGCTCAGGCAGGAGTCGGTCAGGGGAAAGCATGGAGCTCCGTGGGCATTGCTAGGGTTTACATCCAACAGAAACTTTTTCCCCTGTTTCTCCTTGACGGATTCAAAGTTGTGATTTTTTCATTCTGTACCCAACAGTGCATTCTGTTCCTGCTGGGAAGGAGGGGTTTGGCTTAAGATACTTGTAAAAGCAAAGGAAAAAAGGACAGGAAAATTGTTGGTTGTAGAGGCACTTGTCCGGGAGCCTGGAAAACAGGAAAACAATGCACAGTTACATTTGTGCTGGTGACAGACCAATATCTTGTCTACTCACATTTTCCATTCCTTTACAAAAACATATCTTCACCATCCGTGTAAGCACCATTCCTGCGCTGCAGCAAAACTCAAGGGGCTGTAAAAGGCTCCACAAGTGGCCCGTGAACTGGGAGTATGTCACAGCTCTGCGGGGAGAAAGCTTCCCTTCCTTACCTTGTTGTCTTCTTTGCAGGTTAGACAGACTTAATTTTCCATCTCTCATCCAGTTGTTGCTCATTAGCTCCATGGGCGAACGTCCCTGTACACAATCTGTACTGTGGCAGGGGGACGTACAGGAGCTTAGTTACTATTACCAACGTCACCAGCTTTAATCCCACGGCATCCACAGCCTCCGTGGGTGTTACAAAGAGCTGCCTGCAGCCCACGTGCCGTTCAGCACGACTTACCTGCGGGCGCTGTCTCTAGCTCAGTGTGCACACAGCGAGGGAAGAGGTACGGTGTCCTACGGATTACATTTGAATGGGCAGAGATGGGGTGAGAAAGGCAGCACCAAACTGCGAGGCAAATAACGCAACAGAGAGGAGCTTTTGCCTCCACGGGCATAACTGCTGGGAAGCAAACCTCAGTCGAATGGGGAATCGTCAGCGAGGAAGGAGGCAGGGTGTGGGCTGATGCCGCCAGAGAGAATGCCACTGCCTAGGAGGCCTCTGCACACCGCAAAGAGAGCCGATCTCTGCAGATTCCAAAGGCAAATCAGCGATTCCAGTTTCCACACGAGACTCAGCACAAACAGGACCGACAGCCCCAACTCACTGGGATGTGCCTTGTTCGTCTCCAGTGTGTTGTTGCAACCAGCATCCCACCTGAAATCCCCGGGAAACAAAAGCATACCCAGAAAGACTTAAATCACAGAACCATATAGTAATTAAAAGTCATGTTCATAACAGAGTCATTAGTGCTGATTCTCACACTTTACATAGGAGCAGCACACAATAATCATTTCCAATTAAATTACGCTTCTCCAAGGCGCATTAACCACTTTTATCCATCCGATTAATTGGACCCATCTTTGCTGCGTGGGGCAGAGTTACATCACTCCGGAGGGAAAGCAGACAGTTAATAAAAATTGTTGCGGTGGTACTAATGCAGGAACACTTTGCTATCAAACACGTACGCTCACACAGACACTTGCTGCTAATTGTCTACTCAGACACGGACGCGTGGCTTTACCTGCGCACCTGCGGTCAAGCACTGAGCAGGCAAACACACATCTCTTGGAAAGAATGAAGTGCACGTTTTGCAGCATCAACATCTCCAGAAGACATGTCCTCCAAGTCCAGCACTACCATCCAATTTTCCTGGCTTCCTGGGACCTCACTCCCACCCTCCCTTAGCTGCCGGCCTGCTCTGCAGGGGATCAGAGCGCCCGTCGCTGGGGCTGGACCCAGCAAACCAGCATCCCATCGCCCACCCCGAGCTCTGCAGCAGCATTGTGCGACTGGACGCTCGCTTCCCTCTGCTCTGCTAATTACTGCTGTGTGACAGGGAGACTCACCAGTCACCCCGACTCCACACCAGCACGCTCTGATCCCGCCGCTCCCTTCCTCCGGGGACGCGGTGCCCGGCAGTTCTGCTGAAGGCAGAGGCTTCGGTGAGAGAAATTGCACAGGGCCCAATTTGTGCAGGAAGCGCTGACCTGCTGCCATGACCTGGGGGTGAGATTTTATTTACTTGAGAGGGATGAATGTTTCCATGCAAATTCTTCAGGCACTCAGTTCTTCAGATTGCTCTTGGCAAGAAATGGAGATTCTTCCCACGCAGCAAAGGAGACATCGCTGCAGAATAGCAGCACGAGAGGGAGAGCACGCATTTAAACCCACGGTGACTGGGACATTTAGATGTGTGCAGGGCGGTTAGAGTGTGCTTGCAGACAGCGCAGAGACACGGCAGCAGCTGCACAGGGGATGGAGCCCCAGGGTGCATTCCCAACAAGAGCTAAGGAGAGATCTTATAAAAGAGTTGCCTGGGATTTTGCGATAGGGTCAGTATGGTCGGTGAGCACTGCCGCTTCATCATGATGGCAGTTCCTCTGTGGGAGCAGACACTCGGACACCTCATGGGGTTTAAAGTAAGTCCTTATGACAGGAGACAGTGCATCAGAGCTGCCAAGTGCACCCAGCTAAGCAATACCCACATGGATTCCAGGGAGCTGAGCGAGGAAACGGTCAGACTGGGTGGGCACTGGAACCTCACCAGGGTCCCCAAACCAGAAACACGTTGAAATGAGCAGGAATGGGAGAGAGACAACCCGTGCCTAAGAGGGAGAGGTCTTTTCCAGGATCCTGCCTGATGAACCTCTGACCTGCACCGAAGGGGAGGTGTTGGGACGGCAGAGGGATGTGTATGTTTGTATTTCTGCGTGTCCCTGCCCATGCTGTAGGGGAGGAGCACTCTCATTCATTCCCTCCACAGGCACAGATGATATAGCCTCAGGAGAACGCAGTTATCAAAATGTTATAAATTGCTACCTTTTAAATAGTAGGATAATTTGCTAGTCCATTACAGAAGGAGTTGTAGGATACAGAGAGCACACTATGAAAAATTATGCCTTCTGCGTCACTGCTGACCTCCGCAGCTGAGGTGCTCTCAGAACTGTTCCATTATGTCAGACTACCCTGAGCAATTAGCCATCCGCCAGAGCTCCTCAGCACGTCATGGTGCCACAGAAGACACCACACGCTCCTGACAGCTCCCTTACTGGAAGCATTGGCTGCAGAAGTGTCATTCGCCATCGTGTCACCGTAACCCATGGTCACCAGTAGATTGCTCTCAGCAGGGAAAACCTCAGTGCCTCTCTGCAGCCACCTCTCCTTCTGTAATCACGGCATTTTTGTAGACCTGGCTGTGAGCTGAGCCAGTTAATTTTAGTCCAGCAGTTTCATTCTAAGAATTCTTCACACATGGAAACAATCCTTTTTGTGACCAGTAGTGGTTTTAGTGACAGTGCTGCTGACAAACACTCTCTGTGCAAAGTGAGCAGAACTGCAGCCTCTTCTGGCATGGCAGCACTGATGCTTCCCAGCGGGACGTGTTCCTCTGAGGCTGGAGTGGAGGCAGTCGTACTCCCGGTCTGGCATCTTGCTGAAAGTTTTCCAAGTCTCCTCTTCTCATGACAGTCCTCCACTGCAGCCCTATCACAGTCTCATTATCTCTAAGATTCCCAAATCATATTTTCTCTGTGTCGAAGCAAGATACAGTTTTTCTACATAGTCTGTAGTTTTTTGTCCAAGCAAAATGTAGTCTACGATACAGATCATCTTAAGTCTCTTTCTCTTAAAGGATTCTTAAAACTCCTGCAGGTCTTGAAGACAGGGATATAAACCTTCCCTCTGCATCCCACTGATGAAGAGATACATTCAGAGGTTCCCTTTCCCAAAGTCAGAGGCAATTTCCCTTAAAGGGAGCTTCTTAAGGCCAGGAAAGACACAAGGAGCCTTTGCGGTACCACCTCTAGCGTCACACAAAAGCAGCGCAGCCAGCAGATGGGGATGAGCCACAGTGGAGCAAGTTACCTCTGCAGATGACCCTCCTGGAGAGCACTGTGGATGGTCACAGCCTTGGGATGGGTCCTTACACACAGCAGTGGAAAAATGCTCCTCTCTCCCAAGACCGTCCTTCACATCCTCTGCTGCACCTGCTCCCAGGTACCTCTGGGCTCTGCCTTTAGTCCCCTCTCAGAAGACTGATGTTTCACACCCCTCAGCCCAAAAGCCAGGGAGCAACTCCTGCACTTGGATCCCTGAATGGTCATAGACAGCCTTCACACATTACAGAGACCACCCTGGTTCGTGCCATTAAAGGCTGTTTCCTTATCTTCCAGGCAAGATCCTCCTAACAGCGAGGTGCAGCCAGCAAAGCTGTTTATCAGCCCAAGATTGCCTTGCAGTTTGGGGAAGAAGGTAGCTCCAGGCCTGTTCAGCTCTCCCCAGGAGAATTACGTACATTACACTGGTTTTGTGCAAGGCAAAGGGATGTTTCTCCTAACCTGTGTTTAATTTCTGCACGTAAATCCCTCTGAACCTAAACTTCCCTTTTGTTTTACGTGCTTAGATATTTCCTTGTGAGTTGCAGGCAAAATCCATGTCCTGGCACACACATAAAAGCAAATGCAGAAGGAATGTGTCCTAGCAATATAAACATCATCCTTGGAGATAAATCTTTTCTTGCTGGGGAGGAAACCCTCAAGGCTCGCACACACACCAGCTATTAATTTCTCTCAAAATATATACATTTCAGGATAAAAATATACACGTAAATACAGGATGTGTTACTCACAGGCTTTCTGTTCAGGAGGCAAGGTGACAATTGGCAGTTCATAGGAAACTTGCACGCAACCTACTTACAAACAGCTTATTAAAAGCGTATCAACCATCCAACACCTGGGAACAGCCAGCACCCTGCAAACACGCACAGATTGTATCACACACAGAAAATACACGTGCTGCGGCCACGCTGGTCTAGAAAAACACAGTAAAACAGGAAAATGCAGGAAGGGGCTGCAGCAGCGTGAGGATAGGGGGTTGGAATGGGAGGAGGTTCCTGGCACAACCTGGCAGGGGGGTCCTGCAGCCCCCATCCTCCGCAGACTGTGCGCCTTGTGCAGCCACTTGTCTTCCAGGGGATGGAGCCAACGGTCCCGCCATGGGGGCCGTCGTGGTCCTGCTGGTGGGGGACAGCTGGGAGCAGGGGCAAAAGCTCCCCGGTTTGCTACCTCCACATCCACATTTCTCACAGGAAACACTATCAGGAGCTTTGCGGGATCGTGCATATGAATTGCTTTGACCTCACTTAGTCTGATATGGCGGGGTATTAAATCTCTATTTTTCAAGCATTAAGCCTGTGTAATAGAAGGATGCTGCGAGCAATTTGCAATAAGATGAAGGGATATTACTGTCCTGGGAGACAGACAATCCAACCACATCCACAAATTGATAACAGAGATAGTGGCTTAGGTTCGTGCTAGCTATTAATTAAGGGCATGTTTTATGTGGTAGACAATACCAGCTTACACAGGCAGGTACTTGTTGGCCTTCCCTTCCCTGCGGTGAGCAGCATTCCCAGAGCTGGACTACAGCCAGGTGGGTTAGCTTACCTTGCTGAACTGCAGTTCACACACTTACATTTGAATCTCTGACAGGCAAAATTAATTTCTCAAGCCTTTAGCGCGGCAGCATCAGAGCGGCTGTTCTGCTGCTCACGAGCGGCCGGCGGCTGCTGGGAGCCGCTGCCGCAGGGAGCAGCGTGGGAGCCCTCCTTCCAGGGACATTCAAAGGCTTGGCCAGAGCAAAGAGCTAGCAACTGTGTTGAGAGCTTGTACGTCTCTGGCTGCTAATGAGCAGCTAACCATGTTCCAAGCTCTTCCTTTGCCCTCAGAACTTGCTGCCTCATTATCTGGCTGATCCCCAGCTCTCAGGCAAAGAAATCCAAAACCAGATTATCATTCATTCTTGCCTCTCCTTCTCTCGTCTCAGCTGTTGGCAGCATTCCACTCAGCCAAGGGATGCGATCCCACTCCCACTCGATGCCCTCAGCAGGCTTTCACTTCCCACCCCCTGCAGTGGGACTCTCCCAGCATCTCTCATCCCTTAATTTACTCAGGCTTCTAACTTGTGTCCTAATTACCAACAGAATATTACCCTTCTACAACTTTTGCTCCTCACTCTGGAATTTAGCGGCAAGCCTGCAACACGCCCTGAAAGCTGATCCCCTCTCCGATGCGAAAGACACAGTGCTGCTCCTGCTTCGCTCAAGAAAACCTCTTCCAGGTCCCACTTTGGTTCTCCGAACAGAGTCAGCCCGCTCAGGGAGAGCTCGCAGCCGCCCACAACGCCTTGCAAGGTGAAACACCACACAGTGCAAGAGCCAAAAGTCAGGGTGGGCAATGGCTCCCAGGAGTGAGGGCAACAACTAGTACCCCCAGAGTCTGCCAGCCAAGGTACACGGTCTACTGAGCATCAGCAATCCCACCGTGTCAGAGGGCTCTTCCGGAGGGCGTCTTCCCTGATGAGTGTTGCCCAAGAGGCTTTGTAGAGTTAAATGCTGCAGGTCAGCAGTGGAAGGATGTATATAATATGGAGGAAATCACATAAAAGTCCTGCGTGATGAATGAATCAAAGCATCCCTTCTTATGGGCAGGCACCTATGGAGAAGAACTGAGACAGAGATAAATCAAGGTAGGCTAGGGAGACAGAAGAGATTTATTTTTTTCCAGATGGGATTAGAGAACAGCTGGAGAATTGATGAGGTGGCGAGGACAGGAGATTGCTCCCGATGGCAGGCTCCTGCTGACGCTGCTGCCCACACCAAAACCCCTGTGCTGGGGCCCACAGGCAGGTCACACACACCTTTCTGGGAAATTGTGTTCAAAGACCTGAGGAACTTCCAATAGGAAGCGTGACCCCTTACGAACCAAGACAGTTCCCTCTAAGCTCTTCTGATAAAATCTCCCTTTGCCACTGGTTTCTGTCATCAGCAAAGGCATTTCATGGCAAGCAAAGCCCCTCATATTTGCCTGGAAACAAAAAAAATGCAGGGCACATCATTTGTCCAGTGGGTCACCTCGCTACATGCCAAGCTGAAGGAAAGAAGGGATCAAGGGCCACGGGCAATGCCAAAGCTGTAAACAGCGCAGGTCTTCCTGAAACCTGGAGAAGCCACTCCAGCTTTGAATCGTTCTGTATTTCAGGGATGACAGTTGATGTGATGTGGGCAGGGAGAGCTAGAGACTTCATTTGGACCTAGGACACGTCCATGAGCTGGACAGGGTGTGATTTGCCATGTGCCCAAACGCATACATCCCTCACTGGGCAGAGGCAAGGGTCTGGAAGTGGGCTGCTGAAGAAGAGACATCTGGTAAATGGTGAGAAATGAAAAAATTTACAAAACTAAGGGAAAGAAAGGACAAGCTGGAAGTCAGGCCCCTGAGAAGGAAAGGAGCATCCTTTGGTGTCAGAGAGCACATATCCACAGCCTGCAGATCCCACCTGGCTGCAGACTCGCCCCCGTCTGCCCTGTCTCTATTAAAAGCCTGATACACACACGCTTATGAGACCAAAACTTGTCCCGGGATGGCAGTGGTCATTAGTCCAGCAAGTCCGGGATCCTCTGTGCTTTTCCCTGCTCTGCATCCATATCCACATCCTACCCTACTCTTTGAAGCCAGTATCTGTACTGCACCTTGGCATATTGTGGATTACAACATTTCAGGCTGCCTGCTGCAGCTCAGCTGCATGTCTGATCTTGGGTGAGGAATTTCTCTTTATACCAAACTGTCTATTCAAGTCATAAAAATAGGCTTTTTTTCCTTCTGTAAGTGCAACACTTTTCATATTTTTACTTCCAGCTGTCTAGATAGTATTTCACTTTTTTCATTTCTAGTGCTCGCTCTCAGTTATTTAATGTGAATTTCTAGGGCACGGTGCCCTTAGCAGACATCAGAGCAATATAACACAAGAAATCAGATATATACTGTTCCAGGAGAAGGCAGGAACAAAAAGACAAACTAGGCTCTTAATACATATGGTGCTTTTGATTCATGGAATATAGAAAATTGTATTTGATTATATCTGTAATGGATCCTCGTAACTTTAGATTAGGGTTATGCTGATGGCCCAACTAATGGACAGTTTATTGCTGGAATAGATTTCATCCTATCATTTTTTTTTCCTGGTATCAATTACTTTGAATGTTTAAATGTCTCATTTCTCTGGATGTTTATTGCTCAATTTTCCTTTCTAAAAAAAACCCCTACACACACACACAATGCCCCTGGTGCTCCTCTGCTAAGTTGCAAGGAACTCAAGTTCGTGTGCTCCTGGAGCCCAGAAGCTCCTGTCATCTACCAGCTGCATAGGTCAGAATAAGATCCGCATTTCAGGCTTACAGTTACCGAAATCATCGCAGTACATAAGCCATGAGGTAACGGAGCCAAAGTTCTTTTAGCAGGCATAGGGATGCTATCGGAAAAAAATAATAATTTAAAAGGCTTATTAAATTAACCTGTCTAAAAAGGAAAAGGAACTTGTGGGATTGCTACCTGTGAGATTAACAGCAAAACTGACAGCAAAAGAGATTGGAAGCAAAGACAGTTTGGTGGAGAGCACCTCATTTTCAGGCAACTTATATTAGTAAAGCCCTGAAGAATAGAATCATTAAAATACTGTTCTCTGAAGCCATGCAGAAGGACCTCGAAGGAAATGTTTCTATGCCAGTAAAGAGTTTAGGAGCCTGTGGAGGTACCAGAGACGTTACCTATTGATCTGAGGGCCAGGGGCAGAGGGAAAAGATGCTGGAGGATTATTTTTTTTATTTCACTTTGCCTGGCTGTACCCATGTCAGAAATTCTCTCTAGAAAAAACAAACAAACCAACCAACCCTAAAAACACCTTGCAGAGAAAACCACCACCTTTGCCACACTTAAATACTAGCCAAGTTGCTAAACACCAGTGATTTCAGAACGATCTCTGCTATTTACTTTATAGAAGTAGGCTGTGCCTCCCTCCAGAATTGATACCTGCCAATCAAGGGGTGCCCTGACCTCCGTCTCCCTGAAGAGCAACGATCCCCAGTTAGGAACAGACAATGAGGTTTTGAGGGCATTTGTCAGGGCTGTTGGCCGACACGTGTCAGGGGGAGCCCTGGGTGCACATTTCAAAGGGTGACTGTCAATGAGAAGATTTTTTTTTTTTTTTTTTACCTACAGCTAAACTCTTAAATTTGTCCAGCAGACCCAGAGGAGAAGAGAAAAGCCTGACAGCACAGATGCATGAGGGCTCTGTCAAGGAGGGCACGGCTGCTCGTTGGCCAAGAGGCATTTTCCATGGTGAGATAGAATCATTGCATCCTTCCGCTGCATTTCCCTAAGCCTTTAACCCCACGCTTTGGTGGGGGCCACAGTCTGCGTTATTGTCCCTCGCACATGCCCCTGCACAGGGAGCCAGGCTGACCACAGGGGCTTCCACGAGGAGGCAGAGAGAGGAGGGGATGCCTGGCACTGGGAGGGGGCACTGCAGCCCCCCTGCATGGGAGGAAGCTCCTGGGAATGCCAGAGCCACCTCGCTCCCTGCTCAGGCACACTCATTCACATACAGGCTGCATGTTATTGCTACTCCAAGAAGAGAGCTGGATCCACTTATTTTTTTCATTAAAATGCAAATTAATTTAATAAAAAGTGGAATTGTAAATTAATGAAGCACTTAAAAATTCTACATAATACAAGGCTAATACTTACTCTGTAGAATTTCCTCCGGTTAATATCACCACTAACTCTCCCGAGTGGGGCCAGCCTGGCAGCTCCACCAATCTAAGTCAGCCTCCTTGACCGGTGATGGGATCAGAGCTCACCAAACGGGCACATCGCCTTTTTACTGCTTCACAATTACTGGGGCAGTTGGGAAGCCTTTCTCCTCTGCAGGCAACTCATCCTGCAAGCACCTGCCTGCCCCCTCACTGCTGATGCTTTCGGGAGCAGGGACATTTCCTTTGCCCTTCTAACAGCAAATGGAGCCCTGTAATTTACTGCAACCCAATAGTTCATATGAAGACGACGGGGGCTGCTGCCCTAAACAGAGCTCCAGCGATGAGCTGCCCTCCCACGATGTTCAGCTGCAATAACATCACAGCTGCCTCCAGGCACTGAGCTCCCGTGGAGGCTTTGGACACGTTTGAGCCAGAGACTGCGGATCCACAATTATTTATTTTTAAAAATTTTTGCCCTAATACAAAGTGCCAGATTCAGGTATTGACTCCAAAGCCAAGACGTTCTGCATGCAAGCTGCGGGGCTGTCTCTAATGAAGGGCTGGCAGCCAGCCCCATCTCACTGCTGTCACGCTTGTGGACAGCCACGGCACAGATCTTCCCTACAAGCAACTGGATTCACAGCATCCCTCGGTCCTCAGCTTCCTCATGCCTTTTCTGCAGGGTGGGAGCAGAAAGGCAGGAGAAAGTGCCTCGCCCAAGGCTGGCAGGGGGTCAAACACTGCTCAGGTCTACCTCCAGGGCAAATCTGGCTTAAGAAAACAAAAAAATTACCTTGAATGCACAGGAGCAAGGCTGGTTCTAACTTATATTTTATGGAAACACTGTAGAAAATTAATCCTTAGAAAATTCATCCTTAAAATAAACTAGAACCAGAGAAGCACACTGAAAAAACATTGTTTAAAGTGAGTAAGGTGTTTCTAACGGGATCAGTCCTTCCTGACTTGCACGTCCAAATCTGAGCTCATCACCTTCTGCTTTTTTAGAGCAAATGGAGAGAAAAAGCAATCCTGAGAATAATTCAGTCCATCCTAAAGTAAGCATCTAAAGTAGGTCAGGTAAACCACACCAAAAAATGGCCCTTCCCTCTCTGCTAGCTATAAAAAGAGACCAGGCGGACAGCTTTCACAGAGACGTAGCACCGGTGTGCCCAGAGTTAGGCGACATGAATCCTCCCTCTCAACTCCCTCCATGGGACCCATCCACCTCAGCCCCCCCAGCGCAGAGCCCCCTGTCGCACACAGTGCCCCACCGTCACATCGGTGGAGTGCCGTGGTACCCTCAGACCATCGCACACAGAGCCCCACCAGGTACATGGGACCTCCCTGCTACTCAGGGACCTGCCAGGCTCCTTTTGCTCCGGCCAGGCAGCGGGGACCACATAGGTTCCGTGCTGGTGTTAATCACCCGCCACACTCATTTATTGCCATCTATACACCACTGCCAGGAACATTATCCCTTAAATAAAGCTCACCCACCCTATTATTGTAATGTCAACTCTGAACCTCTCAGATAAGCCCTGCAGACAATTTATAATTACACAGAAGTAGCTCTTGTACATTGCACCGAGGGGCCATCAGGAGAGGATTTAGGTCTTTCACAGAGCCAGCGTTTGACAGGTCTTTTTGCCGTTATTTCATCTTGACAGCTCCTTGCCACCCAGCTCCTCCTGTGACTCTACACTCAGGCTTTGTTGTGTGATCTCAGGTGAAGAGAGCGCGTAATGGGCAATAATTGTGGGCGATTACTGTTTGTTAACTTTGCTTGGCAGAGCAGCTGTGATAGATGCAGGGACTGGAATATTCCCTTTATCCCCTGTAGCACTGAGAATGAACTGGTGCTTAATTCAAAGGCTGAAATCTATAAAAAAAAAAAAAGAAGACGAAACCCATCATTAAATTTCTCTTAGTGGCTATGTGCATAATTCATCCAAACACCATCAAATATAAATGGCCTTGTGTCAGGATGAGCAGTACAGGCACAGCAAATCCAACCTGCTCCAGGAGACAGAAACTGCAAAGCAGCCTCTCACCACATTAATGAGATCGGGCACCAAAGTACTTCCAAGAGGTTCTTAAGCAGGACAACGATAATCAGATCGAGCCGTGGGCGAGCAGCCCCTGCTCCCCACAACCCCATTGACCAGCCACCAGCCCCCACACTGGCGCTGGGCTTAACTGGGGCTGGGAATGGATGAAGGTGGAGAGTTATTGGTCAAGATGGGCCCATGGGCAGCGCCCTGTGCCCCCCAGGTGGGCAGCATCACACCCACAGAGCCCTGCGCCACCCCAGGAGCACTGCCAGCCCTAATCCTCCCATTACCTCTGCTCTACAGTAAAGCTGCCTCCTTGCACTGGTTTGCTGTTTACTGCCTTTTTTTTTTCCCCTTCACAGTTTAAAAGCACTTGTATAGATTATGATATCTAAGTTGTTTATTGCTCCCTGCTAGTGTATGAACTTTGATTAGGAGCCGAGTGACCTCAATTTCACAAGCAGCAGTCATGTACCAGCAGACAATCCTCGTTCCACACAAGCAGATGTTAATCTACGGCGGTTTAGCAAAGGCTTGCAACAAGTCTTCCCGAAAGTTTTTTTCCAATTATTTGAAAAATACCAAGTTATTTAATAAATCACAGCAAGTTGTTTTGCAAAAGTATCCTTTGAACCATTAGATATTATTGTGAATGCCAATTTTTCTTCCCACCTTATGGCAGGATAAAGATACCCCACTCAATTTTCATCAAAAGCACATGAAAGCAATCAAGGCTCCTGTAGTTTCTATGGAAATAAGGGATGCAAATTGGGATTGCGTGGTGCCTTTTTTTTTCTTGAATTTATCCATAAAAATGCAAATACTCTTCAACAGACACTGAAATATTTGCCTTGTTCTAAGGGAGGCAAAACACATAGATGAGGCTCTTTTGTCCACTGGAGCAGGAGCCTATCGAAGCTGAACAAGCCCTGCCAGAGCACGAAACAGTAGCAGAGCTGGTTCTGAGGGGAGACTGCCCGGACCCAAAGGGATGCATCTTGCTCCTTGCAGGTCCCTCAGCCACCGCTGTTAGCAAACAGGTTCTCCTGCCCTCTCCCACAACGCGACATACCTCATCCACAGGCACCGTGTAATTCTCTGCCCACGAAGCAAGGTCACGCCAGCCCCCCTGCTGCTGAGTTAGAAGAGCAGCGTCGCCTCTTTGGTGTGGAAAACAGATGAGCAAAAGGAGCAGCACAAACAAATCACGTTTGTGATGCATCTGCTTTGCTTCCCTGCCAGCCACTTCAGAGAAGAGTATACAGTGGAGGATACCCTGCTCCTCTGCTAGGTCTCGTCTTGTCCTGCAGCAGGGACTGATCAAAACCCTGCAGCAGGAGCTTTAATTAATTCCCTTTCAAACTGAAGGATACAGAATAGTTAATGCTAGCAAAGGTCTTTGGGTTATTCCCCTAAGCGCTCTCTGCTCTCTCCTCTTTCTCTGTAAGCTGTATTGTGTGCTTCACACAGCACTTACCAATAAATAATCAAACAGCTCTAGGAAATGCTGGTCCTCAGCTGGGCTCCTTGCTCCCCCCCCCAGCCAGGTCCAGGTACCAAGTGCTGCAGCATCGCTGCCGTAGGGAGCCCTTGCAGGAAGCCGGAGCTCATCCCTGGTGCATTCACTCTGCTTACGGACTTAGGGAAATTGAAAAGGTCAAGGAATGGTATTTTGGATCACTGCTGTTTGCCAGAATTAATGACAAACCCTGGCAACTCAACTAGTAAAACTCCAAGCATGAAGTAGAGCATGCTGCAGCTGCACAATTATAAGCTTGCAATTAATTAATTGTGCTGTCACTATATGCACCTGAGAACAACAGCTAGATCAAAGAACTGAACAGAGATCAAAATGATTAGTAGATCACTTTACTTACAGTTGAAAGTGCCAATTAGATACAGCAAAGATGTAGTCTGGCTCAGTTCCTTCTATTAACAGCTCTGGAAGAGAAAAGTCACTCAATAGACTGTAGAAAAAAAATCAGGAAAGCCTGATTGCTTACAGTGTGGACAGGGAGAGAAGCTGTGACAGAGAGAGAAGTCTGTCCATTGACTTTTCCTTTCCGAGGGTGCTACACACCTCTCTGTGCCTATTACACACTCGACACTGTTTACACCTTGGGCTGTGCTGACACGAGCCGGGTGAGTCCCGCTTGCCCATGCGGTTTTGCAGACCCAAAGGCCCCCTCAGGCAGGTCCTGAGAGCCCCAGGAGAGCCTGGAGCAGGAGCCCAGACAGCAGAGGGTCTGCTGGGGGGCCCGGGGGTGGACACCCCCTGCCCAGGGGAGCAGCAGCATCGGCAGCACGCGTTGCAGAGCCACCGACCGCACTGACGGACAGAGGAGACTTCCCGGGGCTCGTGTTCACCCACGTGGGCCAACGTGTAAGTGACGCTGGTGACAGTACCCGAGCTCTCAGTGCTCCGGTAACCACTTCCCAAGGTGGAGAAAGCGTCGGGGTTTATGAAATACAGTAGCTTTCACTCCTGCTAGCACATTACCTGGACTAGCTGCTCCGTGCTGATTTAGCGAAGCAGGGCTAAATTTATGGTGCTGATTTTTAATTTTCTTTAAAGTTATTGGGAAAATACATTCCAGCCGCACCTTGCAAAGCTCCAGAGGGGCTTGTCCTGCTCTCTAGGCAGCCTCTCCCTTCCACTAGCAGGTTGAGGGGAGCAGCGAGGAATGCTGTGGAATTTTTTTAAGTTTTCAATCTTGGATTGTTATCTTTCGGAGAGAAATGCTGTAGCTTGACTAAACATCCGAGCTCGCTGGAGGAATTACTCACTGATTCCTGGCATACATGAAGCTGGGTGCCACGTTTGTGACCATAAACAGTGGCTCTGGATTGCAGAGCCGGTCTGTACCGTCGCTGAGCTCCAGACTGAGACCAGGCACTACCGCCAGTCCGAGGGATGCTGACCCTGCCAGAGCCAGCTCCATGAGTCCCTCACAGTCCTCCTCACCAAGCACCCAGCCTGTGAGTCCAGGAAACATCTGCTCAAGTGCCCTAGAAGGAAGGGGCTTTGGTGGACTCCACTGCCAGCACAGGAGAGGAGGCGGCGGGAAGAGAGGCCAGACCAAGGAGGTGATGTCTCCTGAGAAATGCGTTCAGAGCAGTCACAGCTGCAAACCCCACCGTGAGATGATTCCCACTCTCCGGGAAAACGATCACCAAGACCTGGGGAAGGCACCGCAGCACTGTGGCCAGACACTGGCTGCTGTACACGTACTTGGTGTCCTTCCTTAGATGCACTTCAGCAGTGAGCTTTGTCTCCATTGTCTCCTGTTTGTCACATTGTTTAATTTCTCTTTTTAATTGACTCAGACATTGTTTAATTTCTCTGTTTAATTGGCTCAGACAGAGAGGCTGCAGGCAATGTCATTCTCACATCATTTCTCAGAAACGTCGCCGGCATGAGGGTGACATTATTGGTCATATGCAGCGAAGTTCTGCAGCATCCCTACGGATCCACCCCCGGCTGGGACCGAGGAAGCAGGAACAGAGAGCAGATATAAATCATAGATGTTTGCAGGACAAAGCCTATTAGTGGGGTGCCATCCTGCCTTGTATGGAAACTGCTTTCATTTAACATACATGCCGACAAGCGAGACAGCAGGTAGAGTGAGAATTCAGCGCAGCACACAGCTGACACCACTATTTACATCACTCAAATCCAGAAGGGACTGAAGGGAGCTTCTGAGGCACCTCCCAAAGTGAGGCGAAAGCAGGGAAAGACAGTGAGCAACAACATCTTGCCACATACGTGCAGTCTTAGAGCAGCCACTGCAAGGTCTATTTAAGCCACATGGTTTTCTTTATTGATACAGATTCAACAGATACCTGAAAAAATACTGAACAAATGTTCCTTTGTATTTTAAAATGTCTTGCATCTAGCACGCCCTATATTTTTCCAGTCACATGAATTACTTGAACAGATGTATTTTTCTCTCTAGGTTCAACAGGTACAATACAACAGCTATTTCATTGAGCCTGGTTTGATGGCCCCAGATTCTTCAGAAAGTTATTTTCCATGCTGGTTTCTTTTGGTGGGTGCTGGACGGGACTGGAACAACTAGAGGTGAAAAATGCAAGTTTGGACTTTCCCTGGAGAGCCACAAGTGTTTAGAGATCTGCAGCACCGCTCGCTGAAAAGATTTTTAATAGCTTTGACCTTCGTGGGGTCTGTGCAGTCTCCTTTTGTCAAAAAGTGTATGTGGAAAAATTCCGGAGAAGAGCTGAAGATAATACAAATGTTCTGCAGACTGCTGGGGGAATTACAGAGCACTTCTTCATGTTCTTGGATTATTGTTCCAAAGAGTAGACCATTAGCATCAGCTGCTGCAGGCGTATAGCGGTTTATAATCAGGAAGGGCAAATAATTGCTGGTCAGGAGGCAATATAAATATTTGTTATTGCAGATGACTTATAAATAAATCATTTGAAATGACAAAATTAATCAGACAATTCATCTGACAAACAAGTATTTGATCAGCTCTGCCTCGACCACAGTGGCCAGCCAGGCACTCTGTAGAGTTCCCAAACACATGGAAATCCCTGAAATTTATGGAAAGAAATACCACTTCCCCTCAGGACACGCAGGCACAGGGAGAAGTGGCCAGATCATAAATTGCCAGGCTCTTGTGCTCCAGACCAGGCAGATTCCAGAAGGCTGCCGGAGCGAAGGCAGCCCCAGCAGCGCAGCTCCGTCCTGTGGCACCCCCAGACCCCCGGGTACCCCCGACCCCTGCACTGGGGGGGTCACTCATGAGCAGACTCGGGATTTCAGCCAGCGAAGAGACCAGCACTTGCCACATGTCTCACGTCATTTTCAGTTATGCCAGGCTGACCTGTGAAGGGGTTTATTTATTTTTTTTTTCCAAAAGCACAAAATGAGTGTGTGTCATTCTAATAGCTCTGTGTACATTGTGTCTCATCTGTATTCAGCGCATCACCAAAATGTGAAGAAGAAAATAGCCCCTGAAAATAAAAGTATGAGAGATAGGAGGAGACACGAGCCATGAAACAGCAAACAGCTCCCTGCTTATATTCTGACTTCCCAGCGCCGCTTGTCGCTCCCCCACCCTCTGAGCTGCTGCGTACGGCTCTTAGTGGGCTTGGGCTCATCGATGTTCAGAAACATTAATATAATCTGCTCTGAGATGTGCACATATTATCCATACTGAAATGTAAAACAGGCAAGAAGGAGCGTATTTTGGGTGATTTATATTTTTTTTTTTTGCTTTTGTGCATTTTAGCAGAACAAACTAATATTGAAAAACCCAATGCTTGCCTCCAAGAGCTTAAATATCATTTTTCTATTATTTTTACAGTCTAGTCTCAAGGGATATAAAGGTCACAACATCGCACTCAGCAGTGAAGAATCACAGAGCTTTTCCTTTACATGATGGCAGAATGAGAAGCATCATCCAGGACAGCTGGAAGTAATGCCTTTCCCACCTTTCCCCAGGACAGCAGGTTGGAGCAAGAACGTGACTTAGAAAGGATGGGACAATGAAGAGCCTCCAACATACAAGGATGATTTTTCCCATCCAAAAGCCTCTTTGTTTAACCAGAGTGACTGGAAGACTTGTAAATGCCAAGGAGGATGAGGAACATAGCCATGGAGAAAGGGGGGACCTGTTGTGAGAGTGTTAGGTGGTGGTGGTGACACAGCTGGCTGGTAGGACCCTAGATCCATGTGAGATCGGTGGGTAAGGTGGGCACCGCTACTGCAAAACTGCAGGGTTGTTAGATCACCAGATTATCAGGGAAAAAATGAGCGTTTTCTACCAGCTGCTGCCCTCGAGCAAAGCATGGTCCTGTGGGGTGATGGCTGGTGCCTGCTCTGCAGGGAGAGGGACCTGCCCCGCAGCAGCCCCACGGCCCGGGAAACCAGCAGGAATATCTGCCAGACGGGGATGCTGGGAACGAGGTCCTACTTGTTTGTATTTCACATTGCTGGCGCCTTTATCAGAAATATTAACTCCGTGACCTCCTCTTGGGCTGGGAGGCTTGCAAGGAAGTGAAGATCCCTTAAGAAGAAAAGATGATAGTGACTCATTTGCATATTTTAGGAGGAAGCTCCCTATGAAATCACATAAGTTTAATTTTCCTACAGTGTCCAAATCCCCAGTAACTTCCAGCTCATGCAAATAAAATCTTGTTATTCAGCTTACGCCAGAAGACTCTGGCACCTCCCCTCAGGACAGGAGGATTATCTGAAGCCAGGAGGAGAAATTGGCAGGTCACACTTCTCCTCGTATCCAAAAATTTCATGGCTTGATTTTTATCAAGAAGGTGTTTTAGTGTCGCGAACAAAACAGCAACAACCCTGCCAATAATAGTGACGCCATGGTCCCCACGGCTCGTGGGATGCAGGCGGTGACTGTGCTGGGAAGTGATGGCTAATCCTGCTGCTGGTGAGGACCAGCGATGCAGCAATGCGGCAGAGGGACACGTCCATCCGGAGGGGACCCCGCAGGACCAGAGTCACCCTCACCCCAGGGGCTGCATCAGTCCAGCGTGAGTCCAGCAAAGGCCAGCTTTGGATGCGAGTGTGCTGCTCTGCGCTTCGCTCCTCTCTCTGGCTGTGCCAGGGCAGATCCAGGCTGGCGTGTAGCGGAATTTTCCAGACTGTTGTGAATATTTTCTACTCTGTCAACCTTTTATTTAAATGACATTTGGCTGCAGCACTAAAAGTACGATATTGAAAATCAATAAGTGGAAAGTGTTTGAAAGCCAATCTAAATCAAATATTACAATATGGTGAAGTTAATCATCTGAAATTAACCTTATAACTGCTTGAATTGCTCTAATCTATAAAGAAAATCAATATACGCATATCAAACCCTACTCCAAGCTGCTGTCTGTTCCAGCTGACCATGCAAATGGAAAATAATAGCCAATGGATGCTTATTGCTCCTTATTATATGTTCACACTTCGCATGGGGCTGAGATGGTCAGACAAGGATTCCCCAGGGAGACTCGGCCATGAGATGAGGGCAAAGGCTCCTGTTCTAAAGAGGCACCACAGCAGCAAAACCCCTCCAAATCGCTCTCACGGCAGTTAATTCCAGTGCCCCAGCCGGAGCCATGAGTGACTAACAGGCTGTTTCATGAGGAGAATTGATTGTCCCTGGATGAAAAACAGCTGCTCGAGCACAGCACCCTGCACCCTCCCAGGCTCCAGCCCAGTCCCAGCTACACCCAAGGTGTCCATGGCATCCTACCAGTGATGAAACCAAGCTCTGGGTACCAGATGCGGACACCAGCACACGGGTCCCCACCAGCATTACCAGTCCTGCAGGCACAGCGCCCAGAGCCGCCCTCCCAGCAGCACCCTTGGGTGCCAGCGCAGCCACCCGCGCTGTGCGGGTGTCCTGGGCTGGGTCACAGCAGTGGTACCAAACGTAACCACAGAGCACTGCGTCCAGTTCTGGGCTCCCTGGTTCAAGAAGGACAGGGAACTGCTGGAGAGGGTGCAGCAAAGGGCTACCAAGATGATTCACTGGAGGCACTGGACTCCAAGGACTGGAACAACTCTCTTAGGAAAAAGGCTGAGGGATTTGGGTCTTTTCAGTCTGGAAAAAAGACAACTGAGAGGGGATCTTATCAATGTTTATAAATACTGACAGGGTGGGTGTCAGGAGGATGGGGCCGAGCTCTTTTCAGTGGTGCCCAGGGACAGGACAAGAGGTAACAGGCACAGATTTGAACACAGGAAGTTCCATCTCCACATGAGGAGGAACTTCTTTCCCTTGAGGGTGGCAGAGCACTCTAACCCAGAGAGGTGGTGGGGTCTTCGCCTCTGGAGACATCCCAAACCTGCCTGGATGGGTTCCTGTGCAACCTGCGCTAGGAGACACTGCTCCGGATGGGGGTTGGACTAGATGATCTCCAGAGGGCCCTTCCAACCCTGTGATTCTGTGATGTGTCCATGATGCCTCACAAGGATTCACCCCAGCACTGGCTGAAGCACCGCTGGCTGCAACACCGCTGGCTGCATCCCTGTCTCCCATCGAGCAGCTCCAAAACCCAGGGCGTCACTAACTCGCCCCGGCAGGAGCCGCAGCCCAGCAGTGAGGGGGCGCAGAGCAATTACCCTCCCTGTCTAGCCGCATCTCCAAAGTGGCCATCAACACGGCATTTGCTAGGAGGCTCTGGGATATGACAGTGATAAGTGCTTTGATAGCAGATAGAAATCTATAAATAACAACAGCTTCTCTCAAAAACCTCATTTTAAAATAATGAAGACATTTCTTAAAGTGACAAGTGTCTCAAACGTTGATAGTAAAAGCTGGGGGAGGCTCTTTTTGAAGTCTCGGGAACAGATGCAAGGAGTGAGATCTCAGCGGCAACCTGCACAGCCTCAGGAGCCCAGGATTAGTCAGAGCCAAGCAGAGTGATCACAGGCTTTTCCAGATGCTCCTTGTGGGGCCCCAAATTCAAAGGCAAATGAAGGTTCACGAGCAGATGCTGTTGTCCAGGGAGCTTGATCACTTCAAACAGGTCCTGCCTATGCTCAGAATGAAGAGCAGCCCTTGCCTCCAAGGTGCCCTCACAGGTAGACCTCCCCATGTGCTCCAGCTACCCTGAGGTCAAAATATTTTCGGCATCACAATGGAGGAAGAAAATAGTGCCTTTTTCCAGGTGCTGATCTGGCATGTGTCAGCTCCCGGCTCTTACTCTGAGGGTGCAATACCCACACAGTCCCACCAAGACCAGTAGGATTTCAGTGACTATCCCCAAACCCAGAGCGCTTCCTGCCCCTGGAGTGATGGGCAAGATGGATGCAAGGTAGTGGATAACACTTGAAGGGAAGGAGCCAGCAGCTGCTGCTGGCTGTGCCAAACACTTCTGGATCATTTCCTTTCATCCCAGATAGGATAAAGCTGGAATTTTTATTTGTCATCTTGGGGGAGAGCACCATCCACCACAGCCAGGGCTGCCTGGCCAAGCACAGGGCTTCTGGCTGCTGGTGCTGGATGGTCTGGGCAGACAGACAGCATGCAGCAGACAGACAGACAGCATGCAGCAGACAGACAGACAGACGTGCAGCAGCAGGCGCATCCCAGCAGAGAGATGCTGCTGTGCTCCTGCAGCCCCGGGGCAGTAGCTCCCCTGCTGCTCGCAATCAGCCTTTTGCTCAAAGTCTGTTCCTGGAGTTTTTCCTGCGTTTCAGATCAAGATGCAAACGATGCGTTGCCCCAGAAAGAGGGAGGAGAACAAGTACTGAACCGGGCAGAAGCCGTCCCAGAAGCGAACATGCCGGCTGGGAGGCTGGAAACGCTGTTTGAAGCAGCAGGTTGCCACAGAGTGATTAAGAACGGCCCTTTGATACTGGAAATGCGTTTTAATGAGTTTCCCACAATACACATATCCCTTGGGTTCCTGTGGAAATGCCTTGCGCAATCCTCCCTTGCCCTCACCCAAAGTGACACCAAGATGTGTAAAAAAAATGCTTCATTTTTTAATACTTTAAACTGAAAGGGTTTTAAATAACCAGGAGCTTTCTCAGTGCTTAAGAATCTCTTCATTTCTCTAAATTACAAGGAGGAACTACATTTTCAGAATCAATACTCAGAATTTACAAACAGCTCTCCAGGTAAGGAGACTCAATAGCAGAGCTTTGGCTCTCAGGGGGGAGCTGCAGCACGGGGCAGTTTCGGCTGTGACTCTCTGGCAGACCCGTCCTCGCCACATCCCAGGAGTCTGTTCATTTTGCATAATAATTTATTTTAGATTTTGAGCTTTCCGAGGAAGGGACTGTATCTAATTTAGTGTGGGTAGAGCACACAGCGGCCAGGGTAGAAAATCTGTGCCTGCTGAAGCCATGAGCTCCTGCCACGGTGCAAAGAGTGAAGAAATAATTATTAGAGTAATGGCAACTATAAACACCCAGGGCTCTCGCAGAGATAGCTCAGGGGAGGGTGGCATGCCTCGGTGGGGAACCGGGGTTTGCTGCCCCAGTCCTGGCTCTGAGCCTTGGCATCCCCTTCACAGACCCTCAGAAAGGGGAGCTCGGATAAAAGCCCGCGGAGCTGGTTTTGCCGTGAGCTCCCCCTCGGCACCCGCAGCAGCCCCAGTGCCTCCCAGTGAGTGGTGGGGAAGGGTTAGGCTTGTCAGGCTTTCCTCCAGCTCCAGCGGCCGTCTCTCCCAGCATTAAGAGGCAATGCAGAGATGAACTGGGCGTGCCAGCAATTACACAATTGTAAAACAGAAGGCAGGCTTTGCCCAATATCCCTAAAACCATTTACAGCCTATTGGAGGGGACAGTTGTCCCATTAAGAAACCAAAAGACATTCTGGCTTTCTTCAGCCTCGGGGCTTGGAAGCAAGAAGCATTTACTGCCTAATTAAATTTTAATATACTGGCAGAGTACAGCTCTTCTTGTGAATCTGTATTGGACAGTGTGCCAGATTGTGCAGAAAAACAGCAGGCTGGAGCTGCCTGCGGCCACCGGAGCCTGCTCCCGCTGGCGCGGCAGGGTCCCGCGGCACGGCATCGCGGGGAGCGCGGCGCTGGCACCCCAGACCTGCCGTTTGCACCCGCATATGGACATACCACCCAGGGAGTTTGAGTCTCTCCACAGCAAAAGTGCAACCAGGAGAAAAAGACACCAGCACTGTGACACCGGAGGAGAGGACAGTGACTCTGGTGGCACCGTGGAGGGACGATGCTTCCCTGAGTGGATCTGAAGGGCGGAGGAGATGGAGGCAGGGACCTGGCTGATTTTTAGCAGGGCACTGGTCTGCCGCGTACACACATACGCAGTAGGTTTTCATCTGAGTTTGTTGTTTATTCTCCGCTGGTTGATAATAGGCTACATCTGAAGCCAAGTGGTTTTCGCTTCCTAGTAGTGCTGCTCTTTTTTGCTCGCTAACTGAGGACTCCTCTGCAGGCTTTTAATGGGCAGATGGCTGTCAAAAGGGCTGACTCTGCTCCAGGGAGAGGTTTAACACCTTGCACCAGTTTGCAGCATCGTGGGCATGTGCCAGAAGTTGCTCTCCTCGTGGTCCCGTTTTGGCCCCTGCAGCACCTGCTGTGGCTTCCCTCCACGCATGACCCACAGAGCTGGGGCCGTCCCACACCCGCCAGAGCTCTGCACTGGGCTGAGCCATCCTAAAAAACCCTCTCCTTCCTCTCTTGGTATCTGCTCTGCTGCTCTGTACGCCAGGACACAAATGGGGAGCCCAGCAGACAACTCCCGGATGCCCCTTGTTATTTCTGCCACGACACCAGCCCTTGCCCATGCGCCCTCGACACCTTGTGATGTGATGGGGAGCAGCAGCCAAGAGCATCCCCAGCCAGGATGCAGCCCACTGCAGACATGCCGTGGGAAGCAAAGGGCTGGGACTGCTTGCCTGTTGCTGAGGGTGCCAAAGAGCCAGGGGGCTCCAGCCATTTTTTCCTAGGTAAATAAATGCCTAAAAAGCACCCTGGTGAGAGCAGTCACTGACAGATGGCCAGGACCAGAGTCAGGTCCTGGTGCTAAAAACACTATGATTTTTAAATGGGTGACTCATACGTTTTCATTGTGCCACAGCTCTCCCGCTGCGAAGCTGCCGGCAAGAAACGTTCACGCAAGCCTTCCAGAGCACTGCGCTGAAATAAGATGCTGTCAAAACAGCATATATTTGTGCAGCTGCCACGAGGAGTTGTTATTATTGTATTTTTCTTTAATGGAGAGACAAGTGTGCTCTGGTGCACAGACTGGTAGCAACCGTCTGTGGCGATGCTGGGAAGCGAGAGGGAGAAGGATGGCCCCAGGCTGCCACAGGCACTAGGCAGAAACAAAGGGCTGAGTTCCAGGTCTAAAGCAGAGTAAGACAGAGGATTCCTGCTGCCCGGGTCCAAATGCCTTTGGAAATGCATGGCTCCGACTGTGCACAGCTGAGTTATAGGCACCCCAGCCTTCTGCTCCCAAACATCGGACACCATCATCTCCGGATGCACAGGTGCCTCCCTCCCTCCCTCCTCCCGGCCGTCGCTGCCGGCCAAGGAGCTCGGGCTGGATGTGGGAGAAAACCTGCTCCGCACAAAGGGATCGGCCATACCTCCATCTCCAGAAAATCACTGCTGGGAAGGCTGGAGGGTGAAACAGAGACTGCAGCAGCCACTGCCTGCTCCCCCCAACACAGCACACAGACAGGCACACACGTACACACACACGTGTACACACACGTACACACACACACACGTGTACACACGCTCTTCAGAGCTGCCTGCACACAAAGCAAAATACCAAGCAATTGAGTAACTGTAACACTCAGTTTCAGTCCAGCCCGGGAACAGCCGGTGTTTGATCAATATTTTCCACAACAGCCACTTCCATGTGATAAATGCACTTATGGGGAAAAGGAACAAATTAACCTTCTGGTGCAGATGGCAGCTACTGCCTGGGAAAAAAAGATGGCTCAATCCAGCAGGGAAGCAAAGGAAGGGCCACAGACAGGATTCCTGCAAAACTGACCATACGAGGCAGCATCTGGGAAGCATTAATGAAAATCAGCCCCAGGAGCGCGCACCCACCCGTGCAGGGGGAAGCTGAAACCGAGTCCGTCACTGGAAGCGTCACCTGCGAGCCTCGGAGAGCAGCAGGGAGCGAGAGCCTCTCGGGCAGGGAGTGAGAGCAGCTGAGCCAGTCGATAATATATACACTTGGGGCAGCTGATAGATGAAGACAAGGGAGGAACTGTGCCGCAGCACTGTGCACGTGGGAAGATAAAAGGCACCTCGAAAAGCGCTTCCCAACATCAATCCTTCCACTGGTGACAAATCGCTTGGAGTCAGGGTAATTCAGCAGCTGGCTGGATCGGAGATTACATCAGAGATTTCTCACCCAACGAGGCAATTGGATGCAAGTGGCAGGGAGTGGAGACATGCTGAAGGCTGCACGTGTGAGAGGTACCATGCATGGTACCCAAGGAGCAGCGCAGCCCCAGGAAAAGCCACCAGCGAGGACCCAGAAGACTGGAGAGATGGAAAGGCAATTACCTTTGCAAGGAGAGGAGTGGCAGAGAGACTGAGCATGTAGGCAAGTCCCTTCATTGGGCTGGCTGTCCATAACCCATACCTTAGGACTGGCGAAGGAAAGACAGACTTCAAGCAGGAAAAAAAACAAAAAAGCTGGAGAAAAAGATCAGAAACCACATGGGGATGAAGACATCCATTTCTTTCTGACTATGTATCTCTGACCACTCGGGTTATTTTTACTCTTCTCCCAGCTGCAAACACAGGGTGAAATTAAGCTCTTATTTCACTGCCCTGTAATCCATCACAAACTTGGATTTGTCTGTACCTGAAAGTAACCTTGTGCTGCAGCAGCCTCAGGATATAGAATTCAGAGTCAAATCCTGGTCTGGAAGCTCTCCAGGAGCTCAGTTTTCCTTCTGAACCCCATCCTGCTTCTCTATCACTGCCAGGCTGCATGGCTGCGTGTTTCCATCACTCTTGCTACGAAGACAACACCCTGGGATGCTCAGGGGCCAGATCCTGTGCAACACTTCCCCAGGCTGGTTGGTTGCGGCTTTTTTGTTTCTGTAAGATCTAAGCCGACTTCGCCTGCTGGAACATGACAAATGGAAAATTCTATACTCACATCCCATAAACACCTCTCTGCTACTAGCAAAGCGCGGTCCCGGGTGCTCCACAAAATATCCAGAACTGTGTTTATTGTGCAGTACTGCTGGGAGAGGGCCACCAGCCAGGCAGCCCAGCCTGAGGGTCTTCCCACCCAGCGGAGCAGGGATGCTCCGTGCCTTCCCCAGCACAATCAGAGGACAAACCCTGCTCTGCAGGCGGCCTCGGGGCGAGGGTCTCACTGATGGACTGGATCAGGACGACGCGCTGCCTAGCTCTGATCTGCCCTCCACACAGGGGCTCCTGACCTGCAAGGTCTAAAAACCTGCTCTAAAGAATATGACGAAGAAAAATATGGAGCACACATGACCCGATAATGGTGAACTGCGAGGGAAAGGGGTCAAAAAATTCTGTTGAAAGAAGATGAAAGCCTGTTCATATTCTGGTTTCCTGCTAAAACAAATACACAGGGTGTGATCTTGCTGGAAATTCATTAATTTTCCACATATTCCCAGTAAGTTAATTTATCAACTAGTAACTGCATAAATAGAACAGGCAAAAATGCTGGAAGTAGATTAAACATTGATGTAAGTATATATTGATTTGAACATTCCTGTGCCTTTGCTTGTGACACATCAATAAAATTAAATAATATCTTAATAAAACGTCTTGGTAATTATGTCTTTTCCCCTGGGTACGTATGCCCTCCAGCAATGTAATTAAAACCAAAATTACATTAACCCTCCAGTGACCATTTGACAAAAAAATTAAGAGTCTAGCGAGTTCTCCGAGCTGTGATGCCCAGTCAGATTATTCCTGGTGTGCTCAATCTAGCTTTTGCACAGGCCTGCACTCCCCACTCTCATTTGGACAATGGCTTGAAGAAAGATTGTCCTTATTCACAGCATTCAAACACCGAGAAAGTCCGGTCCCTGCTCTGTCTGGGAAAACAAAGGTGCCTTGAAGGTTTGTTCTTCTGGCACCGGGAGGACTTGGTGACTGTCCCCTGCACGAGCATTCCCAAGGCAGTCAAGCAGGGACAAGCCAGAGACAGGACACCGGCACCTTGCGGGCACGCAGTAGGATACAGCCCATCGGCCAAGAGGCAGTCCTGCCATGCCACAGGCACAATGCTCTAAATGAACCTCTACTGTGAGGCCACCAAGCTTTCTCCTCCTCCCCTGGAGCCAGGGAAGCGTGGTAAAGCCAATGGCTCCCCCAGACTCCAGGACAAACAGCTCTGACCGGATCACACCTGGTGATAGCCCTGTGCTAGCGTGGCACTAGTCCCTCCGGAGAGAAAATCAGTTTGCCAGTGAGATGAACAGGCCGGATGGGAGAGAAATGAGCATTTACCAAGAGATATTAGACAATCATTTTAAAATTTTGATGACTCAAAGCAAACACAGTCTAATGATGGGTCTTGCTGGCTGTGCAGCACAGAGATGAGGAGCGAGGCTTCCCCAGATGCCGCACATCCCACAGAGACCCAAGCCCAGCCCAAGGACACTGGGGAGGCTCCCAAGTGGCATCTCAAAAGACCACTATTTTTGTAACTGCTTCCTGCCTACAGGAAGTTATTCCCTTCCCTAGTTGCACTGTTTCCAAAGGGTGGCTGGATCTCTGCTGTCCTCGCTTATGATTCCCAGTCAAAACCAGTCATGAATTGCCAGATAACCAAGGCATTTCGCATCTGTCTCTTTCTGTAGGATCATGGCCACGCTCCAAATCCTGGCCTCCTGCACCTTATTCTTCTTTCCATCAAAACAGCCTCCCCTGGTCCCCTCTGCTCTGCCAACACCAGCACAAAGCTCTGCCTCCTGCTCCCATACCCATCATCTGTACCCTCCACGGCACAGTGTCACCGCCAAAAACCAGCTGCCTGGACACGGTGAATGGCAACCAGACACGGTCTCCCGGGATAGGATTTGGGGTGAAGGGTGCATGTGAGCTCTCTGGGGCAGAAGCAAGGCCCCCTGTTCTCAGTCCCTCCTGTGGTGGGCTCCTGGCAGAGACAAGGCAGCCCCTGCATGGAGACCTGCTGCCCCCGTCCCCCTGCAGCCAGCCAGGCACCCGGGCTCCTGCCTGGCTGCTCGTGGCCGATGCTGTGACCCGCATAAAACCCAGCAGCTTGCTGGCACGTCAGGCAGAAAGCAGCAGCTGAGGACCAGGTGGGAGGATGTGGCACTCACCACTGCTTGCAGAAACCCTCCCTCCGTTCCCCAGGAGCCATCTGGGCTTGCCCACCTCACACGTGCCTGGGACCTGACAGAAGCCCTCTCCTCTCCCCCCAGCAGCACAGGGGCACTCGCCACAGCTCCGACTGAGGGAGTAGCAGCTGTTTGGAAATGTCACCAAGAAACTTTGCGACTCGCATGAGCGCTGAGAGCACGCAGGAGAGCCCATCATTACCGGCCGAGGCAGAGCCCCTTGCCATTTCCCGTTTGGCAGCGATGAACGGCCGCTCGCCCGCTGATGGAGACACTGACAATATGACCTTTCAGGAACCACCAAGTAATCTGTTTGCTCCCACTCTGCTGTGTCATGCTGTCAGCTTGTCACCAAAACTTGCCACTCACATAACCTATTAGTTGTTCAATTTGTCTTTCTGTCATGGACCGTGATGCTCAGCCCAGTGACTCTGTGCATTTTTAACACTCTCATTAGTTGATAAAGTACCGCTTTGGAATCTGGGGGGGTTGAGAGTTGTCTCTGTCACAGCACACCCCTCCTCAGCACCCAGCACGTCCCACCGTGCTATGGCACCTCACCAGAGCCACCCCGCGGGACAGGGAAGCAAGGACCACAGTCTCGACGGGGGTCTCCGCACAAAGCCCATCTCCCAGCCTGCTCGACATACCTGCTGTGGCCAGATACAGAGGCACCTCCTCTGCCTCAGCCAGAGCTGGGCATGGTCTCCACCACCTCCTGCGCAGAGCAGAAGGTCTGGAGCCAGACAGACCCCAGCTTGGCTTTAATACCTTTTGTTTCGCTTCTGAGGTGCAAACAGGAGGGTTTGCAGGTAAGTCCTGACCAAGAAACACAAGCGCAGCCGAGCACTGCTGGTTGCGTGGATGGAGGGTGGCAATGGGGACATGGACCAGCTCCAGCAGGAGAAGAGGCATACAGCACACAGGGACTTCGGGAGAGCATTATGTCTGATCATAGAATCATAGGGTTGGAAGGGACCTCGAAAGATCATCTAGTCCAACCCCCCTGCCAGAGCAGGATCACCTAGAGCACATCACCCAGGAACGCATCCAGGCGGGTTTTGAATGTCTCCAGTGAAGGAGACTCCACAACCTCTCTGGGCAGCCTGTTCCAGTGCTCTGCCACTATAGAATCAGAGGTTTCTCTTCCTGTCCCAACACTGTGGTAGGGGGTGAAGGCGGTGTTTGTGTCACACAGACACGTCTGTGTCCCACACACTGCACCCAGGACCTTGGTGTAGCTTCATCAGGTGTTAGACCCGTAACTTCCAGGACTGGAAGGCAGAACCTTCCCCCACCCCCAGGAGATGATCACAGCTCCAGATCTGAGCTGAATCCAGCAGAGCAAAGCCTTTAAGTCTTGGCTCGTGTCACGTAGCGTGCTTTGAGAGGTGACTATACGCTGTGCTTCTGTGGGCTTTTTCATCTGGAGGCCTCACAGAACTTTGCAGCCATTCATTAGGAAAGAACGTCCTGGCACCATCAGCTAATGAGAGAAGGAAGCCAGATGAAAAAGCTATTCCTGAAAACCTGGATCAATCCTGAATTCACAGCACAGCTTTTTTTTTTTTTCCCCTGCTTATTAGGGTTGGAACTAAAACAATCTGGCCAACTATTGCACTACTTGGCATATCTAATAAACAGATATTTTTCTGTCCGGATACAATTGCAAAATGAACCTTTAGGCATATAGCGAGAAGTCTGGAGTCTCTGCTTACTTAACTTTTCATTGAAATCCTTATAATACCGTGTGCCGTACTTTATCATGCGTTTAAACACCATAGTTAAAGCCCCAGTATGACATTTTACACCTGACTTAACCAGCACTAGATTATCAGCTGTTGGCCTGAGAATGCATTTTTTACAACTTGCTTTTCTCTGAACGTGCATTAAAGGGCCCTGGAAACCTACTGGGACTGAGAAGGCTCAAGACAGTAGCGATGTAACCTTACAGCTCTTGGCGTGCTAGTACAGACCATTAGCTGCAGATGTCCTTCTGAAGATCAAGAGCACTTCAAAGCCTCCTAAATTCCTTCCTAAGCTCCAGAGGCTTGGAACATTTGCACGGCTTACACCAGCTGACCTCGATTCATAAGGCAGCACTCAGATTCAGACCAAGACTTCTTCTGAAAGTAGTTTAAGTGTCTCCTATTCTCTGCCATGAAATAATCAGTAGACCCCATTTGCACAAATTTGCAAAGTAACATTTTCAGTAGCTTGTCTTGTAGCAAAAGCAAAGCCTTGATGCTTTATCTGTAAAATTATATGTCTATAAAATACTGAGTGCCACAAAAAGAAAGTGCTATATGCAGGGAGAGTTAGGAACTGTAAAGATCTATGGGAGTTTCTCTTGCACATAGGCTTAGTGGATAGCTATAAGTGGCCCAAGCATGCCTGTCTCTCTGCATCTTAAATGGGGTACCTGGCTGGAACACCCAGATCCAAGGACTGGGAGGATCCCCCCTTGTTCCCAGTTCCAGCCATCCTTCCTCCTGTTGGCATACAGACCCTAGGGCTCCAATCTCCAGCCTCTTCCTACATACGCCCAGGGAAGGTCCTAGCAAAGGCAGAAGCTCAGCTGAGCTGACGGTGGAGGTCACACCAGTTGGTCACCACTTGCTTGCCACAGGATGGGCTTTGTGGGACTGGAGAGGAACAGAGGCCGCCCTACATATCTTCAGGAAGAGGCACAGGTCAAGAACCAAGATATGGGGCCCAGAAATTTGAGGGCAGTAACACAATGGTCAAAGTAACAACCCTGCTGCTCTACTGATTTATCTTCCAGTGGGGAAATGACATTTCATTCCTGCACTGAAACACTTTTCCAGACAAAACAAATTCATCCAACTCTCAACCTATTGAATTACAAGGTTTTTCTAAGAGAAAAGCAGCAAGGTTGAAAATCCAAAGTTGCTGGGTTTTCTGCCATGAAAGCTTGAAAATTAATTCACCTGGTGAGAATTTTCTCTGTGTGCTGAAGGGCTCAATTTTTTTTTTAACCTCTTATAGCCTAGAAAAAAAGTCACGACTGCTTCCTTTTGCATCAAGGCTATGATCTTCATCTGCAGAGACTGAAAAGGCACAAGTGTGTTTCGTGTGCCAGCATACTGCGCTGTTATGAAGGGATTCTTCTCCTCTAACATGCTGCATTAATGCAAAGAACTCAGAAGACAGTATGACGGGTGAAAGCCATATGTCACAGCATTTAGTGCCTCAAGGGTTCTTGCAGGCGGTTGTCTTTACAATAAACTTGGGGGAGACTCCCCACTCACTCCGTAAGACAGCAGTGGAGACGTTTCTGTTCTTCCTGACACTCTTGGGATCAGGCAGCAACTTACATTAGTATTTGCAAGTTCAAAAGAAACACTGAAAACAGTTACTGATTTCTGAGGACTATGACTAGCTAATTTGCAAATCTTCCAGTGACTGACAAGTGCTTTGAAATTTCAGGATCACTGATGGTTCCTTTTGCAAGTGCTTACTGTTGTTAATATTAGTAGCAAAATAGTTCAATTTAGATAATTTAAATGCTTCATGAAAGAAAAAACAAAACCAATCCCAGTGCATCTGCATTGTCAAAGGTCCAGGGGTACTGACATTCCCCAGGGAGGCAGACACTTGACCTGTACCTGTGAATTTGGAAGAACAGGAATCCCTGGCACCCCAAGCTCATGCTACCTCTTTCATGCTACCATGGATCTCCCGATTTACTGGATAATTCATTCCGTTGCTTTTAAGCAAATGAACCAACCATTGCGCAAACAGGACAGTCATAAATCAGAGAAGCTAATACTAGAACAATAACAAAAGGACCAGACGGCTTGAGCAGTGCAAGTGGCACAATGGCATTCTGTTTCCAAGATGGAAAACCAGCACAAATAGCAATGCCTTTTCATGCCCTGGCAGCTCCTGCCAGTTACAAGTTCATAGAAGGGCATCGATCTAACAGGCATTTGTTCAGTGTCAGCTGTGATGGCGCTATATGGGAAATGGATTTCTTCTTTAGTATATTCTCCGCCAATGGAAGCCAGCTCTCTCCATGGTGATGGGATGTGCTGATCAGTTTAACAAGCTGCCGATGGGATTATGTAGAATCATTTCATCAGTTTTCAGTAGCTGTGTGAAATGGCATTTGTCGGAAACACAAGTCTGCGTGGACCTAACTGAAAAGGCAATGAGATCTGAGCCCCAAAGCCTTATGCTGAAGGGGAAGAGACGCACACAGAGCCCGAACATCTTCGATATTTCAAGAGTGGAAGAGCCTGGTTTCCACAGAAGGCGGACATCCCTGGAGCAGCTAGGCTTTCTAGGACAGGGAGGGATTTTTAGCAGCATGCACAACAAACTAATAGCAACACACCAGTGAGCAACTACTGCAGCGGCAGCTCTGGAAGGCTGGTCAGCCCACCCACATCAAACACCGTGCTCCCTCCTGCAAAGACGTGGGTCTGCACTGCACCACGCAGCAAGGAAAAGCAAAGGAAGGGCACTTCTTGACCTTCACTACCGTCAGGACCCTGAAAAAGGAGCTCAGGCCCTCCTAGTGAAAGGTGAACAGCTCACCTAACTTCATTAAAAAAATAGCAACATTAGTTATTTCAGCCTTCCAGGGCAGGCATAAAGATAGATGAAAGGAATAAGGCAAGCTGGGAACATCAATAAATTACTGCAGCCTCTTATTGGCTGCAGTATTCAATAGTTTAAAATGTTTTCTGGTGCCTTAGGCAAGCAGAAGATTTGCAGAAATGCTGAGCCTGTCACCTGTGATGTATCATTGTCACTCATCAGCTGCTAAGTTGCATTTCCCCTTCCTTTCCATGCAGCGTGTGTAACTGAACAGCCGCAGCAGTAAGAGAGATGGTATCTCTAGGCTAGCGAGGGCTGCCCGGTGACTAAATGTCAGGACAGTCCCATTTCTGCTATCCAGAGACAGATGGGTGAAAGCAGCAAAGACGCAGGCACAAAGGGACACACTTCAATTAAAGAGTCACTGATCACCCCAAAAGAATGCGACTTCTTTATGAGCAAGGTGACCTGCCTGCCCTCGCAGAACTCCCCCGACCTGCCAGGGGACAGGAGGGTCCCTGCTCCCTCATGTGTCCCCAGACAATGATGTGCCCTGCAGCCATGTCCAGAGCCCCTTACTCTGTGGCTGCATGGGAAAGCAGAGGTGAAGGACTAGGTCTTCTTTACTAATGAGCAGCTGCTAATGAGTCACAGATTGGATTTCTATGCCTTGACTTGCCCAGCCCATTGAGGAGTTTAAGGGTGGCTTGGATGAGGGCGGGGGGGCCGTGCTGTGGCCAGGGTTGGCAGCAGCTTCCAGGCACTTCAGGGGCACAGGGCTGGGAGGTACCCTCTGAGCAGCGCACACTGCCTTCTGCCTAGTGCTGAGTCCCCAGCAGCACCCAAGGCCAAGGGCCAAGGCCCCCTGAGGAAGGATGCTGGCCTGTCCCACAGGTTCTCCTGCCAGAGGAAGGCAAGTGGCAGAGCAGGGATGAGGGCACAGCTCTCCAAGAGGAGGATCTGCCCCATGGCACATCACAGATGTGTTGTCTGCTGAGGGCAGGACAGCTGAGCCCTTGCAGCGGGGCCAAGGGGGAACTGGGTCCTTGCTGCCCTGCAGCGTCAAAAGGGGGCTTATTTTTCTGAGGAAGAACCGGGCCTCCATTTGCACGTAAACAGCCCACGGAAAACCCATTCGTGGTGAGGATGGTTTGTGATGGACTTGGTGTGGCCCCAGAAGGCATATGGGATGTGACAGGTCTGTGAGCCTGCTAATACAGAAAGTGCTCAAAAGCATCCTTGCAGCAGCCCGGGGAGAACCTGATCCAATTAAAAATTATTTTGGCTGGCCTGTTCCTAGCAAGTGCCATATATCTGCACAGATGATTTTCACAAATATAGTGGACTAGTCCATGTGGCTTTGACTGCTGCTGAAAATATTTAATAAACTCTGGAATATGAATCGCTATCAAGGACCCTGAACATTAATTTTAGTCACAGTTGGCCACACTGTATCACCCTATAAACACCTCTCCAGTTTCAATTAACATTTCTCTATCTCCTGTCTCACTGAATATTATATTTAACTAATTTAAGAGGATTGGTAAAGATAGTTTTCACACTTCACAGGAAAGCATAATGAAATAATTATACCTGTACCTACAAAAAGCATGAGGATATTGCATAAAGAGCTTTAAAGTCATCTGAGGCAAAAACTTCTCCAGGAGACTTTCATTCTAGCTTTGGCTACCGAGGCTACCTGCCACCCCCTGCTCGGGGTCTGCTCTTGGACGTCTGCCCTGCAGCAGCCACTCTTGGCTCAGCCGGTGGCTTCCCCAGCAGAAGAGGGACCCCCCACCAGCCACAAGGACATCTTCGCTCCTCCCAGCTGGGCCATGGATAGAGGCGTGCTGCATGCCTCCCTGGTGGGCACTCCTTTATAGCAGCTGCTCCGAGGTAGGCTTGTCTCATCTGACGTGGTTGTGGCTCGGTGGTGGTGGAAGCAGGCGTCTCTGGAGATGATGAGCTGAGGGCTCTCCTGAGGCCACGGCTCCAGAGCAGGGGTCTATGGACCAGCAGACAGAGGGTTGGAGGCTCATCACTCCTGGCTGCACCCTCAGATCTGAGGCTAGAGATGCCCGCACACCTCTGCCTCCTATCATCTCCTCTTGGTCACATTTTGGAGCTTGTTGACAGTAGTATCCTTCTGGTCTCCTGCCTTAGGGCAAGCCCTGGACCATGCGGCATCAGACAGTTTTTTTCTCCAGCAAAAACTGGCCTGCAAAGCACAGATCACGCTCCCCAGCCACTGTGGAGGGAGTTCAAATCTGCCCTGAAATGAGGGAGAGCCCTGCAACCTGAACTGCCTATAAACAGGCAAAGTAACATTTCCGAGACAAACCGGGCATTTTGGCCATCGGGGTCCAGAAGCAAAGTCCCTCATGGAGAATGCATATAGCAAAACCTTACTCACTCAGAGAGCAGATGATCAGGACAGAAGTTTATCTGAAACCCCAAACACATCATTTGACGAAAGGACTTAATCTTTGTGTCCCATGAAGGAGCTAAAGACATGTTGTCTTGGTCCATGAGAGCTATGCAATGCTAGGCAAGGCAACCAGGCACAAGTACCAATTCCCAGACCTCTGTCCTTCACTTCAGGGCCAGGCTTTAATCCGTACATTCCCCTAGGAAAAATACTTAAAAAGCAGGGAAACCAAGTCATGCACATATAACTAAATATTCCGTATTCTCCACACATCACTAAAGCTTCTCCTAGAAGCAACACGTGGGATGTGTTTTCCAGGACACAGAGGTAACAATAACAACAGCAGGAGGTGACGGAGCAAATTGCGAACTGCAATTGCACGAGGCTCTCAGGAGCAGATAGCATCACTCAGGAGCTCTGGAGAAAAGCACAGTGAAAACAACCCAGCTGCTAACAAGCAAGCATAATTCATTGCCAAAGCAGCTCCTCCTTCCCCAGGATGGGAGAGCAGCCAACAGTACATCAGCCTTTAGCTAGGCGGGTAAAGAGGGTGCCTGCGTTGATTATAAACTGCTGAGATCCATCCTGGCAACAAAAGGATGGAGCTGCAGGAGGTCCACTAGCTGGAGGCAGAGTTACAGGGGACTGAGGAGCACAAGTACTGCAGCAAGAGCAAGGATGGTGGCACCTGCCCCTTCATCAGCATCACAGCCACGCTGGGATCCCTGCGGGGGCAGGAGAGGGGGAAACAGACACCCACTCACCCAAGAGGAGTCAGGAGGCCAGGGGAAGCACAGCCCCAGCCAACAGCTCTCTGAATACCTTCGTTAACTCCCGCTGACCATCTTACACTGCATCTCTCCCTCCCTCGATTCACAGGCTGGACAGAATTTTGAAATAATCAGGAATTTCTCTCTCCCCCACAGGCTGGTGGAGAGGGAGGTTGTGACTTTTGTGATTAAGGTCATAGACACACAGAAAAACCTATAGCAAAGCAACCTGTCCTGGTTAACAAAATAAAAAAGAAAAATCCCACACAGATGATGCAGCCCCTTAACAACGACAGAGCCGGGCAGAGGAGCAGAACTGCTCCCAGAAAAATCAGGGCCAAAGCTGCCATACCGTCAGATGCCAGTTCCCAAAATATGCGCTTGCTTGCTTGTACACACAGCTGCTTTTGTGTGGTTTGCTCGGGGCATAGATCTGTAGCCCTAAACTTCTCCATTCAAGCATTCATAGCCAAAGTATCAAGTTTTCGGATGTCTGTGATCCCCAGATACAGTACGTACAAAGACTAGGACACAAGAAGTTCCCCTTTCAGTGCCGAGGCCTCTCTCTGTGGATTTCTTTACATCCCTTTATTCATCCCCAATAGCAAAACTCGTACATTTTCACTGTAGCTGCTGGTTCTGCTGCCTTTGGGCCAAGCAGAGCTCCCTCTGCCAGCAGTTGCCTTCAGCCCAGAGCAGCAGAATGGTTTTAAAGCAAGTTCCCCAATCCTATGCATTGGTTTGATTTGCGGAGCAGCTTTAGTACAGGATAAAAAGTTTCTTTCAGAGAAAACTAAACCACAAACTCTTCTCCAGGTGCGTATTAGACATTTCCAACCCATAATCAGGCCACAATGGATCTGGTCAGCTTCAAAGCACCCACCTGGCCAGGGCACGGCAGGGAGGGGAGGTGACACGGAGTCTAGTCCCAAGTAAAACCTCCAGACGGCACACGCAGGAGGTGCAGAGGCTCCAGCAACAACTGCTGCGATCTACTGACCCACTCCTGTCACGCACCATTGCTGGCTGGCGCACACAAACCCCGAACACGCTGACGCCAAACCTACCTATCCAGCTGGCATTCCCAGACACTTCGAATACACAATCCCCTGGCAGTCATCTTAGCCCTCCCCACATCCAGCTATAATTTTCTCTTGCCCTTATCCCAGCCCCGTATCTCGCAGTGCTGTACAACCACGTCTGGCTTTGGTCTGCTGACATCGCCTGCAGATCTCCTAGGCTTTTTCCTTCTTGTTTCTGATGTTGTAACAAATGCCTTCAGAATGAACAGATTTTTCCCGCGGCAGACTCAGGGGAATATTGATTATTGTTTGTCCTCATCTATAACCTCGTTTGCAAGAAATCAGTAGCCCAGTTTTTCAAAATCACATTTAAGACTGTAGAGGACAGAAGACAACCCAATATTGTCTTTCGTGTAATAACCTTTCCAGTTATTATGACTGTCGCTTTCCCGTGACTGTCCCATTCCCTGCTCTGGTTGTCTCATTTCAGACAAATGAGAATCAATTCTTTCATCCTTTCCCTCTGAGCCACATCTTTTGTATCTCAGCATTTCTCTTGACGTTCTCCAGTGCTTCACCAATTTCTCTGTGTTTTTCTTAGAAGTAATACGCATTTCATTATTTTTTAAAATAAAGTATTTTTATTCCCTGACATCACATGCAGGGGGAACAATTATATCCAGGCCTATACAGGCAACACTCACGTTGATGCATCCTAAAATGATAACGCTTTGCTTTTTGGCAATGGCAGAGCATTATCACACCCACATCCTTTCCTGCAAAAATCTTGCCTTGCCAGATATTTCCTATATGTATGTATTTCTGATTTGATTTCTCATTCCTGTACAGAATTTGGACTTTTCTATATTGACTTTCTTTCTGCTGGTGTAGGGCACCTTTCCGATTCTAATTTTGCCCTGGGGACCACTTAGACTCTCACCTACGTGACATGGGCCAGAGTTATAAGATTTATACGCGTATAGGCTCTGCCATCATCAAACATCAGTGTTTGGTAGACTCCCAAATTTCCTACATTAAACAAACCATTTCTCCAATAATTTGCTTTTCTGATCTTTCTCCCAGCTCCTCTTGCGTAAAGCAGTCCACCGAGCAGAGCAGAAGTAGCGTTGACTTCATGAGAGCGCAGCTTTATTTCGCTGCCATGAGGCCGAGTGCTTTGGGGAAACTCCACGACGGGAGGGGGATGCGGAGGATGGCTCCACTGATAACAGCATCCATCAGCCTCCTCACTGCAACTCCCCACCCATTTATTGCCATTGTTTAGCACCTCTCTGAAACCCGGCTGTGCCCCCCAGCTGTGGCTGGACCCAGCCATGCTGGGAGGGTCCCTGACCAGGCGACGAGGCAGGGGCACGCTCCAGCATCACAGCCCCAGGGATGTTCCATACCCCAGGCAGTCACAGCAGGGCTTTTGCCCCAGCAGGAATCAGACTCAGGAGCAGTTCTATGAAACTGAAGGACCAAGATGAGCCAAAACTTGTCACTGTGTCCCTTGTTTCTGCCACCACTAAGTCATCCTTCCCCTTGCGAAGGTGGCAGTGGACGTACACTACATGCATCATCGCTGCAGCTATTTTTACCGCACAGAAATTAGCCCAGCAGGTATTCAATTCCGTTAAATTCCATTATTCTGAGAAGGGAAACTCGGTGCTGACTTCAGAGAACAGCAGCCACAAAACCTGCAGAAAGGCTCAGAAAGGACAGAAAAGGAAACAGCCGCTGGGGAGGGGTGGGAGGACGCCGGGTGCCTGCGGATGAGCTGCTCCCAACCATCCCAACACCTCTGCCTGGGAAAGCAGCTCCCTGCAAGAGGGGTGGGCTGCCATCCTTCTTGCTTGCCAGTGCCCCACATGGCACTTTATCTGCTCTGCCAGTCTCCAAACGATTTGGAGGCAATTTGTGGGTCTGACCTGCCAACACTAATGGGTCTGTAACAGCGCTGGGGAGGCCAGCACTGAGGAGCAGGCACCCAGGAGCACTTCATGCCCCATCGCTCCCACAAGGAAAGCAGCCCACTGGGCAGAGGGACAACAGGTCCTCAACCCCCACCGAGGGGTGTGGGCAGCAGAGGGCTTGTGTAACACGCACGAACCTATGGGGGGACATGGGGATCTGCACCTTCACCCCGCCATAGCCATCATACTGGACACCGAGACAGGGAGAACTGGTGGTAGCTCCCCTGTGCCAGTATGCTCCTGTGCCAGCAGCAGTGAGACTGATGTACTGAGACACGCAGATCTGAGGCCATCTGCGTGCAGAATCACACAGGGAAGAAAAGCTCTTCTCGCTCAGCTTTTCCAAGGGCTGCAGCTCCTGCAGGGCTCCGGAGTTACCCGCGTAAGCGAACAGCTCAGGGACCCTGGCAAGAGCCATCCTCTCCCAGCCTGACCTCAGCCTGGGTCACGGCTGCAGCCCTGTGAGCACAGAAGTTGGCCTAGTAATTCAGACACAACCAAAAGAAAGAAAAACTGCACTCTGGCACTCCGCAGCAGCCCACTAACGGTAACGAATTGAACCTGAGGCACCGTCAGGACAAAGCCATAAGGAGGCGGCTCAGCCACAACATTTTTTGGACATATTCAACTTTGCTGGACTCGTGCTATACTCGTGACCTCCTCCCCCAACAAAAAAACTCAAAGAACTGGAAGTCCTTGCTCTGGTGTTTACATTTCCTCATTCAGCATCACTATGAATTTCCCAGTTTAAACACATACTCCTTGAATTAGGGTCACTGCATTTCCACTCTCCCCTGCTTAACAGGCTTTACTGTTGTCCTTAAAAACAGCTTCAGAGTGCCAGATAAGGAGTACTAACTATATGAGGTCACCTAGAAGACAACGGAGATTCCCAAAAATCAGTGCCAGAACATGTGGTAATCCACAACTAATTAAGAAGAAAAAGAGAAGAATTAGACAAGCCCTGCGTCTGCAATTGTGCTACTAACAGTGCGGTCAGCTGCCGGTGAGCTTTCCTAGGGGCAAGATGCGCAGGGATGACACAGGATTCCCACAGCCCCCAAGGCCAGTCCAATGCTCACCCTGGGCCCATCACAGAAAAGGAAACAGCTTCTTGACCAGAACCAAGCTTTAGGTTTAGACCCTAATATGCAAGAGGCGATTCTTGTTGGTGAAGCTGAAATTAATGCAGTTACACGGAGCTACAGTTTTTCTTTCTGTGCACTACACAAAACATCGTTCACTGGGAGGAACTGCTGGAGATCATTAAAAGAAAGATGGCATCTGTCCCACCCATGAACCTCCATCCTTACACATTTCTGCTGATTAGAAGCAAAAGGTTCAGAGGCAAAAGGCCAGAGAGCCAAGCTGGTCCACAGGTCCAGCACCCAGCGCCGACAGCATCACTGCGCCTGCACAGAGACGCCAGCACGGCTCCTTCTGCGAGGTGTAATGGCAAATGCCTCCAAGTCTCGGTGAAGATCTATCGCTTGGTGGCCCTGAGCAGCTCAGAGCACATGTGTTAAAGAGATAAAATAATATTTTCCTGGTTAGCTCCAACACTTTATTGAATAAAGTTTAAAATCTTCACCCTGACTCAATCCATCTGTGCAGGTGTCATAGTACTTTCTCATTTTTAGTTTGGAGAGGAAGGAAACGCAGGGTGAGCAGATAAAGCAGTTGCCTGATTTGAATATCGCTTCTATCCCATAACTCTTTGCAGAGGTCAAGGAGAAAACGACAGGTGGAAAAACGTATCTTGGAATCGCCAACTGGAGGTTTAAGAAGATTCATTTCCAAAGCGCAGACGGCGAGAGAAGCGCGGGACTCACCGTCTGGATCGATAGCGCAGGATGTGAACAGCACACACAGCCTGCCAGGACGGGAGCAGGTGGCACCGCACTCCCGCTGCCAGGTGGAAAATGCTGTTTTAAACCTGCTTTTTAACATTATGGAGAATATTCAGTTTCCTTCTCCGAACAGACCATCCCAGCGAGCAGTGCCCAAGACAAAACCCAGCTCTGCACAAGCCCAGGGCTCACCCGCTGTCCCTACGGACGGTCTGTGCCAGGACCTGCTCCCTGCTCGAGGGTACCCAGGCTGAGCACATCCCGGCAGAAGTGCCTGGTGAGCCAAGCTGTGGCACAGAGCTGCTCCCGGAGCCCTCCCTCTGCTGCTTTCACCCAGGTAACATTCCTTTTCTGCATGAACAGAGCAGTATTTTGCAGTTCAAGTTTCTGGGAACTGTAAATAAACTTGAATTCACTTGTCATCCAGAGATTTACCAAGCTCAAAAGTCTTAACTTCAGTAATTAGACAAAATTTTCTCCCTGCACAGGACTGTGGGCTCTGTATGTTAATAGAACTTCCTCAAAACAAATGAGAAGTCACTGAAAGTATCACGAAAGGAGCACAGCAACAACCAATCATTCCCCCACGCCAACAAGATTTAGGATTTAACTATGCAAACATATTGCTCCACACAGAGATACCTCTATTGTGATAGAGATATCAGAATACCGCTAAATGAGTGATTTGTAAGGGGAGGAAGCACAGGGAGCCAGCCCGCCCTGCTGCCTCAGGAGCGCGCTGCCAGCTCTTTGATAATTTCAAGGAGCACATGGCACACTGACCTCCCGTGCGGCTTTGCAGGAGGGAATCCTGAGGGAATGTGCCTCGTGAAAGCCAGGCAGCACGCGGCATCCCCTGGGCACGCAGCAGACTCCTCTGACACAGCAAAGGTACCCGAGCAGACCTGGCCTGCAGACCACACAGGGTACACTGACACGGCCCCCCATCTGCCCCAGCAGCCCAGAGCTGATACACCACCGCTTGTCATCTCGATGTGACCCAAACCCTCCCCTGTGGCAGACAGGGCTCTCAAGCCACTGTGTCACGGTACACCCTTGGGGCACGTGGAGACAAACACAAGGAGGGAGCATGCCACGGAGGCCATGGGGTTAGTGTGTCCTGGAGCCCAACAGAGGCATCCCGACCCCGAGAAGAGCGGTGCCACCACTGGGGTTTTCCAAAGGAGAGATGCTGGGGAGGAACACACTAACGGTGCTTGGATCCCCACAGGGGTCCTGGGCTCCTCGCGGACACAAGTGCCCACTGGCCCCAACCTCCCCTGCGCTGGTGCATCTCAGGGCAATGCGGGCTCTTGGAAAGTGCCTTTCTGGGCTCAGTTGCCCACTGGAAGCGGTTACCAGCAGCAGCTCCCTTCTGGAGACAGCCAATTTTCCCGTCGGCTGTGACAGGTTTTGGAGCTGCAGCTCAGCACAGACATCTCGTACTCAGCACAGGGACAGCCTCCCTTTCACACATTTCAGTGGTACCGACCTGCTTATGCAGCCCTGTCACCAGCACATCTTAGAGCCTCCCCAGGATTTAGAAATAGCAATCATGAGGCCTTTTTTTCTTCCTCTTGTACAAGGAACTTCCTGAGACTGTGCATACATATACACGCATACCTTCCTGAGGGGAGAATTTTGTGCCAAGGAGGTTTTGCTTCTATTTCTGAGTGCAGCCCCAACTCCAGCCCAGTGACAGCTCTGACCCCTGCGGTGGCAGCATCCCGCCGGCTGCATTAGTGCCCATGTTCCTGGGAAGATGCCATGGGTAATCTGTCAGCAAGCCATGGTCACTGCCACTGCTCTCTGGGGGCATCAGAAGGGAGCCCTGAGCAGCTCTACCAGCGGGGAGGGCACTTCACACCCTGCCACCCCAGGTGCCATCACACCCTTTGAGGTTTTCAGTCTGCTCTTGGACATCCCACGGCAGCGTTCGGTCCTTTCCTGGTGGCACATAACTGTAGCTACACCGCTCACCACCACCTGTGTTACTCCGAAGCAGGAGCTCTGATGGCACATTTGTCTGCAGAGATAGGTCAGGCCTTTCCCGGCTTCTCCAGGGCTGAAACACAGCACATGCTCACAGGCGCGCACACGGGGCATCGCTCCACCAGACGGCACCAGCCTCTCCTGCACAGCTCGGAGTGCCTCATCCCGCCTCATCTAAGGCTGTCCCATCCTTGTGCGAGAGCATGCATCCACACACGGACACACCTCACCACCCAGCTAACAAATCCCAAGTGCTCCATTCCTGAAAAGGGCAATAATTGCGCAGGTCTGGGTCCCTGCACAAAGTCTCACGCTGGCATAGCTCAACCTCTGAGGGGTTTTGCCCTGTCATTCCCCGAGCGCTGAGCAGAGAGGCCAATGGCTTAATATTGTCATTTCTTTCAGACTGTAATGCTCTCATTTTAGCACAGCAACTTAGTTTTAATAGAGTTTGGAAAGATTTTTTTGTATGTCTTCACTTCTACTCCAAGGATGTTTGCTCTCAATTTATTTCTGCTCCTCTTATCTTCTCAACAACTGCATCTCTTGTTCCAAGTCCTGCTCATTTTCTGCTCCTTATTGTGATTTTTCTTTAATTTCATCTTGTTCCCATACTTCCCAATCACACATTTCATCACTTCTGCTTCCCTATTGCCAACAATATGTGATTTCTTTATCTTAATTGTATCACCCAGTCATCTGGTTCCAGGATGGCATCTCTTTACCTCACAGCACAGGCCCTTTAATCATTACTGCTTCTGGCATGTATAATAATAGCTGAGACAAGCTGTTAGCTTTCACCTCCCAGTTATAGTCACAAGGTTTTTTTTCATGTAAGTCCTAATGACAACACAAACTGAAAACCCTCCAGATATCACTTCATACAGACTGCAGAAGAAACCCACCACTCCAGGAGCCCCACTCAGCTCCCAGCTGAGCAGCAGGGTGACGTGCAAGATCAGCCCCTGAGGAAGAGGAGCCCTTTCTGTAGGAGCAGACCCAACTCCTTCCAAGGAGCCTGGAAGCAGAAGTCCCTGCACACCATCCTGGATGGCTGCACAGCAGATTTCTGCTGTCTGTTCCTCTACTCGCTCCCAGGGGTGTCTCCTTCCCATGGAGCCTGGGCTTTACTCCGTGCCCTGCCAGGGGGCCTGGTGATGGGCAGAGCTCTCCATGGGTGGGGGAAATGCAGCCTGGGACACCCTTTTTCCTCGAATCGTCCAGGCTACCTCTCTGACACCCACCTACGTACAAAGAGACAAAGCTCCACATCCTTCAAACTGAAGGAGAGTAGATTTAGATCGGGTATTAGAAAGAAATTCTTTGCTGTGAGGGCGGTGAGGTGGTGGAACAGGTTGCCCAGGGAAGTTGTGGCTGCCCCATCCCTGGAGGGGTTCAAGGCCAGGCTGGACGGGGCTTGGAGCAGCCTGGGCTGGTGGGAGGTGTCCCTGCCCAGGGCAGGGGGTTGGAACTAGACGGTCTTTAAGGTCCCTTCCAACCCGAACCATTCTATGACTCTGTGATCCTTGCCAGCCAGCTCCTCACCCAGCAGAGAGGACTCACCACCACTGCCCTTGCCTGGAGGGTCCTCCTCCCACCAAGCTGTGGGACTTAGTGCTAGGTGCCTTTGCTCAGCGCATGGCAGACGTTACTGACAAGCTGCACCATGTGGGGTGAGATGTCTCCGAATACACCAAGGTCCTGGCATCACCAGGTGCTCTGGATAACTGGCTACACAGGCTGCTACTCGCAGTGCCCTCCGTGTCTCAGGTCTCCATCCAGCTCCTCACATTATAGCACCCAAAGCCCCCACACAAAGTTTTCAAATTACTCATTCATGTTGACAGCACCTTCAGCATTTGGCGGGGGACCCACTTCCCCAGCCTCAGCAGCTCCGGGAAGAGGCAAAGAGCTGTGAATGCATTGCAGTTTATCAACAATTAGAAGTTGTACGTGCAGGTAGGAATAATATTGAAACTAAGAACAGCTTAAACGCCACTGCAGAAGCTAGCACAGTGCAGAAGGAGTAGCTGCCTGTGTCAGACTCGGCACCTCTGTTTGTATTCTGGTGCACGAGCACTGTGCAGAAGGTTAGCGAGATCCTGGCTCAGACAGAGAGGAGCATTTTACATATGTCAGAGGGTACTGAGGTGCCAGCTACGAATCAGCAGAGGAGAATATCTGGTCACCTGATTTGCACAATTGAATAGGAGCTTGAATAATATAGGTCAAAAAAAGAGACTGGAGTGTGGGGGATTATACAGCAGGAAAATCTGACAAAAGGAGTTATTTAGTCTGGAGAAAAGCCATTTACACAAGGCACTTATTTGTCAATGTAAAGTGATCCTTGCTGATCTATCAGAGGTCTCTAGACAGGCCCATGCTAAAGGTCAGCAGCTCAAGCAGAGGAGGAAGGTGCCCTGTCAGCTCTCCGGAGCGAGGGCTGTTCCCGTGCTCCATGCTCCTGTCGTACCCTGTACAACAGGGCTGCAAGCACAGCATCCAGGCAAGATGCTGATGCAGGTCAACAAAATTAACTGCTATATAAAAGCTGTCATATAAAGAGCAGTAGTCAGAAGAGAACAGCTCTGTCCCTTGGCATTGCTATAGGGTTGATTTATCATCCTCTAAAGCAACTGTACAAAGTTCAAAAGTATAGCACATCATAGGCACAAGCGCTCAGAAACCTGGGCAGAGATAGAGCACGGAGCAGGTGCCAAGCATTTCCAGAGCTAACAAGTCCATCAGCTGCTTCAGGATGAAGAACTACATGTAGGAGACAAAAGGAGAAGAAGTTTTTATTAAGTGGTAAGCAAGCAAGCAGCTGCTGTGCAGTAGCTGGAACAGAAGGACGGCACTGACTGACCCAGATGTCTGCGCATTTATGTACAGAGAAGGAAAACGCACAAAGAACTAAACAAGGCTCTAGAGTAGAAGCAAATTTGTTTAACGGCCTGGAAGCCTCACTGGCTCTGCTCCGGCCACAGCAAGAGAAGCATGCACAGGGTGCCAGGTCTGGAGGACAGAGCCACAGGCTGGTACTGAGCCTCTGCCTGAAAGGTTTCTGCAAACCGAGGTGAGTATTGTCCAACATGAGTGAAAAGGCAGAATGTACGAGTGCTGACAAGGATGTACAAGAGGACGATCAAAAAGAGACTGGCAGCAACTGGTACTGGCAGAAAAAAGGGGAAGGGGTTTGGCCGGTCCCTGGAAGCACTAGCTATGTGGACACCCCCCAAGTGCAAACCCAGCTCTCCACAGGCTGCTCCAGAGCGCTCAGCCTCATGGTGCCAAGACCAGGGAATCCTGGGTCAAGGCGTGTCCAGAAAAGGCCAGGATGCGATTTGTTTACGACATATGATCACAGGGAGCAGGGGAGTCACAGGAACAGGAAAATACTGCTCCCCAAAGGTTAAGACCAACCCCGAAACAAAGAGTTGTCCTTCGTGGTCTTTCTGATGCATCAAGGGACAGCCAGGACAGGGAGACTTAAGAGCCTGCAGGGCCTTCAGGGAGCAAGGCACAACGCAGGACAGTGACAAGCCACCAGAGGAGCACAGCTATTGGCAGGAGAGCGCCTTCTCCAGCATCCCCCTCTTACAAACCTGGACGCTGCTTCCTACTGTTTCCTGTGTTTCCTCTGCTGGGACCTGCCAAGGCAAGAGGAGCTGACAGGGTGCTTGGAGCTCCGGCCGTCCTAAGGAGAGGTCGAGAGGCAGCAGGCACACACGCGGGAGCCTTCCATTCAGAAGTCCCCGAGGCTCGACTCTGCTGAACGTGACGGGAAGAGCTGCGTGGCAATACCACTGCTTGCATCCCTCCTTATTCCCATACACTGGGCCTGCATACTCATGTGGTTTAAATCTTAAGCATTCAAGGCATGTTGATGTATTCAAATATTTCTTCCATGCAAATAAGATTCTATATAATCCATTCTAGGCAGCCATAACTTAAACTGACAGCTACTAAAAACTGGGGGAGACCGCCACGGGCATGACAAACACAGATAACAATACTTAAATGCAAAGTGAAATGCACCCATCGCCAGCCCTGGAAACGGATGGGGAAAGTCCTCCTGGGCAATCAAAGGTAAATGAAAGGGCGATTCACCTGCACAGGTCTAGAGCTCAGTGAACAGGGCAGAGCATTGGCACTGCAGCTTCTTCCCTCAAAAAGGAGTTGTCAAAGTTGAAAAAAAAAATCAAGGGATACTGGATGGAGCAAAGTGAGTGTCCTCTCTGAGACGAGCTCTTCAAGGACACGTTTTTCCCAAGGAAGAACTGCCTTCCCCACAGGGACCCCCAGCCGGACAAGATGCCCCCCTGCATCCCGCCCAGAGCACACAGCCTGCACGGGCAGAGCCCGCTGCTCTCCCCCTCTCTGCACTGCTTAAAACCCCTGCATCTGGCTTTGACATTTTCCTGTTTTCTGCCCTCCCTGCTCCCCCCAGACCCCTCTCCATCCCAGCTAGGCATCCCAGCAGGGCTGGAGCAGCTCTCTGCTGTGATCACTGAGCCATTTCATCCTGACACAGCCCTGCTCCTGAGTAGGGCTTCCCCTCTGCCCAGGCTCAGCCAAATAGACTTTTTAGGGAAGCATCTGTATCCTATCTGCGTATCCATTTGTGGGTAATAAGGCCAGGAGAGACCTGATGATCACCCAGCCTGACCTTGTGCTAAATACAGGCCATCAGACTGGCCTGGATTAATTCTGGTTTGAACAACCACAAGTCTTTTTAGAAAGAAAACATTTGATCTTCACTGCAGTATTTCTAGTGAGGAAGAGAACCTAGGTGCATTGCTCCGGTGCTTAATTACACTCAGTTTCCATTGTGTAGCTTCTTTCTAATCTGAACTTGTCTGTCTTCAGCTGCATCTGGTTAGACAGACCTTTGTCTGCCAGACAAGAGCTGTCTGCCATCAGAGCTCCGTTCCCTACATAAGTACTTCTGGGCAGAAGTTAGTTGCTTCCGCAGCTCGCCTCTAATAGAAAATAAGAGCTCTCTCTCCTGCAGGCTCTTACCTTACAGTGTGATTTCATTCTTTGTAATTGTCTCACAGCTCTTCCCAACTCTTCTCTTGCATGTCAGCTTCCACCTTAGCATAGCCAGTAGAACCAGGCACGTTGCTCCAGCCACACCAGTGGGAGATAACCTCTGACTTCTAACTATTCTCTGCTGTATCCATGAAAGGAGTTAGCCCTTCCAGCCCAGCTGGAAGCATCCCTTCCTCCCTTGCAGGGTCACCAGTTCCCAGCAAAGCTGTCTCCTTCCTGCATCAACAGTCTGTAAGATTTGGCTTTTCATTTACATTCATTATCTTCAGCTGTTTTCTTTCACTCATTTACATTTTTCTCCTAAAATCCTTGATCCTAAATGTTATGCTTCATAGTTATTTTCAACTTTGTGAAATTAGCCTTTTTAAAACACCGTGTATGTCCATATATGGATTTAGATTTTACTGTGTTTGTACATAAGAAACATAGTTGAGTCACAACTCCCTGCATCAAAGCCACCTCTAACGTTCAGTTCAGTGACCAGTCCCCCTCTGTCCAAACAAGGGCTAATACAGAACTCCTGGATGCAATTCCTGAGTCAGGGAACTATCATATACGGCCATTTCAGTTCCGGTAGCGTGGGACCTCCAGCACACATCACTCCGAGCAAAACATCCCTCGCAAACCTGGTCTTTTCTGTAGATTCTCACAGAGCTGATGCTCCTGCCCTATCACACGTTCCGTTTTTCACAGCAAACAGCCACCGCCATCCCACCCCCTGCTCGGCACACCAGGACATCCGTCTTGTCTGAGATCACTGGCTGCTGAAGTGCCGTTTATGATGGGGACTGACCTTCCACCACCTTTGCCTGCCAGTCTTCCCCACAGAGGTATAACCCGACACTTTTCCGGTTATAGGTTATCCAATGTTAACTTTCCCAGCAGGTCTCAGCAACAACAAATAGTTCAAATTGGCTCTCATAAATGAGCAATTCTGAATCTTCTTGTTTATTACCCAAGCTCCTGGCACTGATGCATAGCAATTAAATAACTTTGTTAATGTATCTTTCCTGATTCTTTACTGCACAGACAGGAATGCCTCGAGATCTTATCACCCCTGCTCACAGTCAGGGATTTATAAGCACAGGCAGTGACTCAGACAAAGATATTCCAACTGGTGCATGAAATCATACCAAAGCTCCCCCCAGTCCCCCCACAACAGGCTACTGCAGCCTTTGGGATAAAAACCTGCTGTTTCAGAGAGAGACGTGGCCCCTAGCTAGATCTCTTTGAGAATCAAAGTTCCCTTCTAATCAAATTGTCATGCCAATGACTGACTTTACCATCATTGTAATTAACCTCCTCACGCATAAAATGCAAATGATCAAAATGTTTCTCTTCTCCAGGGCTCCCTGTGACTCACGCATCTGAGAGGAGAGGTGGCAGGTCCATCCCTGCTGCTGGATGTTTCCACATCTTCTGACTCTAGCAGGACAGTCCTCTCACAGCCACCTCCTCTCCACATGCTCTGGCTGATCACCAGCACCACCTAAGCCTGGGGCCTCCTGCCCTGCCTTTTATCTCTTCTTATGGAAGGAAGAAAGGGGGAAAAAAAACGAAACCACATCCCCTCACCAACAATTGGTCACTGGTCTTAGGAGGGGTGGGGAGAGCACAGTGGTGAGGCCGATGATTAGGACAAGAGCAGCATCACCTGCTCCAGAGAAGTCTGTGGAATGGGCACAAGCCAGGTGAAGTGCAGGAGCTGCTCCAGGACGGACCCAAGCGCTCCCTGCGGATGGGTGCTACCCCCCCCTCGCTGCGGGCAGGGTGTGCAGAGCACATCTCCCCTTCCACCGCTGCTTTTGCTAAAGCTCCCCTTCGGCATGATACCCTCTGCGGTTACTCTGAGCCTTGGTTATCCAGACAGCCCAAAGATTTTTTTCTGGTTGATGCTGCTTTGCTTTCCCCTGGGAACGCCGTCTTTGTGTGGGATGGCAGATAGCCCCTGAGAGAACTACCGAGGAAGAAAGAGGGACAGAAACGTGGCTTCTTTTTTTCATCCCAGACCGAGACACTGACCCATAACATGGAGGAAATTAACTCTGAATCTTAGTGGTGAAAGCTATTTGTTTCCAGGTGACACCTACCCAGAGGTCACCCTACATGGTCAGCTTTCAGTTTTGGTGTCTGAAAAAGAAAACACACAAAACACTCGTGCCTTTCTCTGGCACCTAGCAACAGCACTCAGTGCCGTGAATAAAACCAGCCCCAAGCTCTGCAGGAAGAGTACAGGAGGAGGACAAGCCCTTGGGCTAATTTACAAGGAATGAAAACACTTTCTACACAATGTCCTGACACTGTGGAAGCCATTTTCTCCATACAAAACAAATCCAATATTTGTTGTTCTTTCGGCCAGGCTTTTCCTGCCCTAGAAACAGTTCTGAATTGCTCTTAAGTATCCCCTGGGCTGCTAAATTACTTGTGGCTGCTGAAGCGTCCCCTCCACAGGGATGTTTAAGTGGAGGTCCCTGCTGGGTCCCAACCGGTGGGCAGGGAGCCGGTCGGGCCGTGCATGAGGTGGCATCCTCACGGGGCCACGTGGCACGTGTTTGCCTCCTGAGCCTCAACAGCCACTCCTGGCGACTGCAAGACCCAGCCAGCAGAATCCTCTGAGATGCTGGTTTAGCATCCCAGGCAGAGCCGTCATCAGCAGACACAGGGCACTGCTGGCTCTGCAACCAAGTGGACACGGACATGGGGCGCTGCTGGGTCCGTGGGGTGCAGGTAGGCAGCGTGTCGCCTGCCCACCAGGGACAGAAGACGACCAGAGGCTCCAGCTGCACGTCCCTCTCAGCTGGGGTCTCGCAGGATGGGTCCCGGCTGGGCAGGCAGCGCCTGGAGCTCCAGCCACCCCATCCCAGCCCCTGCTTTCCTCTTCTGGCCAGGGTCCCACAGGGAGCGAGCAGAGCACGAGGCCACATCTGCAGGAGGCAGCTGCCTTGCAAAGCCATGAGAGCTGCTGGAGCATCCGTTCAGACTCAGAGCTGGTGACCCATTGCGAGAGGATCAAAAAATCCCTTTCCTCATGCACCAGCTGGCAGCGGGCACTGTCTCCACACCAGGCTCCACACCTGAGCTCCCACCCGTCCAGCCTCAACAGCACCCTCCTGCATCCCCCTGCTGACGGCAGCTCGCAGCTCTTGTGCACATCCCTAAGGAGCCCGGCATTCCCCGTACACCAGCGCTTCTTGGGCAAGGGATTGTCAAAGGCTGGGGGGCCCCGGCTCAGCAAGTTGACATCCTGTGCCTGATGTTGCCAAACAAGGATGCGCTGTTGCTAGAACAATCAATTTTTAAATCTCTCTCTGCCTGTTACCCTCAGCCCTGCAGTAACTATAGTAACAGTGCTCCGGGCTCCCCGTCACAGCCGCTGCAGCTGCGCCCGGGGCTGGGGGGGCTGCGGGGGCTGGTGCCGCCTGGGCTCTGCCCTGGGATGCTCTGCGGCTCACCTCGGAGCAGCCCACGCTCCCTGCCCCGGCGGCACTGTCCTGGGCTGTTACCTCCAGACCCTGGCACTGGGACTCGGCAGACACCAGGCAGCTCCGGCCTCTCTGACTCCAGAGGAAGCACTCCCACGCCGCCAGCGGTGCCCAGCACCCTGGGAACAGGGAATCCCCTGGGAGGGCTGATGAGGCTTTTGGGGGGCCCTACCCCAAACAAGGGGATAGGCATGGTCGTGCAAAGCGTATGTCCTCCAGCACACGTGGCTTTTGACAATACCTTGTCCAGCCTTGGTGCCGGGGCAGAGCCCACGCATCTCCGTCCACGAGCCTGGGAGAAGCGTGGGCAGGTGGGTGCTGAGCGGGTGCCCCGTCCATCCCCGGCAGCGCCGCCCCCCGCGCTCACGGAGAGACCCTGCACGTCACAAAGCACGAGCAAAGAGCAAACCACACTCCTCTTGTTTGCTGAGCTGAATTCAAGGATCAAGCAATTGATACCAGGATCAGATGCAGGAGAAGGAAGGAACGGCAATGTGCGTTGCCAGTATCGGCCACTCCGGCCATTCCTGACCCCTGGGCTCCCCTCGGGCATGCGGAGCGCTGCAGCGGCTGGCGTGGGTACAGCAGGCCTCTCTTTCCAGAGTGGGTGCAGAGACGCTGCTCTCAGGGTGCGCTCTTGTCCGCTAACAGCCCTCTTCAGATGGTGATCCCATCCTCAACGCCTGGCCCGGAGCGCAGCCTCCCACCGTCTGCACGGCAGGATCATGTCTCCCTGGATGTGTGTGTGGGGGACACCCTCTCCAGGAACCCCCTGCTCCGGTGCACATCACACTATGGTGTAGTTACCTGGCACACACGTGGAGTACCCATCTGAGGGGATGTTTACCTTGTTTCTCGCCCCACCTCCGTTCTGCTCAGTAAAAATGCAAATGAAGTGTTGTCATTAAGTTCACTCTTTCTACAATGCAGATGATTTGCGTGTTCCCTCTGTACCTGCCTGCCTCCCAGATTTAGGAGGTGGAGAACAAGAAGGGAGGTGGGTTGGCTGAATCGCAACCGTAATTGGACTCCTCCCCAGGCAACACACACTGTGAATTTTTCAAAATCATATAAAACATGTAGTATCAATTATTCAATCATTTTGCTAATCTCAAGGCTTCCAGAAGACCTCTTACTTTGTTTAAAAGCTATACATGAAGTATCAATTATTGACAGCCTTGTCATCAGAGGATTAACACCCAAGAACATTTCCCTCCTGAATGCAAGTGGAGCATGCGGGGCTCCCCTAGGAGGTACTACCTCTGCTAGTCAAAGTGCTCTTGGAGAGGCTTCATCACTGCATTTCCATCACTGCATTTGATAAATCCTGTACTATTAGATGCATTTATCCTGCTAACAACTTTGCAGTACCATTCCTAGGTTTTTTTCCTGACATTATCGAGGTCCACGTAACCAAGGTACATAAATCTAAGAGATTAACACAGAAAGCGCATTTGGCAATTGCGTATGCAGACGATTTCTGGAGCGTCCCATGGGATTAGCCTCCCTGCATCCACATGCCATATCAAGAAGGGTCACACCTTTTGCACGCAGTGGAAGCTGAGAGGGGGCAGCCCGTACGGCACGTGAGGGTACCCCTGTGCTCTGCCAGCTTCTTGTTTCCCCTTCCCCCAGCTCAAAAATGGACAGTTGCATCCTCCATCTGAGCAGAGCCGGGGCCAAACTTCAACCTTCTCCCATAAACCAGGTTTTTCCCCGCACGGCCTTTCCCACACACTGCTGGGCATCCTGCTCACAAAGGGCACTTCCTCTGGTATTTTCCCAGAGGGGATGCTCTCCTGGCCCTCCGCCACTGTCGGGACAGTTTGCCGCGGCGGCAGCCCTGCAGCTGGGCAGGCACCTTCCCCGGCGCAGAGTGCGCGGCAGAGAGGGGATACGGCAGATGTTTTTCACTGGTAGTTCTGGAAGCATTTGATGCAGCTGCTGCAGGCTGCAAAAATCCAGGAGCCTGCCAGCACCACGCAGAGGGTTTGGATGCCTCCCACAGGCAGGAGGGGCAGAGAGAGTTAATTAAAATGCACTGAGCAAGTGTAAAGTTTTATTACGAGGCACAAAGGTAGGCTGGTTTCTTTCTCCAACAGACACATCTGCATAATCCAGGCTGGGCTCCTGCAGCTGCGCTGCGCTGTGCACGCTGCTGCCACCGATATTGTTTCCATCTATTTTATTGAAAAAACACTATCCGAGGTTTAAGCTGCATAACAAGCCCCGCTGCGCGGTAATGTCTTCGCTTTCTTTCTGCAGACAAATCTAACTGGAAACTCCCAGGTAGTAAGTGACCATCCTGCAGACAGGCATGCCCATCTTCTGCCACGGCCTTTTCTGCAGAACTGGGAAACCTCGGGAACAGGCATCATCATGGCAGGAAGGGAATTCCAGCTCCATGGCAGGAAGGGAATTCCAGCTGCATGGCAGGCTGCAGTTATTCCCCATGCTCCCAAGCCGTGCTTACCGTGTTTGCTGAGCACAAGAGGGTCACTGGGAGAAGCGAGGTGGGTACAACTCTCCTGCACAAGTGACTGGATACCTGTGCCCTAGCGACAAGCACTAATTCCCACAGGGAAATGAGCTGCACATGAGTCCCAGATGAGATGGAGCCAAGAAAACATGTCAGCAGCAGCAGGCTGAGACCTGCTCCATCCCAGCCAGGCACGGGAGGCGGCGTGCATCTGGGGCTGTCTGGTCGCCCCATCCGCACTGCCAGGAGGGTGCCAGTCCCTCTGTCCCGGCCAGGCAGACTGCAGGGGTATTTTCCAGCAGGAAACAAATGCCAGGTGGTAGGATCAAAGGGCACTGCCATGGGCAAGGAGCAACCCAAGCTCTGGAAGCATGAGCAGCTCGGGGCAATGCTGAGCCCTGAACTCTGCTCATGCCTTCACTGCCAAGCAGGAGGCAGGACTCTGGGTCCCACTCTGGCAGGACATACGATTGCACAAAGCGGGAAGGAGATGGTGCTGCCTCATTAATCATGATAAAGAACAGGCTTAAAGAGAGCCTGGCTTGCAGCATAGTAATTAATGAGCTCTTTAATTTTAGGCTGTAACATGCAAACTACCCCATTAGGCAAAGAGCAGCTCAAAGTGCCCTTCCGTGTGATGTCAGGGAGATGCATGGGGAGCTCCGGAGTGCAGAGCACAAGGGACTTCTCCTCCGGCAGCAGAGGTGCACTGGGCCATGGCCTCAGCACGTCGGAGATTTAAAGCCCTCCTTACCAGGTCAGCCATTCTGCTGGCCTGGAAGAAGCCAGGGATGTCCCCATGCCTTCCCACGCTGAGCAGCCAGCCTGCCCTGTCCTTCCTCAGGGACACTCCGAGTCTGCGCCTCGGGGGACTGCCGGGCTGCAGGGACCAATACGGGAGCCCTGGAGCAAGGATGCAAGCCTCGTCTCTGCCTCTGGTCCCAAAGAGAGCTCAGTGGCATCTGCATCGCTCTGAAGGGAGGATGCCAGCCCCACGTCTGAGAGCGGCCCCGAGGACGTGCATACGGCACAGGGGACTGAGCATCTACACCTACAGCCTGCACATCGGCTGGTGGCACGGCTGAGCCCAGGAAACCTCCGAAACCTCAGGTGGTGGCAGGGATTGCAGCAGGCAGGAGACTGCCCAGAGTCTGTGCTCCCATTGTGGCTCGTTTCCCCAGGAAAGCATTTGCAAAAATATTTCTGGTTCCATGGTTGAAACCCAGCCCAGCCTGCCCTGTTCAGGAGCACGAATATACTGTATATGTGAACTGGAGATTTGTCCCACATATTTTACTCAAAGACTGTATGTCTTGTCTTTTTTTTTTTTTTTAATAATGCCAGTCATAAATGTCACGTGTTGGAGCCCAGATCTCATTATTGTGAGCAGAGAAATGTATGCCATGCAATAAATTCTTTTGTGGGAAATAACCCCAGTGACTAGAGGAATTCATGAATTTATTACTCTTTGTAGGAGCCTTTCCTCCTATGACTTAAGGAGAGATCTATCATCCTACAGGAGACCTTGCAAGTTCTCTGTTTGGAAACCTTTATAAGGCTTTATGTCGCGTTCCCTGCCTTCATGTCCCAAGGATTCATTCCACACGAATCACTCATTGTAAACAAGGTGTTCTGAACCCGGCTGTCAGCACTGCCGGGGCCAGCTCTGCCGACAGCGCTCCCGCCCGGACCTCCTGCCGCGGCCATGGCGGGGGGACTCAGTTGTTCACCAAGGCTCTTTCCCCGGCGCTCACAACCACTGCACCTGGGATGGCAGGAGCCCTCAGCAGGGCAGAGCCCGCGCAGCCCCACCGCTCCTGAGGGAGGATCCGAGCACATAGAGCAGATTTCCTGGGAAAGCACGGCCCGGCGCGTCCAGGCCCTGCCATGCAGGACTCGTGCATGATGCTTCCAGAGACTCCATTAGGACAAAGCCCAAAAGCAGAGAAAATCTCACTTCTTGCTGCAAGTTACCCCTGGGAGGGGCGATGCCTGTGGAAAGGGTCGCACTGCGAGCTGAGGACCAGCGGACCTGCCACGCTTCACCATCCCTCACCTCGAGCAGCCTGAGGAGAGGAGCCCAGCTGCAGCTACAGCCATTTCTCAGGGCTCATCAGCTCCGGAGAGGAAACACCTGGAATAACACAACCAGCATCCTCTCTGCCCCCTTCTCCTAAAACCTCCCTGGCCTGCACCCTGCATCTCCCTGTGCCCTCCACCACCGCACGCCACCTCCCAGACCTGCTCACCAGTGGAAAGCTGGACACGCTCAGCTTTTCCAGTGCTGCACGACAGCACGGGCTGTCCGGACCCGCTGGGCAGAGACCCCCATCCCAAGAAGCACAATCCACATGCTGGAGACTGGAACCAGACCCCTGTGTGCTGCAAAGCACCCTGCCCACGGCAGGGGCTGCCTCTGCCCGGCGTGGAGAGGTGCGGAGCTGCCGGTGCTGCACTGCGGAGCTGGGTCCCTGCAGCCCCTCCGGATGCCCAGGGACTGGGCTCAGGCTGCCTCCCTGCGCCCACTGATGCGGCACTGTCCCAGAAGGGCGCGACTCTCGGCAGAGATTACATCATTTTGATCCTCTGGGAAGTCACTCGCTTTCTGGGGACACATGGCTCACCTTCCAAGAGGGGACTGAAGCCACCAGTGTTAGCCCTGCGCCCCAGCCAGGGCAGGCGCTGGGCAGTCATGATGTGCGCTAACGAAACTTGGCCCTCGCTCCAGCGCCAGCCCTCATTAGCGCCGCAGCCTCTTCTCCCTCCCAAAGTCGGCGGGTGCAGCATCGCAGGGCGCGACGGAGCTGCCTTCCCAGATGGGCTTGAAAGAGCGGGTTGAAACCCACGGCACGGGGGCTGCAGGGCTGCGGGCCCCCTTCTCCTGCCCAGGCATTCCACATCCTGCCGGCTTCCCGGCGAATGGGCGAGCATGCCGCAGCAGTGGCAAGATGGGGCTGGCAAATGTGGAACATCAGAGGAGTGAATTGCATGGGTTCAGCTCCAGGTAGCACATCAGAGAGATAACTCTCCCAGCAGGACACCGCCTCGGTGCGCAGGTACGGGTGCGCGATCGCTTAATGACAGAGCTGCTGCAAAATTATGCCTTGTTATCTCATTGTCAATTTTATTTTAATATACTTTTGAAATACTCGGAATGCAAACCCTTTCTGTAAGATTACAAAACGCTCGAGCACTTCTGCAATTTGGATGGCAGGGGATCAATTATTTGGGCATGGTTTTGCATATAATGGCCTGCAACAGATTGTAAAGTTTCTCAGTTAGCGAAGCAATTACGAATACTGAATACAAACTAATGGCTAGAGAGTGGTGGAACGGGGCCATCTGGACTCAGAGACACGCTTCTGGCTACGAGGGGAAGGAGCAGAGGGAGGGGACTCCTTCAGCTGAATGCCGTGAGTACTTGGATAAGTGTGTGATCTTCACGGAGCCTGCTGTAGCAGAAAAGGCGTGGTGTAAGCAACAGTGCCCAAGAACAAAAATAAACATAAACAGAAATACAAATACAAATGTAAAAAACAAGAAAGAGAGAGAAGTGCTGGAAATTGTTCTGCCAAGAAAGAAGTTCAGACTCCACTGCCACCTGATTACTGTTTATTCCGGAAGACAAGATCACTTCATTCATTTAATGATTCAAAACAGATTATTTTCAAAAATCCCTGGAAGCTTTCACAAACAGACTCCCATCCAGCCAAAACCCAGCTGGCAAAGCTCCTGGGTGTGAGGACAGATTTATTTATCACTTCTCAGCAATGAATATTCGCGTTTATTTTGTTGAAAAGGGAAATAAGTCAGGGGTTTGACCATCCAAAGTGGCAATCACTGCCCTAAAACAACAGAACCAAGAGTGATTGCCATGAAGGGCTCCAGAAACCGCCTTATTTACGGCACCTTCACAACACAGGGTTCAGATGTGCAGTTCCCGGGCTGTCTCTAGCTGTAGCTGATCGGTCTTGGGATCCCCAGCACATCCAAGCTCTCATCCTGCTCCCCACCACCGTGCCCAGGGCATCGTGCCACCTGCACCCCTCCAGTGGCCTGCAGACCCACCGGTTTGCGCTTCTCCGCAGTGTTTCCCCGCCATCACGCCTGCGCCCCAGCCCGGCACAGCTGGAAGCATCCCTGCGTGAGAGCCCCTGGGACGCTGGAGCGGCCTCGTGGGCAGGGGCACTGCCCCGCTCCGCTCACCGCGACACGGCTTGGAGCTACAGGTTTCATTTCTCGTGTTTTTCAATCCATTCATAAAAAATGCATGTGGGAGGAAAGGTTTTATACAGCAAACAGGCCCGAGATTTAGGGCTACAAATGTCAGATTTCACAACGCTCCGTCTGTAAAAGTGCTCGGATGAAAGGCAGGTCACCAGTAGCATGAACCGGGGGATGGGACCACGGGTTTCCTAAAAGTAAATGAAAATGACATCAGGAGTTATTTTTCTCCTACTTTTAAAAATTAGCCTAGCAGGAACATCAAAGTAATCCATGAGTCTGGTCATTCCTGTAACACATGGGTATAAATCAAAACCAAAACCGTGGTCGAGTCAGGTAGAAAATCATCTTCCAGAGACATCCGACTGAGCTCAGCAAAGGCGAAAAGGCTGACACAACATCTTTAAACATTTTTAATTACCCTGTCAAACTGACAATTATAGAGCTAATTATTAGGAAGACAATACCAGATATACTGCATAGCACATCAACAGTGTTTTTATGTAATTATGCAATTTAATGAATTGAAGGCTACAGTAATGGACTATATCCGGTTAATTAGGGACTCCCTTTCTGCTAATAATGCCATTTATTTTCAATCCACTATATTTGTTTTTTTTCTGTAAAACGAGGCATATTTCTACAGATGATGAAAGATTCTTCACAGCAGTTCACGTGCCCCTGCCGTTATTTATGGATACACAGATTTTTTCAGAGGGGGTGGGTGATGAACTCCAGCTGGCTTCTCTTTCATTTTCCAACTTTGCCATATTCCCTAGGGGTTAATTACATCTCGGGGATGGGCTCCTGCCATTTTGCTGCTCCTCCTGGCACCTTCCTCCCCCGAGAGCCCCGGGTGGATGGAGGGACAGACCTTTTCCCAGGCCAGGAGGTCCCCAGTGGCACACAGACGGGTCAAGGCCACCCATCTCCGGAGCTCTTGCAGGATGTGTGGGATGCTGGTGAGGAGATTCCCAGGTGGACCCTGCCCAGCAGCACCCTCCACACCTGCAGCAGCATCCATGCCTCGGTCAGGCCCCAGCCCCGCTCCCAGAGCCTTTGGGAACTGTGCACACGTACATGGGGCTGGCCCCTGGCACGAGCCACAGGAAGGAAAAGAAATAATTTAAACATTTTCCCTTGCAGATAAAATTTTGGAGGGTTTCAAGCCTCCTAATTCCTCATTGTTGAGTGAAAATTGCCTGATAAATTATTGATTGTATTTTACATGTACCCACAGAAACCATTTTAATTCTTTTTTTTTTTCTCTCTTTTTGGAAATAATTAACCTGTTTAAATTCTTTAATCACTTGAAGATATTTCCTGTTAATTGATACCTGGAGGGGAGGGGCCCTGCCTGCTTCAGGAGACTCCAAAGGGAGGAACTGGCTCTGGGAAACCTCGTGGCCATGCTCCATCACTGGGCCAGGCCCTCACATCCCAGCTTCCCGCAGCATTCCCCGGGTGAGATCAGCCACACCAGCCTGTCCCCAAGGAGAAGACGCTCAAAACAACAGGACCAGTCCCTGTATTTGTACGTGTCAGCTTGTACTCACATCGCCTCCCTCCTTTCACAGGTCCTTATCACCAAGGCTGTTCTGCATTATCTTGCATCCCGTTTTCCTGCCCCAAAAGCAGGGCTGTCTGGCGCCAGCACAGACCCCTGAGCCTCGTGCTGCGAGTGCGGCAGCAGCGATGGGGAGCAGCTGGTGAAGCCAACCTTCCCATCCCTCCAGAGCCCCCCAGCATGGGCAGGTTGGGGGCGAAGGGCCGAGGAGCCCCCTTGGACCAGAGCAGAGTGGAAACGGGTCTCCTCTGCGCTGAAGGAAACCTTTGGCCCCACTGCTGCTGGCTTGGCTCTGCTCCCCCATCTCCAGTGAAGAGCTCTTTGGGGATACCGAAGCGCAGGAAATGCGGAGCTGGCTGGGAAATGGTGAGCAGAGCCAGCCTGGCTGTTCAGGAGTACAAACGAGAAGCACTGGGAACATTATTCTTGCCATAAACGCGAGCTGGGATGTGCAGCCTGCAGTCTGTGATAACCCCAGGTAGCCTGCTCCAGTGGGGAGCACAATGCAGCAGTAAAAGAAAATACAAGAGGAAAATATTGCTAAAAAAAACCCTGTAACATTTCAGAAAGAAAAAGGAAAACCACACTATCTTAGTAACCCTGTTCCTAATCACAACAGCAACAGTAATGGCAGCGCAGGAGCCCTCCCGAGACCTAGCTCAGCTCCAGTCAATGATTATCGCCTGGCTGCCCCGTGGGAAGGGGGATCTGTGCAGAGAGATGTCCCCAGGCTGGGAGAGGACCAGCTCACACCACGTCCCATCAGCCGCTCCTCGTTACCCGACCACTGATGCTCAGACACTCAGCACCAGGGGCTGGCCCCAGCCAGTTGCACCAGCGCATCACAGCATCAACCCCAGCAGAAAACCGTGCTTAGGATTAACAAGCAGCTGTACAGAGAGAGACCTCAGGGGATGGGACATGTAATCCTGGACACAGGTCACGGAAGGATGGACCCTTGGCTTCAGCATGGAGAGGACACCGTGCACGCAGAGTGAGGCAGCCCGTGAAGGCACTAACTGTCCCTGCAGGCTTGTTGCAGAACACGGAATCTGACTGAGAGCACCACTGAGGATGGACACGCTGTAAAAATGTGGGCCAGGAAAAGACAACAGTGGCGGAGACCAGGATCAGGAAAGAGTGAGATCTGGAGAAGGTATTCCTTAAGGAGAAGAGAAGGTAAATTAGACATCAAGAATGAAAAAGGTGCATCTGCGACAGCAGCTCTTGATGGATAGAAAAGAACTGAAAAATTGCACTCGCCCCATCACTTTTGCAGAGAAAGTTGTTGAACTGCAACCCCTTCCTCTCCTGCGGATGCACAGCAGCGGGAGCTGCAGGTGACACAACGCCCACAACCAAGGAGCAGCCGGGGCTGGAGAGTCTCCTCCTGGCTGTGCACAGAGGAGACACCTACCAGGGCTGAGGGGACACAAATGGGAACACAGACACAAGCTAAATTGGGTCAATATTGTTTCCCACCTTGACTAAGTGGGCAATAGAAAGAAACTCAATTGAAGGGTTGGGTAAAGGCACTAGGAAAGGGTGTGCTTGGATCCCAGGCACAAAACTGCTCGCTGCAAGGGACACAGCAACCCCCCAAAGATGTGTTTGAAAACATGAGTGGTAAAGCTTCTGCCGTCTCTCTGAGTCAGATGGAGCCACTGTCACCAGCGGTGATTGCAGGCACCGTTTCATGTGCTGCCCACCTCCAAGGGGAAAGCTCAGCTCCCGGCCTTTCACCCCTCCTTAAGGCAGAGGTGCAGGGACTGTAATCCTGACAGTCAGCCCACACGCCATCTGCCAGGCTAAAACACCCCTGCTCTTTTGCTTTGGTCTCAGCAGCTCATTTAACTCTTGCTATGGAACGCGTTGGCATAGCTAAAACCAGTAGCGTTTCACCCCACAAGCAGTGGGAAATGTCATAGTAATGGATCAGCGTGCTCAGTTTCTGGGGACTCTCGGGTCCTTTCAATGGAGGTGCCAGTATGTCGTTAAGGCAGGTCATACTGCTGAGCGGAAAAAGGCAAAGATGCCAAATTAAATTCTCTAGTAGCCAGAAACACAAAGAACTTAAAGGGAACGAAGGAAGAGCCTCTTCTTGCACTACACGTCGGTGGAACTTGCAGGCTGTGCGAGAGCCTCGTGGCCCACAAGCTGGGTGGCAGGGCCACCTCCCCTCCAGGGCCGGGCACCCCAGGGCACGGGGGAGGCAGGCAGTCCCCCCTTCTGCAAAGCGCTGCAAGACCTGACAAATGAAAGCACCAAATCCGCCTGGTCACATTTGCAGTTTACCGGCATTAATGGCACAAATATTTGGCAGGTGACTTCTTCACTGAGTTTGACTCGCCTTGCCTACCGTGCACACTCAAACCCACTAAAGGACTCCCCATCTAAGTGAAAGCTGTTGTTAGGAAGGAAGGAATTCAATAATGTACTTGTAAATTAATAAAATCCTGGCAAATGTGAAAACATCCTGGGCTTTTGTTGGCCTGGAGATTTATTCAGTCCTGCTGGCTTCCCAGCTGAGGCAGAAAAGATCATAAACCTGCCAAGAGAAATGCCTCTGCAAAATGTTCCAGGCCCAGCTATAACATTCCTCTACCTGCTGGCACAGCAGCCAAGGTGCCCCAAAAAGGCCAAGAGCTGAACTTGCAAACCCCGTCCCCTTTGTCCTTGCCAGCAGCTGCTCAGTGGCGTTAACACTGACAAGAGCTGACCATTCTGCCATTTGGATTTGGTTCGGAGGGATCTTTCAAAGCTTCACTCTTTCTAGGAATAGAATAAGACTCAAACTGTGTTACGTGCCCATCAAAATCAGCACGGTCCACCAGGGAGTGCTGGGAAAGCTGCTACAGGGATCTGGGCTGCGCACCAGCTCCTGTTTGCAGCCAGTCCAGGTTCCTCGCTGTGCTGGGTCACCACTCGCTCAGGCATCAGGAGCTTTTGTCAAGAGCTTCCAGGACACACCGACCTCACCCTCGAGCTGTCATTTGGCTCCTGGTTTCACTTCAAGTTGCATTTTCAGATGCCCAGGCCGCTGTATGAGCTGGGACTGGTGGCAGTATCCCACTTCCCTATCATCAGCCCTGCTTCGGAAACGAGGGAACTGTGGAGACTCGGCCAAACAAAGCTTCTTCTGTGAGCTGCCCCATGCCAGCTGAGTACAAGAACCCTTCAAAAGTTCAGGGAGAATCAAAGCATTTTATCTTTGAAGACACGTCCGTATGAAAGTCAGACCACGGGGGTAACGCACACGTGCCACTGCGGTGCACCCCATGGCCGCGGGGTCCAGGAGCAAAACCTGCACCCAGCCACCTCTCGGAGGGCCACCGGCAGCAATCGCGGCTTCAAGCTGCCCCGAGAAGAGCCTCTGCAGTTGCAATGGGAACTGCACAGGGATAAGCAACGCTAAGAGCAGGGGACACAGGGCAGGGAGAGCAGACCGGCCCCCGCAGCGCTGGGAGCTCAGGCGAGGGCAGGCGGGGAAGGGCACGCCGTGCTCTGCCAGAGCGCAGCAGCAGCGGGAGCGGCTGGATGAAGCGACATCCACACTCCTGCTCCTGCCTGATCAACAGGCCAGGCACAGCTCTCTTGCCCTCGCTCCCCCAGCGCTGCTTTGAGACAGCAGAACATTTTGCTGCCGCGGTACGAGTCAAACGCATTAACTGCAACCCTCCGGGGAGTCTCCGAGCACGGTACCTGCCTCTGCCGCTTCCCCAAGGGTCAGCAGCTGATCCAACATCTTTCCGACTGCCTGTCAATGCTGCAGAACTCACAGCGTTTTCCTCGGGTGTATAAACACTCGGGAGCCCTCAAGCCCTGGCACCGGAGTTCCATGCTCTCTCTGAGTAGCATCGTTACAGGATGGACCGCAGTCGAGAGGACAGGGCCGCTGGTGGGATCTCTGCCGTGCAGATTCACGGCCCAGATCCCGAAGGACAGCGAGGACCCTGCTGTGCCATCCCTCGCTAGGCTGGCTCTGCGGACTCTCTGCTTCAATGAAACACACAGACCGGCCCCTGCAAAGCCAAACACATCCACCAGCACAAATTCAAACTGCCCAGCGCTAGCGGCAAGGAAGATCAGTCAGCACAGACCTCTAGCACAGGACACTTTGCCTTTAAAGGTGCAGGAATGGGGCTCCATCTGGGAGGGGCTGAGCAGGGGGAGGATGACACCAGGGCTGCACTCAGACTTTGCCAAATATTTAATAGACAAATGATCCAGAACCAGCACTTATTCTGAGGAGCAGCAGCATCTCATTTTCATTGGGGAATGCTCAGCTAGCTGATTTTATGACAGTATGTCTTTTTTTTATATATATAGATATTTAAAATTCGTGAGTGAATTTAGTGCTTGTGAAACCAAAGGAGTAATAGCACCGGCAAGAGCCAGGGATAAGGTGGAAAGATATGCCAGTGTCCTGTGGCCATGAGGCAGCACAGCATCGTGTGCGAGACCTCCTGTACCACACTGAGGAAAGCAGCCGCCCGGCTCTTCCAGCTCTCCCAACCAGACACCAGTCATTTCCTGCTACTGGAGTGCTCACTCCCTCAGGAGGAAAATCTCCACCAGTCTCAGCGTGATACTCATGAAACTAGAAGTTGTTTGTGCCATCCCTTATGTGGTTCAAGTGATACCAATGAAGCTCCATGCAGCTCCACCTGCCAGAGATTCATGCCGGCTGCCTCCAGGGTGATTTCCCAAAATGTCCCAAGAGGCAACAAAACAGAAAGGAGTAACTCATTTAATCCCCCTCCAAGCTAGGCATAAGAAGAACTGGGCTTCTCCTTCTCCTGCACCGCAGAGCACCTTCCCTGCTGTGGTCTCTGTCCTCCCTACTGCTCCTCGCTTCCGGGGGGTCCAACACTGGGGAGCCTTGTGAAGCATCTCAGACACACCACCCCTTCCCACAGCTCCGCTCCCTGCCTCCAACTCTGTCCTCAGCCTCCACGGCTCTTGTATACATTCATGCAGCCTGCAAAACTGCCCAGGCCTTTTGTAACATCTCAGTATCTGCATAACCAGTGATGACCATCTTGATGCAACAGGTCCTTTCCTCTGCAGTATGAAAACGCGCTGCCTCAGCCCTGGGCCCCCACTCCTCTTGCTTTACTCAGCTTCTCTCCTGCATTCTTCCACTGCCTTATCAGCTGCGCTGACACTCGGTCTTCATCTCTCTTCATCTCCCTTTCATGCAATGACACAGGCAGATTTTTTTTCCAGTCATTTACACATTTTTGCTACTTACAGGCTAAGATTTTCTGGCTGATAACGAAGGAATTATCAGGAGGGACATCCCCATCACTTTGCTCAGTTGACTGCCTCTCGCAGCTGCTGGGCTTTCGAACGGGTACACTTTCCCTTCTAGCTCTTTCTGCTGCAGACCCTCCTGGGCGGCTGCTTCCTCTTGCCCCTCCTGCTCTGGCAGGTTTTTGGCAGGAGGTCAGGCTGGATAAGTAAAGCCATCCCCTCTGGTCTGGAACCTGTGAAATGCCAGGTTTTGCATCTGAGCTCTGTATCCATCTAGTGATCGACCATCCATTAGCTAGCGGTACAGGCTGAGTGGGACCGCACAGAGCCCACCGGGGAAGGCAAGGGGCCAGCAGGGCTGTGAGCTGTGAGGGCAGGAGCGATGGTCATGGTACAGCAAGGCAGAAACCACCCAGACACAAAGGCAGCACCAGTCTACAAGAAACACCCATTTTTCTTCTGATGTCATCATCCCATCGTCCCTGGAGCACAACCCCCTGATGCCAGAAAGACACTGGTGTGCTGGAGGCTGCTCACAGAAAGGACAAGGTGTTGAGGAGCTAACAAAATAAAAGCTGATCCCCCTGCAAGCCAAGGGGAGGGAGAGGGGAGGCAGAAAGCAGGGACACACCGTAGGTTTCAGGGAAACAGTCCTGGTACTGAGGAACTGCCCCAGAGTCCCCAGGGCCAGGGCAAGAGCTGAGAGGCATGGCCAGAGCGGAGAGCACAGCACTAGCTCACAGAGCTGATCCACTGGTAGGACACAGCCCAGTCCTGGCCGCTTCCAGCGCCGGCTCCTCTTGGCCAGCACTGCTCAGCAGCCATCCCCCACGGAGGCCGCCGTTACCCGCAGCTCCCACCCGGCTCTCAGCCCCCCAAAGGGCCTGGCTGCCCCATCCCTGCCTGCTGACCATGGGATCAGCTCCTTCCCACCCCGGCACAGAGGTCAAGCCCAAGATTTTTCTGATGACCTGTTGAGGGGGGGTGGGGGGTGGCTGCAGGGCAACAGGAGACTTCTGCTTTCTTGCTTTCAAATGTTTTTGCAGAGCTCCATCTAGGGGGGGATGCTGCTGGACAAGGCTGCTGAGCAAGACAGGTACCGGTAAACAAGTAAATGGCTCCTTCCCCTGGTCCGAGGCCTCCTGTCGCACTCTTACGGTGCTAATTAAAAAGAGAGGGAACAGCCCATAAATTTTACAGTTTATTCTAACTTCGGTTCCAACTGGTTTTAAAAGAGCTGATGAAGGTAAGTGCATCTGTGCAGATCACTGGTGCATCACAGACAGAGAGCCCGAGCGCTTAATTAAATGTTATTCTAGGAATAAAATTTAGCCCTCATCAGATGAGACTGAATATTAAAGCATCAATTTCCTGAAGGAGACCGGCTGTAATCAGAGGCTCCTGCTATGGGGAAGCAAAAATAATCCCAGCTACTGACACCAACATCTCTCTGAAAATGGTGGAAAAAAGGGACCATGGCACAGAGACACAAACAGCTCTGCAAAGGACAGAGCTGCCCCACAGAGGCGGCAGCTCCTCGCCAGGTCCCAGCACTCATGGCGCCAGCCACACAGTGTCAGGGAGCTCAAATCCTGCAGGAAATGGTGGCTCCAAAACTGTTCCTCCTCCTGGCAGCACCGACCAGTCCCCCAGCACAGCATAGGGGGCTCCTGGGCGCTGTTTTTATGGTGATTGTACAATTTCAGGCAGTTCTGAGGCTCCTCATGGGCATGGGGAATTTCTGCCTACCCGGTGCCGAAGAAAGGAGGGATCCATCCCTCATCTGCAGACCTGCCAGCCTGTGTCGGGGAGAAATGCTGCTGCTGGGCCGGGTCCACAGGCTGGTGCCTGTATGCAGACATGAAATAACGCGTACCCTCACTCCGGTCTCTGCACCCACCCAGCCACCCCGAGCTTCTCCCACGGCCTTTCCAGCGATGGCTGGCGGCTGGTGTTCCTTTCTGCTGGCCCTCGAGGCACTGCACCCTCCAGCTCCCCGCTGCTGCTCTCCCCGACTTAACTGGGCTCCCCGGCCGACCGTTCTGCGAGCTGACACGTGAGAGCGGCACAGGCTGCTATAAGCAAATCGGGCATCTCCCGCAGCTACCAAACGCGGTTCTGGGGAAAGATCCCAGCGTCAGAGCTGCAGCAACAAACAGCAGTTCAGGTAGCTGAAGGTCCCCCTGGGGAGGGGGTACTACAGACCTACCCACATCTTGCATGTATTTTTATTTCCAAGTGATTCATGGTGTCTCATTTTATGGCGTCAGCCCCGGGATGAAAGGATAGCGTTAAACTTCACAAATCCTCTAATACTGCTGTGCCTACAGTTGGAGGCCTTCACATATGCAGATATTACTTCTCCTTTGCTCAGAGGTCTCTTTCTAATTTAATACTTCCCCAATATTGCAAAAGTCATAACATGGGCTTTTCCAGAGGAACATAGCTTATCTCCTAGGAAAAGGCAGTCTGTCATTACAGGTGATGCTCTGCAATTCCATTCCCACATCAGGACAGCAGGATGATGACACTTTTGCAGCCAGGCCAGGGAATCAGTGCCTGGTTCAGCCCCAAAAGAAGCCACAAAGAGCAGGAGGCAAAGGCTTTGCCTACAGGTCCTTCCCCTCCTCCCATGGTTCCCCTCCTCTCCCCACCCAGAGCCCTGATGAACCTCTAATCTTAATTATATTAGCCAAGGGGGCTGGCAGCTGCATCTGCCCTTTGCTGGTACTGTCAGATCAGATAGTTGCTAATTGACCAACGTGTCTCCTTTTGCTGAGCTATTAGCAACGGCACCATGGCAGCTTTCTGACATTAATTATCTGTGAGTTAGCACTTTCTGAAAGCGTAAATAATGGTTTGCCATGATGGCAGGGTGAGCTCAGAGCTCCAGGCACGCTGGGGCAGGCTGATGTGGCCACCATTCCCTGGTGCAGTCCAGCTCCTGAGCTGTGGATGCCGTCACTGGGCCCTGCAGCCAGGAAGGTGTTGGGCAGCACTCAGGAACAGCCAGTTCTCCCCCAAAAGCGCACAGAGTTTGGTCAGACTGTCACAGTCCAGGGATGCCGTGCTTCCTGGGCCACCTTCAGCAGTGACAGCAGTACGAGAGACAACAGTACTCTGTCACGAGCTAGACGGGCTGGGCTTAGCCCTGGTTTTGAAGCTTTGTTTTACAGCCAATGGAAACACTAAATACAGCAAGAAAACAGCCTGTGCAGAGCCCACAAGGGATATTCCTCCAGCAGACCATCACCAAAGAGAGAAAAGGATCAAACACAGCAAACCTCAGCACAGGTTCCCTTTTCTGGCAGCTCTAAGACGTTCCCGTTAACCCAGTCACCCTGGGTTAGAAGGGCTGACTGCCCCCACAACAGCTTCCTCTGAGATTAGCAGAGCTCAACAGTTAGCAAGCAAAGGAGCCGCCACAAAGCAAACAGGCTCCAGGCACTTCACACTGCTGAGAGGGCTGGGATAGGTTTAATACACACTTATCTGCATTTCACACGCGCATTTGCATTTAGCAAACACTCATCTGAAAGACTCTGAACCCTTGTTGCCTCATTGTAACACAGCTCCTGCACAAATCCCTCAGCCTGGCCCTTCTGGCTCCTCTCAAGGGCTCAGACACTTGCAGTGCTGCCTCCCCGAGAGTCAAGGCACCCCTGGAAGAGGTTTCCTCCTGCCTGGCCACTGGAGGATGGAAGTGGCCCCGATCAACACCTACCAGCGCAGAATCTGGCAGTCTGAGGGAGGCAGACCAAGCCCTCTCACGTGGAGCAGCACCTACCAGTCCCTCCATCCAGAGAGGGGACCCGCTGGAGGGTGGCCTGAGTTCCTGGTGATGAGGGACAGGGGGTCTCTGGGGGCATCTCCCTGGGCCAAGAGGAGCCAGATTACCTCCCTCCCTCCAGAAGTGACTGGTTTGAGACAACGTCTTCATCCCCTTTTTGCATAACATAATCGATACATGATACAAAGGCTGAGATTAAGTGAGGAATAATTAATTGATTTTCACGGCTTCATCCAACGGCTGGGCCTCAAATTGTCTGTCTGCAACCATCATCGTGGACATTGCACAAGGGCCAGCCAGAGGACTCCAGAAATGTGCTTAATGAAGACCCTCTGTCACTCAGAAGCTTGTTTGCCTAGCGCCAGCTCGGAATCAGCTGACATTTATGCCAAAGTCAATTTTTTATGTAACAAGACAGAGCCGTGCAGGACACACTCATCTAAGTGGGCAGCGTACCGCCTGCCCTGGTGTCACCAGTGTGTCCCCACTGACCCCAGCAGCCCCCCCAAAACCTCCCATCCGCACCAAGGGACCATCAGCGCCTTCTTGTTGTGCCTTTTCCTCTGCCTTGAGCTGGCCCAGCCGCTGGGCACCAGCCAGCCCAGCCTGTGCCAGCGCTGCCAGCCCGGGGCTGCCAGTGCCCCTCACTTCTCCCGTCTCTTCCCAGTTCTCTGTGCCAAGACACATGGCAGGCGCTTTGGGAAGTCACATCCAGGAGGAAATGCAAGCAGTCTCCAACCCACACTTCACTCCTGCCAGAGACAAGCTCGAACATGGAAAGGATCTGGCTGTCATCCATCCCCCTGCTCTTTGCCTGCATCTGCTGTGTCCCAGGGAGTCTGGAGACTCCTCAGCCTGCCGGGGACAGACAGGACAGCCTGCAGCATCCATAACTTTTTTCCTGCTTTCCTGTGGGTGCTGGCACCTTTGGTGTCCCTGAGCTCTGCCATGGTGGCTGTCCAAGGCAGCTTTTCTCTATCGGCTTTGTCTAATTCCTGCAGTGATGAACCGGGGTGTCACAGCCCATGGGGCCATCTCCGACCACGGGTCCCACACAGGCAGGGAAGAACAGCCCCTTGCACCCCGTCACCCCACCCACAGCTCCACGTTTCCGTGGGCTCCCCTCTCTCCCTGGCTTTTCGGCCAGAGGGGAAGTGTCCCCAATCTGCTGTTCCAGGCCTGCCATGAGACTGCTGCTCCAGCTGTGGCTGTCCCCTGGGGCTGTCCCCTGGCATCACAAGCAGGATCGCAGCAGTGCCCCCCCCTGTGCTCACTCCTGCATTGCGCTGGCAGGAGCCAGTCCCTGGCACAGCCGTGCCCTCCGGTGTGCATACGGCAAACGTGCCAGGGCAAGAAGGCCACAGCTGGTGACACTCTCCAGTCCCTCCATCTCTGTGACGCTTGTCAGCTCCTCTCCTCACGTCTGGGACACATCACTGTGCCCAGTGGGTGCTGCAGCTCGGAAAGTGTCGGTGGGCAGCGGAGCCCACTGCCAGCGGTGCAGCACCAGGAGGGCTCTGCAGAGACCATCTCCACCCAGAAAACGCGTGAGAGCCTCCAGCAGCCGGACTGGTGCTCCTCTGCCATAAGCAGGTATGGTGTGTTACACGGTCACAAGGGGCGAGCAGTTCCCAAGGCTTTTTAACTGGCGTTAACCTCAGGTTTCCTGGGAATACACTGCCAAAAATACAACCAGTCAAACCGGCATTTTCCTGTGGAAGAGACAAGTGCGCCCACTTTCTGTCTTGCTCAAGCCATGACAGAAGCAACCAAACCTCTTACGAAACCACTACCACGAACCATTTGGGTACCCTTTTCCCCAGTGCCAACACCCAGCTGCATCCTGTGAGCACCAGCAAGACAAGGATTTTGCTAAAGAAGAACGAGAGGTGGAGAAAAATCACTTTCCAACTCCAAAAGGAGCTCCCAGGAAGCCCAGCTGGGCTGTGAAATGGCAGCCTGAGCGGCTGCTCTGGGCCAGGACACAACGACATGGGGCACAGAGCTGGCACCAGCCCCCAGGGAGCGGCAGGGACGAGGCGGGGGGACAGTCTGCAGGAGACTTCTGGAAGTTTCCACTAACGTGGTGTGAACCTTCTGGCTGTGGGACCACGTGAGCTTCCCCTGTCCCAACTCCCCTTGTGTATTTAATCCTGTCCTTGGGAGGTGTTATATTCCCGCTCTGCTGAAATAACCAGTGGGTTCAGATGTGAGAAAATGGAGTGTGGTCGGCTTCTGTCCCCTCAGGGCCAATGGCCAGCACCGTGAAACATCATCTCCTCCCTGGGATTTCACCAATTAGCCATCTGGGCAAGGCGTGCAGCACATTAAACAAGCTGGGCTCATCTTCCGCTGGATGGTGGTGGCTTTGAAGGAATTCAGATCTTTAGCCAAAGGTAGACGGATATGACCTTCTGGAGTGTAACTGTAACAATCTTGCCATTTTTATTCCCTAGTAGTTGAAATATTTCAAAAACTAAATGACCCAAAGTCGTTAAACTTTGTAAAGAGATTGCTGCAGGTACTTCTAGACATCTATCAAAAACTAAGCCACCGTGACTGCCTATGACTAGAGGAGAGCACAGATCGGCAAACAGTAAATTGTCCTGTTTTATATCCCTTTGGAATTTTTGCTGAGGTTTCCTAATTTTTCATATCCAATTTGATGACCATATTAATTAAAATAAGGAGTTGAATAAGAGGTACCTTTATCCTCTTATCACCCTATCTGATATGAAAAATGAGTCTAACTGTTGAAAGATAGCATGAAGATAGATATCTATATAATGCAGGTTCTTTAAACCAGTTTCTGATTTAAGGTGGGTTATTTTGGGGGATTGCTTCTGCTTGCTTGTGATATTTGAAAGAGATATGCAAAAAGTTTCCGTGTTTTTGCTTCCTCTGTTCATAGCTGCACAAACTATATAAATATGTGGAGATGCAGGTCTGGGATGCCCTCCTCTCATTTCTGGTACTCTTCGCCTCTATCTCAATATTTGTTGTAAGAATAAAAGCAAGGCAAACAGTGAGATGCTTTTGAGTGAAGCTACTGAGAAAACTCCCTTGAGCTCAGAGAGCCAGCGTCCGGTGCCACCTCCCCTGGGCAGGACCATCGGAGGCAGGGGAAGCGCTGCCCAGCTCCTGCCGCAGGGACCTGCTGTCCCACAGAGCTGGGTCCATCCTGCCCTGCCTCCAGCAGGGTTACACCAGGCCACCCTGCGATTCAGTGCTACCCCCGTCTCGCCGCGGGCGCCGGTTGTTGGCGAACAAAAGTCAAGATTGTTTAAAACATTGTACATTGCACCAGTACAACATCATACATTACTTCATGCAAGGGTCACGACGGAGCATCCCTGCTACCCGCTTTGGACAGCAGTGGCATCACTGATGTGCTCTGAGTGATGGGCACGATGCAGGGAGTAAAATCCTCGTTGGCAAGTGTCCCCGTGGGGCTTTCCCAAGCCGGCAGCTCCCATGGTGTGCAGGATGAGGCAGCACATGCAACGCAGGAGTGAGCATCCGTTCCCAGGAGGACCCTGTCTGCAAAGGCCATACAGCCACTCTGCTGCTCATTTTAAAAGTGTGACACAAACTTGTACCACAAGATTAGATTGGGTTTTCTTGCCATTCTTTTTGCTTTGTTTCACTGGGGGAGAGAAAAAAAAAAATTAAGCCACAGCTAACATGATGAGGGTGTGCACGGTGAGTAGCCCAGAATGCTGTGAAATCACACAAAGATTTGATCAGAGTCAATATCAGCTGCTGGGATGTAATAGCTTTTGTGATTCTCCTAACAGGATTTTAATTTTATGTTTATTATTTGGGGACTAGCAAAGCGCAGGAAATGCCTGCGTGGTGGTGTGGGCCCCCTTTTCCTCTGTTCTCTGGAAGGCTGGGAAGACTCCAGTGCAAAGCAAGCTGGCTTTCAGTATTTTTAATTTTTGCTTGTGTTCCCCAGGCTTGGCAGGAGAGAGTGAACTTAATTAAAATCAATGGAGAAAAAGAATGGGATAAATCACAATATGAATATTCTCCGTGTCTGTAGGCAAGTGCAGCACGCGGCTCCTGCCCGCATTCAGTGACTCCTTCAGGGCACGGAGCAGCCTCCCTGCCCTCCTTTGTCTCCAACAACAGCAGCTCTTTGGAGCATTGCAGCTCCACTTTGGAGGCTGCTCCCTCCCTCCCTTGCTCGCTCTTTGCCAGGATGGGAGATGGTTGGAACCAGCCGGGAAGATGCTTCTGCAGAGTCTGCCACTGTGCGCTGTGCTGGGCAAACAGCACATTTCCCTGGTAGCCCCCTCCACCCCCGCTGGCCAGCAGTGCCCCCATACAGAGGGGTACCAGCCCGGCCTGACAGACCCCAGCCCCGACGTGGAGGCAGTCACACAAGCCATTTTTCCTTTCGTTCTGCTTTCGGCATTTTCCAGGGGTGAAGGGGAGTTGTCTGATTCTTTTTCTCAATCAGGACGCTTGCTTTGGAAGTGTGTGCTTCCCACAGCAACACACAGCACCGTCCTTCACTCACCTGCAAGCCGGCCACCTGGGGCCTCCCTGCTGCAGAGCAAGAGCCCGGAATAAGCCTGGGACACACATGGCAGGGGCAGGAGAGGGGCTGCTCCCCGAGGTGATTCGGCTTTTGCAAGACCCATCAACGACCATGAACCATCACAGGTCAGAAAATGGCAGCAAGAGAATAGGGGAGAGGAGCCGCAGGAAGAAGGGATGTTGGGAGGTAAACTGCCAGACCCAGCACCCTGCTCATCCCCACATGGGCTGTTTAAGGGTAATCTCTGATTGCTTTCCAGAAGCAAATGACAGCTTTTTAGAGTCACCTGCCAGCAGATATTGACGGACTTTAAAGCTTTTACCATGTCTGTCGGAATTTAATTGCCATTTGTAGTATGCTGAGCTCTCCAGCAGGTTAAGCAGCGCCAGGAGTGCCCTACTCCAGGCTCAGTGGGCTCCGCCGCCCTGCATCGGCACCCGCAGCGCCATCCAGCCCTCGAACCCAGGGCAGGGGAGGCACCAGGCTGTGCCGGTGGAGTAGCGGGGGCAGCCCGGGCAGCCCTGACCCCAGCAGCACTGCGCAGGAGCTTTGATGGGGACACCCGGGAGTTCCTCCCCTGCCGAGAGCACACACTGCATCACTGCTTCGCAGCATCCTGAAGTGCCAATTTTAAGCCAGTTTGGATGTTACAGGCATTACGTAGGGCCACAAAGCAGAGAGGCTGGCAACCCGAGCCCCGTGGGGCTGGCTGAGGCTCCACAGCGGCTGGAGGGCAGAGAGTGCCCGCAGCCGGCGGAGAGCCCTTGGCTCAGCATGGACCTGCTGCAGGGAGCCCTGCGGCACCGCAGCAGGCCAGGGCAGCCCGTCCTCCTCGCCAGCCTCTGCAGAGTCCCCGCTGTCCTGACCTGCCTCCTGCCCCCTCAGCGAACCCACAACCAGCACCGTGCCAGGGCTCGGTCCTCCCACTGCATTTAGCTGCTGCCATAGCCATCACGCATGAGCTACGGGGCTTCCTCTCTCCACGCAGCCAGGGGTTCAGCCTTAATAAAAAAAAAAATCATTATTCCATTGTTTAGCACCGCATGACAATCCCTTCCAGATGAATTAATTTCTTAATCACACTTTTAATAGGGGAAACTGTTAGAGCCCATGCGGGAGTGGTTAATATTAGTACTATTTAACTGTCGAAAGCTTTTCATATCGTAAACCAGGCTCACGGTCAAACAATAAGACTCACAGTTTAATTGGTGGGTAACAGGCCTCCAGGCACTCGTAGCTTATAACGGCTGACAGCAGCAAAGCCACGTGCCAGACCAGGACAGCCGGCTGCTTCCACAGCCGGAGAGCGGCTCTGCCACATCCCCTGCCCTGGCAGCACCCTGTCCCTGCTCTCGCCCCAAAACGGCATGGTGGGGTGACCCCCAGAATGAATGCAGGGGGCATTCCGCCCCCATCCAGGCTGGATCGCTGCCTGTGCGTGCGAGTGGGTGTACGGCGCGAGCGAGCACTCAGCATGTATGTGGGCTGTTCATGACTGCATTTTTCTTCCAGTCAATCTTTCACAGATTTATGCTGGAGAAATGGGAGCATTAAATATCCCCTTGCTGTAATTCAGCATGCAGCAAGAGATACAGATTTAAATATTTAGTAGCACATAACTGGCTAAAAGCCTCAGCAACATTTTTAAAAATCACTTCTTAATAAAACTGGACTGAAATATTCCCCACAGTTAGAATTTATGGTTGGTAATTGGTGTTCTTGTGATAAATAGGAGTGAATATATATTTATGAACAACAAATATTAATGAAGAAATAATACGGGAGCCCAACTTCAGGCTGTGCGGCTTGCTATTACTCCGCAGTATTCCCCGAGGAACGCTGACATTAAGCAAATACAAAGGCCAGATCAACAGTGCTGTTTGGCTGAAAAATCCAGGAGAAAGGGAGCGCGGTCCCGGGGCACAGAGGCCAGCTCCAGAGGCGGCCGGATTCAATCAGAGTCTCTGCATGCAGCTGTACAGGCAGGCTTGCATCCGATGCAAACTCTGCTCCCTTGGCCGTGTATCAGATACATTGCGTATCTGAGTCGCAGCCTGCAAACACTCCAGCACCATTGATTCCTATCGTAGGTGAGCCATTAATTTGCATGTGTTCCCCCATGATTAAAAACCTGGAGGCAAACCCCACAGTAACTGCTCCTCTTCTTCTGTGTGATGGCAGGACAAGATTTATCTCCAGGTGATGATCTTGATTACTGCTTAGGCACAGAGCAAGCGGGAGCAGCATGTTGATTTCTCTTCATTTTTCACCCGGCAGGAGCAGTTTTTAATGCCTGCTGCCTTCTGCACCAGAATCTCCAATTAATGCAGGAGCCAGACAGAGGAATCCCAGAGAACACATCCACCAGCTGACTGCTCCTCACCCGAGCACAAGAGTGCTCTGAGCCAGCCAGAGGCTCTGCCTGAGCCCGAGCTGGGCAGGGAGGCAGAGGGAAGCCTGGCTGGGGTTTGCAGCATGCTGGGCACCGCTGATGTGCCTGCTGGAGCCCAGTGGGGTGATCCATCGGGCTTCCCAAGCTTCGTGGAGGGCACCAGAGCCCACAGGCAAGGCAGGCACTGACAAAACCCCAGGGGATCAGCTTTAGGGAGTTAACTCTGCAGCACAAGCAGTTGGAGCAGCCGTCATGTCCCAGGCTTGGCCATTCCCCTGCCCGCCTCCGTAACTGCCCTCCCATGGGGGCTGGCACTCTCCACCGTGCCCTGGCAGAACAGAAGAGCCACAGTGCCTGTGAAAGCCGCAGCAGGCAAAGGAAACATTTCTAGCATTAAATAAAAGAGACATTTTTATTCTGCAATAGAAGCTCTGTGATCTTGGAACACAATTTGCATAAACAGACAATTTGGCTATAAACAATTTCAACATTAACTGGTATTTACATATAGAACAACTCACTCAAAATACAATTAAAGGCCTTGATGGATTGGAAAATGTCAAAACATTTAAAAGGCTTCAACACACGTGTTTGATTTACATCTCCTTGGTCAGACATAAAACTGGAGTTTGTTTACATAGTCTCTGCCAGAGCCCAGAGCACATGGAGATTTTGGCTCCCTGCATCAGCACGTGCAGGGATCAATTTACCGGTTATTCCTCCATGTAGGGAGTCAGCTGTGTTTTCTCTAAGAACAAATTTAAAATAAGAAGGCTACAGCTCGGATCCCCAGGCTCACCTCACAGCTGTCTCCTCTCACTCAGTATCCTTAAAGGCATCTGCAGGGCCACTATTTTTCATATTATCTAGAAAATAGAGGCTGGAAGGATGCCTTTCATCCTTTAGAAAGACTGAGTTATTCCAGCAGCAGATAAGACCCAGATCTCACCCCAGGCTGCCTGAAAACAGAAGGATCCCTAATCAGCAGCTGCTTTTGCCAGTTTGGGCCATAACTTTTCCTGTCCAGAAAAGGCATCTGACTCCTCAGCATTCACCACCACAATATCCAAAACCGCCTCTCCCCACTCCCGACCAAGTCACCTGCTCAAGAGCTCTTTCCTTCTCCCCACCAAAAAGCTGACTACCCTACACAAAGTGGAAGAGCTCCAGTAACAGAAGAAAGCCCATCTCACCCCAAACGGGCTGCTGGTGCAGACAGGCCACTGACGCAAGAGGTGGGAGATGATACATGTTCAACCGCCCTTGGAGGGGAGGTAAAGCACAGCAAGGCCCCCGCATCCCAGCAGATGCTCTACCCAAATGAGGGGTGAAAGAAGGAGCCTTGCTGGCCCTGCGCGCCCGCACAGCGGAGCCTGCCAGGCCAGAGCTCTGCAGCACAGGAGCGCCGAGCGAGGTGGTGGGAACCAGGCTGCTGCTACTGTCTGCTTCAGTTTCACACCATCAGAGCCTGTCTGCCCCGGATCAACAGATGAACCAACCCAGCCGAGGCTGTCCTGACTGCCAGGATTTAAGGATCCCTGGAAACCTCGCCAGAAACTTGGTATTTTTACCCTCAAGTTCTCTGTCTCTGGCTGTACACTGAAGTTATCTGATAGCGAGAGGAGTCCTGGAGCTTGAGTTGCTTCTCCAAACCACACCAGCCTAACAAGGCTCACCTACTGCTGAAATAATAAGCAAGACACTTGTTCTGCCTGTCCATTCCCAGAACATTTCGAAGGCTGCTCACAGATGTATTTCTTCTCTTCAAGGTCAGATTCCTTAACGGCTACAGGCTGAACAGTTCCGCATATATCCTAAAAATACAGAGCTTTATTTATAAACCGCCTAATATATTTTAAAGGGCAGGCACTCCACATTTTACTTTTTATTGCCACTTATCTTCCATCTCTGCTGCTGTGTTTATCCTCTGCTATGCAAAGGTGCGTATCCGCAGCCCTCTGTTGCTGCAAGGCTGACACGGCAGAACACCGGGAGCTCAGTCAAGTGCAGCCCCTGTAATCTGTCAGAGAGCTCACGGAGGAGATCCGCACGCATCCCGAAATACCACCGAGCATACAAAGCAAAGCAAACGCCCATAAGCAATCATTGACCACGGAGCTCAAAGGAGGCAAAGACTGAGAGCTACCCTCGTGAAAACCACAAAATTAGCCTGGGAATGCGGGGCACGAGCAGCTCCAGAAGGGAGCACGCTTTGCTGCTGGCAGAGCAACGCCCTTGGCATTGAGGGCTTGTTCAGCTTACAGGGAGCCATTTGCCTTGTAACACGCTTTTACGCTTCCCTCCAGGCTACAGCCAGAACCTGACGACCTCTGCAGCCGCCTGCGGGGACGGATATTCGCTGCCCACTCCAGGTTAACCCAAGCTCAGGCAGCTCACTCTGTGAGCCCCGCGCGGCTTTGCTCAGGAGGCCGAGGCAGCCAGCAGCGCTCACACATGGGGCAGAAGTTCTGGGACACGGCAGACGGCTGGAGAAGGGAAAGGTTCCGCTCAGAGAAGCCGTGTGGATGCCGCCTGCTCTGCTCCCCACGGCTACCTCCTGGGTGATGCTGCTGGAGCTGCCCCTCTGCCCACAGCCCATGGCCAGCTGCTGGTGGCACCAGCCGGTCCTGGGGCTGCACTTGCCCCACTGCGCCAGCACTCAGTCCCCGCGAGGGGCAAGCAGCAGGACGAAGTACTCATTTACTCCGCCAAAATGATCAGCACTGTATTAATTGGACTTGCAGAGGGTTCTCATCCCCCATTAGTCTGCCACCTAATATCCATTAGCTCCTGGCAGGGTGTTCCCATAGCAAATCCCAAGCCTCAGACCTCCTTCCCAGGCCTTGGTGGAGACCTTCCTTAGAGCTGCTGCTGCTATTGCCCGTCAAGTTGCAAGCTGTAATTTATTACAATGCAGCATATGGATGCTCCCTTTTTCCATTTGTCCACATTAAATAATTATTTAAGCTATATTAGGTATTTATCAAGTAAACTGTCAGCATCTGAAGTTTCCTTATTGTAGCTGGAGATTTAGAGCAGCAATTTGTATGCATCCTGGCCCTTGCATGGAAAAGGCTTTCCTGCAGGCTGAAATTACGATATGAACATGATGTTTTATGAGATACTAGAACTTAACCTCAGAATTTTGGGAGGCGGGAGAAAGGAGGTGAGGGGAAGCAGGCTCGACAGGTTGCCTGGCGTAGCGAGCGGCTCCCAGATGTGTTTCTCCTGGAAACTCAGGGACAGCAGACAATGGTGGGGCAGCAGCAGACAAACCAGTGCCACTGCCACCCTGGGGTAAGGGCACTGAATGCAACTCCGCAGGGCTTCTCCGCTCCTCCCACCTGGCTCAGGGCTTCGGGAGTCATCCCCATACCGACCCCAGCCCTCCCATCCTCCACCTCTCCTGGGATCTCAGAGGCCTCCACGAGGGTGCCGCAGCACTGAACTCGAAGCTCACTGCAAGCCAAGCGCTTCCTCAGAGGGTCCTGCCCGCAGCCCCCACCCATCGGACAGGATGGGGGGTCCTGGATCACCAAATCTCCCTGGGCAGGGCTGCCTCCGGATCCATGCAGGGATAGTGCCCGCCCATCCCGGAGGCCCCCTGCACCGCTGGGGTTCACAGCCCACTCATCGCTCCAGTGCTCCCGTCGGGAGCTCCAACACTCCTGACTTGGGACCCAAAATGGGGAGGGAGGCTGTGCGCAGTGGCCGCCACTCCTGCCCTCCTGAGCATGTCCCCTGAAGCTCCAGAAAGGCTGGTGAAGAGGCCCGGGCTGGGAGAAGTTCTGCAATTGCTCCTCTTCCTCACCTCCAGCTTTGGCATTTCTCTCTCACTCCCCAGGTCTGACAAATTCCACAGCAGGAACCCTGTGCGCTGGAAGCTGCATCCTTTAATTTCCCAGATGTCTCGGGCTGCTCCTTTCCTTTCCCTCCCTCCCCATCTCTCCTCTCTGCTGAGCTGTAGGTGCCTTCCTTCATGCCTTGTCCAAGCTGGACATCCACATGGGGAAACTGAGGAGATGCTGTTTAGAAAAGATGTCAGCTCTTGGCAACCTGTGTATTTGAGGGATTTAGTGTCTCTCCGCATGAGCAGCAACTGCAGCAACCTCAGCCACACTCCAGCCATCACCATAACTACGGCCTATGTCAGCCTTTAGCAGCAGGTCTTTCAACAGATTAATTTAAAAGGCTTCAGTTTGGCTGATTGCATCTAATTTTCCTTGAACCACTGTCAGGATGCTGTGGCAAAGCTGTAGTTCTTGTCCTGGCAGCCTCCTCTCACTTCACCAGATGGCTGCCTTGGCAATTGCTCACCAACTAAAGAGGCTCAACACATAGAGTGCCCACCAAGCGAGCCCCAGGAGATGGCACAGTGCTCCTTCCCATCCTCAGCTGAAGCTTTGCTCTGTATGGAAGGAGTCAGGAAGCTCTGGGCAGTGCCTCAGTCCCTTGAGGAGGCCTGGCATGGCCATGAAGTCAGTCCTTCTGAAGGAATCAGCAGGTGGCTGTTCTGGGATCAGAGAGGCATGGAGAGCCCAGAGGAGGGGCTCATGTGGGTGAGGATACTGGGTCCCAGCAGTGTCACCACTCCCTAGCGGGAAGGGAAGGGTGCAGCAGAGCCCCAGCAGCAGAAGTCCTGGTGCCTTGCATGCACCCCCAAGCCCGGCATCAGCTCTGGGACAGGGTCCGGGTTTGGGCCTCCTGGAGGTGCCAGTTGCCCCTTGGCTGTAGGAGAGCCTGCACAGGGCAAGGGCTGTTGGCCTGCGTTTTGCTCAGTGTGTTTCATTTGGTCTGTGTGTCTAAGCATAGCATCCGCAAGTCACTTATCATTCCTCTAAAAGCTTCAACCCATGAAAAAACCAGAAACTACAAAGACTGAGGGACAAGTTACTTCTGACACACACAAGACACAGCACAGACACCAGCACTCGGCACGTTCAGACTAGGACCATATTGTGAGGTGATTAGTACAAAGACAGAAACCCATCCGGTTTTCAATTCCTGCAAGAAAGCACATAAGCCATTTTTTTCCTTTATAGATTCTTGACACTTAACCTACTCAATGCTTTTTATTTGCATTGATCCCATTTTATAGTATGATTAAATTTGTATGGAAGAGAACCAATTAGTTTTGTTTTACACTTATTGAATCCACTTTATGGTCAGGCAAATTAACTCTCAGCAGTTAGTTTGATTTATCTAATGGCATAAAGCTTGACAATCTGTACTCTCAGATAATCAGTTTTAAGAGAATTATCTTTATTGTTATTTTTCCTGCTTGGGAGAAACCATTAAACCAGGTAGGTATGAAGAGGAAGCAAACACTGGCAGCAGACTTGTCCTGTCCAGAGATTTCAAAACCAAACGTGCCTGTTTACCTCCTGACAAAGCCTTTGCCGAGAGGCACCACCATGTTCTGCACAGTGACTGTCTCTTGGCAGAGAGCAAGCACCGGTACAATGACTTTCTCTCGCGGAGCGAGTGATGGTCTCTTCTAGAAAGTTTACTCTACCCACTGTCAGGGAATTGTGTGTAGGCACAGGATGTAAGAGGAGCAGGCGTCCAAGCTGCTGCCCCAGGGAGCAGCTGGAAATACTGAGCTAAGAGGGTGGTACCCAGGGAAAATGATCACCTGGAGAGCTAGCAGAAGGGCTTCAGGAAATCGAGAGGTCTGGGCACCGTCTAGATCTGCCAAGGATGGAGATCTGACAATAGACATCCCTTCCCTCTCATCCTCCACCTGGGGTCTGCCTGTCCTGGCCCGCCTCTGGCCTGTCCTGAGGACGGGGTCTGTCCCTGCTGCTGCAGCAGGCGCTGTGCCACAGCCTGGTGGTGCCCAAGGCATCTGCCCAGCAGAGCCACAGGGCTCACCTCCCTGCTCTAAGCGGGCAGCCGGAGTCAGAGGGGACAGCCCCTACACACCGCGCTCAGTGGGCTGCCCTGTCACAGGAAAGCCAGCTCTCTCTACGCATGACCTGAGTGGCCCACGTCTGGCTGCACGGGCAGCTGGCTTCACTAGCCTGGGCACTGGCACACCTGCATGCCAGGATGGGCACCAAGAACAACCCTAGCACCGCAGCAAGAATCCTGCTTCCTCCTGATCCCCCTGTGCCAGGGGAGGGCTCCCAAAGTGGGTGGGAGAACACAGGGAAAGTCTGTGAGTGCTGCAGGAGGAGGAATAAGTGGCCACAAGCTGTGAAAACCTCTCCTGAGAAAGGGGTGGAAGTGCCATTGCTTGGATCAGGAGCAGTAGAGTGGATGGCCCTTGTCAGAAGCGGGTGTAATTGGGGCAATCCTTGCTGCACCCAGCACAAAGACCATCGCTCTTCTCCATTGCTATGTCATTACAGATATGCCTGCCAGGACTGGGCACAGGGCACGGCTGACGGCTGCCCGTAGGAAGTTGATGCTCCAAGGCTGACCCTTCTCTCTCTGCTACTTGGGCAGGGCACACAGTTTGGAAGAAATGATTGCCAGTGATGGTAATGTGTTCTTCTGAGCTGGAACAGACTGCTTCCAACCCGGCACACAGAGATGGGTCTCCCAGTGAGTCTGCTCTTCCTTCATTAAGTTGGGCTCATGTCTAGCAGGGCCCATCAGAAGAGAGGTTTATTACTGGCAGAGTGACACTGCCATTGACATAAGGACAAATGGGCCAAAGAAGCTGCCTGGCACCTGGGCAGCTCTGAAGCCCAACCTCATCTGTATTCGGCAGCTACAAGTAAAAGGAATTTGTTCCCAGTTAGTAAATGAGATTTAGTTAATAAATTGGCTCATGTGAGCAGGCTGCCAGTTGTTCTCATACAATGCAATAAATGAAGAGATGAAAGCTTATTATTTCATAAGAAGGAGTTGTTTTCTTATAGGACTAGGTGCTGGAGAGATGTTAGTTTTTGGCAGACAGTGACCATGTTTGATAATCATTCATTTCAAGGATCTTTGCAAGGCAGTCAGAACGCTTCTCAAGTCCACTGAACTGTTGAGGGGAATCTCCTTCCTGACAGCTCTGGCACCACCAGACCTCCCCCGCCTCCTCGGCATCCTCAGCCAGGGGGGCACAGAGGGCTTCTTTCCCTGATGCAAGCCCCACATACGGCAGGGATAGAAGGAGCCCAGACAAGTTACCCTGTACAGAGCTAGAGATCCACTTAGGCTTGTGGGTCCAACACAGATAGATAGATAGACACCAAAACCTGATATGGTAGAACTGAAACTGTCCCAGGAAAAAGAAGATCTAGAAATCCATGAGGCAAACCCATTATCAGGCCTCTGTGGGCTCCACATTCCTTTGCCCTTTTGCTCACAACCTCTGACCAGCTCTAGTCCATTGCTAAACCCATGCAGACACCAACTTTGTGTAGCATTTGTTGGCAAACGATTGATTCTTCTCTTCTTGACAGAAAAAGACCTCCTTGTCTGGTTCTTACAAAGGTCTTGATGCCATCCATTCTGCAAACAGAGTGTTAATCCTATAACATAAAATCCAAAAGTAGCATCTCTTATCAGACATAACACTATTCGTTCTCAAAAATACAGAGCCCAAATATGATACTGACAGCATATTAGCAACAGAGTTATAAGATGGGGGACAAAACCGTAGTTTGGAGGATGGCATCCAACTAACAAAGTAATCCCAGCACTCCTCTAAAGTGGATACTAACTTTGCAGGGTCCTTAGAGGACATAGTTGCTCCTTTGCCTTTGCAAGGATCCCCTTGAGAAGCTTCACATGTACAGACTACACAACTGCCATTTGGCCAAGCCATGAAGTACTGTGAAAGTCAAAGCTTGCACTGGGAGTAGCATGCCATCTGTTCAGGCTTGAAAGACAGGAAACAACTATCAAAACTACAGTCTAATCATGATCAGCTGGCTGGCAGCTAACAAGCGCACAGGCTGTCTGGCAAAGAGCTAAAATGCTTATCAGCTGAGCATCCTGCAAGAGAGAAATGAAGTATCTGATGGGCTGAGGGAGAAATACAACAAGAGCAGGCAGCTAAAACAAGGGTAATTAAAGAGGGGAGTCATGTGGTCCAGTGAAAACTTGGGAGCATCTAAACAAGGTTCCCTTATAGTTGCACCTATACATCTCTGGTTAAATCCATACCCACTAGTAAACAGTAGGGAAAATGTGTAGTCCAGGAAGCAGTCAAATGTATCTGCATGGATGAATCTAAAGCCTACAACAGAGATGGGAACAGAGTACTATGTGTGAACCATGAAGCACAGGAAGAAAAATATGCACTGAATAGAAAAGCTTAATCTATGGGAAAGTATGCAAGGTGTTATGTGAAAAAGGACGCTGACAACTCACAATCAGTGAAGCTGGGTTGCTGGTCTGCTTGACCCCAAGAGGGATGTCACAGTGACTAATAGTAATGCTCTGTTGCTTGGTATTCACTGTTCAGCCCAATAAGGAAGTGACAAATTCATTATGGAGTTAAATCTCTGCTCAGCGAACTGTTCTGGGGTCCGTTGCCCAGTATGTCTGGAGCATCTGCATTCCTAATGGCTGGTGGGTGAACAGATGCTCCTGGTATAACAAGGCTCTGGAAGGAGATAAACACAACAAATGCATTTGAACCCAAGGAGATGCCAAATTTTCATCCAGTCAGCAACGAGAGAGAGTCTCACCCTCACCAACCTGTCCGAATTTCGAGCCAATTGACAGTCACCAGGGAGCACACGTCGATTCACACTCTGTACATCCAAACCAGCGGGACGTAATTGTCTGTATGAAGAAGCATCAAAAGATTGTGCATGGACAAACCAGTCATCAGCCTGAAAAAAATGAAAGCAAAGAACACCAGACTCATCCTTCAACAAAGCACGCTCAGGGGCGGACAGTAAATCTTCAGAAACAGCAACACTTCCCCTGTGAGCTGCAGCAAGTCATCACTATCGGCCATGAGAGGAGGGACCAGGCAGGACTTTTGTAACACGTCCAGCCCACCAATGTGGATGTAGAAGGAAGAAGAAGAAATATGTGATTATTACCAAAACCATGGGGCCTCATGACTACAGTACCCATGGACAGGGACGTTGTGGAAAGGAGAATGATAAATTGACCTGCTGCAGAGCTGTCCTCTTTCAACACCTTGTTGAAAGCCCCACCTGAATAACACCAATATTTAATTTTGGGCAAACTGGAAGATAAAGAAGGTGAAAAACTTAACAGAGACATATTCACTGTAACAGCTGTGACAGCTATTCCTCAAGCACCACAAAGCACAGCCCTTCCTGTGCTCAGCTCTGCAGAGTAAATGGTAATTAGAGTTTGCCAATCATTATTGCTTCCTTATTGATGACAATGGGGAGACGAAGGATCTGTGACAGACAGAGATTCTCCTGAAGCTTCTCTCTCCCATTTGTCATTTCAATCTTGCGGTTTGAATCAAAGGATTTGCACAAAATGCATTTCGAGGATTTTTTATACATTTTCTGTTCTGTTTGTAAAAAGCTTGAATTGTTTCTGAAATGGCCTTGTTTCAGTTGTCTTGAGCACACAGCAAAGTGCAGCAACGCAGACGCCATAAAATAATTGGTGCTGGGTCACACCTAAAGCATCCTACCTGCAAACTTATGAATCTCCTGCGCTGGTCTTGGCTATTTTAAGATTATTATGTAGTCACTAACATGGAAATCAAGACCTACTTTTAGGCACAGTCTGACACAGCCTGTCCTTATAGAAACAGAAAGCATTTTGCATTTGATTAAGATGAAGCGCTATTCCAGGATCACAGGACATCCTGCAAGAACCCATGGCAAATGGGAAAGTGTACCAGGGAGGACAGGCAGGAAAAAACCCTCTTCACCTGGACCAGACCCATGGCCTGTTAGAGCTGCTGCTCCTGCAGACTGCATGTGTGCTTCAGGTCTGAAATACAAGAGCATATTGATTGCCCTGTCACTTGTTGCTTAATTGAAAAAACTCAGTAAGCCAAATGTAGCTGAGTGCCGTCGAGGCTGGGTATGTGGATGAGGACGTGCACAGTGTCTGCACAGGAGCAGGGGGTCCAGTCTGGGAGCCAGAGGCAGGGCAGTCCCTGCTCCCCATCTCCTGCAGGTGGATGGAAGTGGAGACCAGGCCAGCAGCACACTTTGCAGAGAAGGTGGCTGCGAGGTGACAGCCCTGTTTTCATCTCAGATGGAGGAACAGGCAGCCCCTCCTCAAAACCTGAGGCACTTTCTTCAAGAGCTGCAGCTCCAAAACCACAAGACACTGAGGTGCTGGAGCGGGTCCAGAGAAGGGCAACGGAGCTGGTGAGGGGTCTGGAGCACAAGTCTCATGAGGAGCGGCTGAGGGAGCTGGGGGTGTTCAGCCTGGAGAAAAGGAGGCTGAGGGGAGACCTTATCGCTCTCTACAACTCCCTGGAAGGAGGGTGTAGCGAGGTGGGGGTCAGTCTCTTCTCCCAAGTAACAGGCAACAGGACAAGAGGAAACGGCCTCAAGTTGCGCCAGGGGAGGTTTAGATTGGATATTAGGAAAAATTTCTTCGCTGAAAGAGCTGTCTAGCATTGGAGCAGGCTGCCCAGGGAAGAGGTTGAGTCACCATCCCCAGAGGTATTTAAAAGATGGGTAGATGTACTGCTGAGGGACATGGTTTAGTGGTAACTTGGCAGTGCTGGGTTAACAGTTGGACTTGATGATCTTAAAGATCTCTTCTAACCATAACAATTCTATGATTCTATGAAAAAATGCAGAACATGCATCTCTTCACTGTGACTAACTGCAGACAGGCAGCAGCTCAAAGCCCATCACAGGGCTCCAGAGAAGGAAGCGCACTGTCTGCAGGGCAGCACCGCCTGCAGCTCCACCACCCCAGGGACCCTCTTCCAGGTGCAGGGAGCCCATTTCACAGAAGGAACTAAACTCAGGAAGTTTTCAGGCTGATATGATACATCCAGTTTTGGTTTTTAACCTTTGATTGTCTTTTTCTTCTGCTCCTGTCTTTGGTCTTTGCATTTCTTTCTGGAGCAATAATAGGAGCAGATAAGCACACTTTAATCTGTTCCCAGTGAAAAGGTGCAATGCTGATTGCTTGCTCTGCCTCTTTTGGCCAAGCATTTTTATCCTGCATTGCTATGGGGAAAGGTCTTAGCTCTCGAGGCATCAGCTTTTGTCTTTTTGTGAGATGAAGGGTTTTTCCCAAAGTGAGTACTGAAATGCTTCAATGATCTTAAAAAAAAAAGTTGTGCAGATTTTGTGAGATTTTGGACTGCAGTAAAAGAAAAATCTAACAAGCTGAATGTCATTTTTTTAAGGAGATAAGAAAAAGGCTACTGGAGCTGTCAGAGTTTAAGCTTCAACCTTTATGTTTACAAAGCAAAAAGGGCAATTAAATCTGGAAAAATAAATCTTTCCAGGACTCTGCCAGTGGTTCTGGTTCGTACTCAGAATGCTGAATGACAGGCTAGTTTAGTGCCTTAGGCAGGGACTCAGAATAGAGCAGCCCTGACATTTATTTGATGCTAAGTAGTGTACCCTAATAAAGATGTTCTTTAAAGCCATTCCCTCTTGCCTGGCAACTAGGCGTTACAGAGCATCGCCACTACAACTGGACTGCCTGCCTGCTCCATGCCTCCCCGTGCCTGGCACTTTTCTTGCTTTCCTGATGAACTGCAGCTGCTTCAGACATCCTGTACATCTTTGCCACTGAATCTGAGGAAGAAATTGTTGGAATAAACCAAGGATACAGTTAATAGGCAAACTCTGTGCTTTCACCTCCTGGCTATTTCACAAAGTCTGTTTTCACAAAGGTGCTGATGGAGAGAAAACATCACAATCCTGCAAGCACAGAGTCAATAAACAAGCACAGACCACCACGTGGCAAGGACGTCTGCCCATACTTGCAACAAGCAGCAGCCCTCCCAGCATCTAACAGAGCAGCTGAAGAAAGACCTATTTTCTCAGTACACAGAATAAGCGTCTCTCAGATCTCTGTACCCTGCACCCAGTTTTGAGCCCGTGGGCGCATCAGCACAGCTCCCTGGTGCAGGGCAGGGCATGGGCTGCAGATCAGAGCACCCTTGATGCCACCTGTGAGGTGTCTGCTGTCATTCAGGGGAGGACTGTGTTCCCTTCCCATTCCCTTCCCATAAGCCTCCAGCTCTTCACACATTTCTACTTTCTGCAAAGACCAAAATGCAAAAAAAAAAGACGAACAGAAGTGGAGGAAAGGCACTAGGAAGCCCATCTCCAAGTGTTAAGTGACAGCAGATGGTAGGGGCGCTGCTCTATGACAGATGAAGAAATCAGTAATGTGAGTGTCAAAGGCAATGTCATTATCGGCAGCCTGCTTGGATGTCTTAGCACCCAGAGCTGCCAACCCTTGTTGGACTTGGATCTTCCAGAGACACAGCATGTCCTTGCGCCTTCTCCCACAAAACTGCATGCACTGGCACAGCCTGCAATGGCAGCTCCTTGCCTCCTTGGGAAGGATGCACCAGTGGGGGCTCAGTTGATGTCCCTGCAGCAGAGATTTGCTCAGCATTGCCTGGGTGTTAAATGTTCCTCACGTGTGCAGCAAAGTAATGTTGTTCCCCCTGACATTTACCACCCAGAACACCAGTGACTAAAAGCAAGAATGGCTTTTGGAACGCCTCCATATACAAACTGATGCCTGGGCTGGGTGGGAGCCAGCCAGAGCAATGGCAGCACACAGCTTCCAGAGGAACAGAAGATCAAGGTCCTACCTCCAGAGCTGTAGCGCGGCATCCCAGGGTCTTTGCCTGCCCTGCTCTGCAGAGAGCTGTAGTCCTCCACATCAAGACTGGCACAATGCAAGAAAGGGAGAAGATGATCAGAGCAAGTTGGGAATAGAGCAGGGTGGGCAGTGAACCTTGGGAGGCTCCATATTTCCTGTTCATTTAGGGTCAGATTCTTCTTCCTTGGTTTTGTGCTTTTCCACTCACACAGCAGTCAGTGGTGACACGACACAGCCCTGGTGTTCTTCCTCTGAATCCGTTCCCTTACATGGCTGCTGGTTTGACATTCCAACCTTCACCTTCCCTGAATCTCCTTCAGCCCATGAAAGGTTGGGTGTGATTAACACACACTCTCCCAGTTTCTTATGCAGAAAAGCATCAGGTTTGCAGTGTTTGTGAGGAGGTCTCCAGCAGTAACAAATACCATGTCATCACCTCCCCCCCCAAGTTCATAAGCCTGGGAAGAAAAGTGTCTTCTGCTTGCTGACCCAGAGCATCATGAACAGTGCAGGAGCATGTGTCTGGGAGACAGAATTCAAATTGAATTAACTTGCTGAACAAGCATGGGAAATCCTGCTCTCATTATTTACCCAAATAAATGTACAGACCAGTGAACTTTCTATCTGCAAATAAATACAGAGTTAGTTTCATCTCTCTCTGCTCTTTTGCAGAGTAGGAGTACACTGAGGTTGCAATGTCCTTGTTGGAAGGGGTTGTGTGGCAAGCTCACCAGCCTGCCAGGCTTTAGAAAAACCCCTTGGATCTTGCAGGCATATGTAGAAGACAGAAATAGTAAAATACCAGCTTTTTAATGAATGGATGGCTACTAATTTGCCTCCTTTGCTGTTTCAAAAAAAATTAAGAATCTGGAGAAAGTATTCTAAGGAACTGCTGAATTGGTTCATCATAGTTCCTTGGAGTTGCTTCAGCCTTTTCAAGATATTTACATTGATCCACAGGAAATACAGGTATTAAGGAGTTTCACACGCTGCAGATATGTACAAGAACTACTGCATCCAGATGATACTCAAGTGCAGGATCCACATGTGCCCTTCCTAACAGCTGCCACAGCTAAAAGAGACAAATGAGACAGCAATTACTGTTCTCATGTTGGGCCCTCTGACAGCGCAATGTGTGTTTACGTTTATACACAGTTGACTGCATCAGGCAATAATCATAAGTCTTCCATGCCCAAATAGCCCAAGTGCATACACAAACCACTGTAGGATGCAAGCCAAATGGAGGGTTTCCCAGTGCCCAAAGGAAAGAGCTCATGTGGTCTTTCAGGCAATAAACATGAGTGCAGCCATGGGACTACTGTGCAGCAAGCCATCCTCCTGCTCTGTGCCCTCCCCAGCCCTGCCATACCCGCTCTGAGTCTCTAAAGCAGGATGCATTCATCCCAGTGCATAGCTATGCTGAGAACCACCCTCTGCAGCATCTAGATGAGTCTGGAGGAAACAAAGAAGCAGTAACAGGCACCAACACAATGCAAAGACTTTTGTTCCCCTAGAGATCTTCCACTCAGGTCACCAGTTTCCTGTGGTTTGCTCCAAGCTCTAAATAGGCTGTTCATGCTGAACGGTAAGATAAATATCTGTATATCACACAGCACTGCCACTGTGCTTGTCACCTTTGGTGCGTGACCTGGAAAGCCACAGAAGCACGCCATGGATGAGGGCTGTGTTGCTTGGTGTGCTGCCCCTCCATAGGCAACAGGAGCTCTTCCCAAAGGCAGCAGCTGGAGCCCTGGAGTCCAGATCGGACTCTATAGCGCAGCCAGGTCTGAATTGCGGACAGAAGCTCCAAGGCCTCCTGTATTAGGGCTCCTCACCACCCGGTGCAGGCTGGGCACCATCCCGCACTGCGTGTTGCAGGCGCAGGAGACGGGCTGTGGAGGGACCAGCTCCCACTTGCCCGCTGATGGCGACGCAAGGCAAGGCCAGGACACGTGCAGCTTCAAACCTCAGCTCTACCACCAGCCCTGCTGCTGACCCGCTCCGTGGTCATGACCGTGTCCCTCACGCTGTCTGCAGCCTGTCCCGTCTGCGGTGGCATCCTCGGAAGATGGTCACAGCCACATCACACCCCACAGCCATCCCCCGAAGCCCATGGTGGGACCTGTGTGTCATTCACTCCTGTGGAGCTCACGAGCCAGGAGGCATTCAGCAAAACCAGAAAACTAAATGCTTGGCATTGTTGTTGCCCATAATGAATCTTACAAATAGTGAAAACTTAATTAATAATAACACTTAGCACTGCCACGCTGCCTTTATATTTACCAAGCACTGTGTAAACACTGACTAATTAATCTACTGTACTTAGCAATTATATAGTGCTTTGTATTTTACAGGTCCCGTGCAAACATTAGCTAATTAATCTACTTAATTATTTCCATGTTTTATATTCTGGAGCACTGCATGCCGTCAGCACAAGGAGGAGGCCTTAGCAGGGACACTCCTGAGTAGCTCTTCTGCACTCCCAGTGTTTCCAGTGCCTGCCGCGTCTTGAAGAGACACCTCCAGCAGCCACAAATACTGCCAGCTGGGACAGGAATACAGAAGGCCTCCGGGGAGCAGAGGCAGAGCCTCCTCCAGTTATTTAAAGCTGAAAGGGGTTCCGTGAGCAGCAGGAATGATTTCACATTTTCAAAACCTGCTGTGCGGTGAAAGACTGAAGTTGCTCCACAGATTCAGCACATCAAAGGGAAATTTAAGAGGCGACTTGATCACAGCCCATAAGGCCCCGTACAGGGACAACACATAAGATATTCAAATGATGTCTAATTAGATTTCACACTTGGAAGAGAAAGGTAGGAAAACTGGAAATGAAATTCACTTTTTTAAAAGTGACTGTCAGCGGCGCCTGGACAGCAAAGACCATGCTGAGGGACAGCTGGGGTGAAATTTGGGAACTGCGATTCGCTGTACTTCTCTAATTTCTGTGGGCTTTACTGTTGCCTCAGGGTTGACCCCTTCCAGAATGCACACTGACCGAGGTAAAGCACCCAGGTCTAAAAAAAGACATGCGCAGGTATGAAGCATTGGCGCCCTGGGGAAGTGAGGGCTGATCCCCAGCCACGCAGCATGGGTGGCAGCAGCCACTGCCTCTCCCCCTGCACTGACAGCGGAGACGGACAGTCCTGCGGCCACAAGGTGCCCAGGAAATGAGACAAGACACCCCAATAGCCAAACTACAGAAATACAAAGCATTTTCCACCAGAAAGACACTAAAAGAACTGGGCCTGCCAATCAAACACTCTCTAAACAAGTATTAATGTACACCCACTCATGCAGAGCTGCATCTCTCTGCTGTTTATTGCATTTTAACATTGTCAATAGAGCTTGCTGAAGCACTCACAGTGCTCTGCTGACCTCCATTATTTATGATGCCATGTGAAATTGATTGTGGTTGAAAGATCCTTACTGGAAAAAAAAATGAGCTTCTCAATTATTGCCAGATAAATAAATCTCTGTTTTCCAGTGATGCCCCCTAGGGAGCACTTGCATAACCCTGAGTTCATGACAACAGATATCTCCGGCTGGCAAAATACAGGTGACTGCATTGTAATCACTGTCGAGTTACAGGACGCAGAGGTCAAGCAATTCTCCGTATGACCACAGGGAAGGGAGACTGTGGGGACAACGTAGGGCTTACTGGTGTTTCTAGATGGATAAATGATAAACATTCCAGCAAAGCAAGTCATGATCACTTTTGATACTTTCTGTCAAACACAGCGTAGGAAATAAGCATTAAGTATTAATGGGATTATGAACAGATGAACAAGATGAACACGCTTTTCAGAGACCCCAGCCTCCTACTTGCCTTTCCTCTCTCAGAAAATCCTCAGCTAGATGTAATTTAATAAAATAACTTAACCTGTTACAGCAATCCTAAGAGAAATCTTACCGCTGGTTTTCTCTTTCTCTTCCCCAAGAAATGCAGAGCTGTACACATGCAGTAGCAAGACTCCACGGAGCATCCCCACCGGTCTGCCTCCTTGGTCTCCTGCTCGGGCAGCACCACGGGACCGCAGGGCAGACCCTCACCCCATGCCTGCACGGACTCCCAGCATGTGCTGTCCTGCCCAGAAACACCGGCTTCTCCGCAAGGCTGAGCCCTGGCAGGGCTGACTTCAAGCTACTGGACTTCCCTCCCGCCATAGGATGTCAATGGGTCACCAAAATGGAAAGAGGTAGGTGTGGAAACAAAAGAGCTGTGGAGGGTCCTGCCCACACCATCCCGCAACAGGACTGTGAGCAGAGCCAGGGGAGGGAAGCCGAGCCTGGGAAACCACACACAGACAACCCTTGGGGAGACATGGCCTCTGCCGGTCCAAACTTCATGGAGAGATCCACTAGGGATGGGGCTTGAGCTCCCATTTCCACACTTCCAACAACCCCACAGTGAATCAAGGATCTCTCTTGCACCAGTCAGCACTGTTTTTCTGTTCTTCCAGTTCTTTTACAATCCCTTGTTCTAAGTCTCCTGGGGGAATTTGCTGTTCAGAGCATTCAGTTGTACTTTCTTGGTGACCTTTAATATTAAGGAACATTATTAATTCTTGATTTATTTAAAAGACTCTATTTTGACAAGATTGCAGGAGAATACACCTCTCTGTTGAAGGATTACAGACTGTCTATTAATTAAATGCCAACAACAGAGCACTCAAAGCTTTCCAAATGTCCACTGAGAAATATCTCTCCCTGCTCCCTTCTCACTCTCCTTGTAAGAGGTCTGGAAACCTGACACACTCAAAGGAGACCGGAGCTCTCTGCTCTCTGCACTGACCTCCCTGAGCCTTCACTCTCTGGTTAACTGGGCGCTGAGCAGCCTCTCATTACGTGCTTACCTACATCCATTTGTAAATGGACAAGGCCTGTTCTCAGTCTCAAAGCTGTGTTCACAAGGACCAACAGACCAGAGCAGCCCAAGTCCTGCCTCTGGACATTGGTTTGGACACCGCAGGGTGCACACTTCTGGAAATGCATCCTTCCTGTTCCTCCACACGCTCAATGGTCCTCCCCCAGGTAGCATAGCGTGACCCTTGCGTACAAGGACACACAGCAATACCAAAATCCTGTTTAACCCTCATCCGTACTGACAGGGCAACTCTGTACGCTGGGAGCATCCACGTTACAATAACTCATGAACTAGTTGTTTCCTAACTGTGCTTCTTTACGGCACTGTCACACGGGCACATATGCTCAATTATTAAAAAATGTAATTTGGCCAGAAAAAAACATTGTTTCTCTATAAAAAAAGGGCATGCAGTAGAAATGAACTCCAAATCTTCTGCAGAATTTTGCTGAAGAGGTTCCATATATACATTTACCTCTAGCAAGACACATCTTGTACTGCAATAGAGGTAACTTTACATCTTTCATTAGCTGTTGAAAGCACACATACGCTCTCTGAACACGCAAACCATTAGAGCACTGCAGGGACAATATCTACTATAAAACAGTATCCTCAGGTGGAAAGGAAAACAGTGAGGTTCCCCTCTTTAATCAAGATGTGCTTAGTATACTCACTGGGAAGCAGACTGAGATTAGGACTCTGCCAGCCTTCAGCAAAGGCATTTCCTGTGTTCATCACGCAAGATGGTGAAAAACAAGTAAACGAGTGCAATATTTTGCTGGTGATGTCGTAAAAATGATTGATAATACTGAAAATGAGGCATCTTGCTGTGACAAAGTAAATGGCAACAACTTCCTACAAGTCTGGTCTTGAATAGGATATTACAATTTGCTCCAGTTTTCTTGGAGGAATCACAGACTCTATGTAGAGACGGTGTTGGTGCATTTTCCCCTGCCTATGAGAAGTTTTCAGTTTGATAGCAGAGGAGAAGAATGAAGAGCATCAGATAAACTGAATACACGTCCTGATGGATGAGACAATGTTTGGACAGCAGTTTGCAAAAGCTGTATGTCCCTAGGGCAGGTTTCATTGCTTAGAAGTAACTAGTGCCTTTGGGAGGCAAATTTCTCTTTAGACAGTGTATCTAGGAAAAAACTGCTAAATACACTGTATCGTGTGGTATTGTGATGGTAGGACATTATATCCTCTGAACAGGGACACTTGTCTCTTCTCTGATGTCCCATTTTATACTTGTCCCTGCCCATGTCAGCCAAAACACATTTCTCTTGCATCAATTTTGACGTTCATCTCTCCCTCTTCGCTCTATCTGCAGTGCCTTTTGGAGAGAGAAATGATCAAGGACTGTGACAGTATGCAAAGCAAGAGTGGAGGAGCTATTTACATGAAGGTGGGATGCACTAAATACTGCTTCTTATCACATTTCCTGTGAACTCTTACACAATGTTTTGTATTTTGACCACTGGTACACATTGAAGAGAGTTTCCTTGGCTTACCTGCAACAATGCTGCACTCCATTCAGACCCTGTAAGACACATGAATAATTCAGTTTCTTCATTCCAGTGCGCCTTGCTCTGCATTTGTTAGGAGTGGATAACACTCCACGTTGCTCTGAGCTGCCACTTCCATGAGGAGAACTACATACACAAACTGCTGGCTGAAGGCTCTGCTGCACATATTTATCCATTGCTGGATGAACTGGCTTTGTTGGGGTGACCCTCCCCACGCATCGCCTCTCAGACTGACACTTCAGGAGATGGATAGCCAGCCAAGGAAGCAGGGTACGTGTCTTGCAATTCAGACGTTATCCCATTCTCTGATGGTCTGCAACAGTCTGGATCACTGAATCACCTTCTCATGTGTCTCCGATTGTTCTGCTGCAGACAAGACCATCCCAACGAACTGCTGCAGATGAGGCACTGCACCGTTGCTGGTTCTGTCTGAGCAGGGTCTTCCATGATGAAGGACAACTCTCTCCTTGAAAAAAGTACGGGATGAGGAGCAGGTCCCTGAGCACCACAAGCTTGACCTCTACAAACTGCTAAACCAAGCACCTAATCTACTCCATAAACATCTAGACAGTGTTTTATATCTCCATTCAAAGGGAAAATGTTTTTAGTAGTCCTTTTCTTGCATTTCTGCCTGAAGACTGGCAGCACACATGCCCTTTTCTCCCAAAGCATGTCCAGGAGGGCCGGCCCCTCTCTGCAAGTTACGGACTGGGGTGCCAGCCAGCTGCATCACCATGCTGTGCCATCCTGTCCTGGCAGCTTGGCTCTTCCAAAAACAGTCCTCTGGGAACACTGGAAGTATCCCATCGTAAAGCTGAGGACGTCCACAGGCAACGCAGCCATGGTAAGTCAGTGACCATGGAGACCTGAGGAGAAGCAGGCAGCTGCTCAAACACTTGAGGTTCAGGGAAGGGAGGCGAGGGGCTGCTGGCTGCCTGCCCCAGGAAGCCCAGCCTGAGCACGGCACCCTGAGACGGCGCCAAGGGCAGGTCTGCGCACATCTCCAGACAGTGGAGCAGCAGCCCTGCTCTACACCGGCCTTAGTCTGAAGGGACCATGTGTCATAACTGACATACAAATGATCAAAAATCTCTTCGGATGTGCATGAAACACTCCCAGCTTTGCGGGAAGAGCTGTGTGTCCAGCACGCAGTGCGTGACTCACCGGTGAAGCTGTCACGGGCCAAAGATGGAAATCCTTCCCTTGTCAGACTCGCCTTTTTAATATTCCTTTTCTGTGATTAATTCAGCTTCATGTCAATGTCTCTTGCAAATTAATTGGTTAGAAAAATGGAAACCATTAAAAACATTAGTTTCTTCCACACTTCCCTGAAGAGCTCACAGGCTGCAGGTGAAACCAACACAAGCTGCCCCACCATCACGCAAAACTTGCAGGCAGGGCTGCAGGTCTAGGGTTAATTGCCAAAGATCAGGGACAAGGGGGATTGTGTAGATTAGGAGGCATGATGGCCAGAATGTGGCTATTTACAGCCCATGCACCTGGAACTGCTGGGAACCCTCGGAGGGACTTGCCAGCCTTGATGGGGGCTCCCAGGTGGTGATCCCAGAACTGAACGTGCCCGTGCCCGTGCCCTGCCAGGGAGCCATGAGAGAAGTTACAATTTAAGGTGGTTTCATTCACATGGATCTCCTGGGACTTCATTCCCTTTGCCTGCTTTGTACCTAACAGAGTGCTCATGCCAGCAAGCAAAGTACCTTGCCCATGTATCTGGCAATTATTTACAGTTACATTAACAAACAGATCGAGCAGACTGCTTAAATATACATAACATTTAAATTTGCATTGTAAGCTATAAAGATGGATTCTCTCAAGTTGCTGTAACAGAAGAAAGATTTTGTAAAAGCTGATTTAAATAAGGCTACTCAAATGGAAAAAAATTAGGCATTCAGCAAGCTGGTTCTGTTTACCTGAAAAGATATTTATTCTGACTGATACAGCAAACACTGCCCATGGTCACTGGTAATTGGAATTCTGATGGAGTTTGCATTGGCATTTTAACACCAATTAACAACCGTTTTTTAAATTTGCATTTATGTGAAGATTTCATGTGTCTGTGAGGAAAAAAAAATAATCAAATCCCGGAAATGTTCATGAAACATTTACCCATGCTTGTACTTGCAAGCCATGGACTTATTCTGAAGAATAATAAGTATTCGTTTGCATCTTGACTCTGTCCCACAAGTGACAGCAGTGTTGCTCTCAGATGAGCACACAAGCCAGGCAGACAAGCATGCAGGTGTCCCCACTCTTCCAGTAACTACATCCACATCCATCCCTGGGGAAGTAGGGCATGGGAACTCTGCAGAAGGGAGCAAGCGAGGCTGGGGGGGCGGAGGGGGGCTAGGACAAGGAACCCTTGTTTGCCATGCTATCCTACTTAGAGCAAGAGATTTAAAAAGGAGAAAGGCAACAGAGTATGGATGGCTGCAGCTCTGGCTGGTACTAGTGCCACAGACCTCCAAGCATCTCAGCATTGCCCTCCCCACAACAGGGAAAAGCACCCAGGACACGGGACAAGTAAGCAGATTTCAGAGAAAGCTTTGTTCCCAGAGGAAGACCTAAGAGGACATTTTAACCATCAAGTGCAAACAGATGACAAAACTGGTGCTGACATTGTCAAACAGCAGCGCAGGGTGGCAGCATTCAGAGGGCTCTCCTCCCTGTCATGCACAGTCTTCCCAGCAGCAGCATCCCCACCACCCTACCCCATTTCAGCCCCAGACTCCACTCACGCATGGTGAAGACGCTGTACAAGCCTGCAGAAAGGAGTGGAGAAGGAAGAAGCAGGGCGGCTCTAAGCAGCAATCCCACTGTAAAATGCCAGCACAGAGGAGAGCCACATTTGCAGAATCAAGTAGGTCTAGCAGAGGAAAAAGCAGCTGTGTTGGGGCGAGGGTCAATGTTCAAAGGAGGACAAGGCCAAAGGATGAAGACAGGCATCCTGTGCTTCTTTGTGTGTCTGTTTGGTTGGAAGTCAGGGAGATTTTCAGGATCAGCCATAGCCCCTTGAAAAGATCAAATCAGCAGAAACACACTTTTTCTCAAGGCCTCCTGAGCCTTCACCACAGCTGGATACAATCAGCATAAGATTTGAAGGCATCCACATGTCCTCTGACCTGAGCAGCTGTGAAATGCCACAGCAGAAAACTACCACGTTGTCCCGGGGACAAAGGCAGGACAGCTGGGCTGCAGCACAAGCCAAGGACCGATGCTCAGAGAAGCCTGTTTTCGGTATCACTCTGCAGCTGAATCTGCCACATCATCCCCAGCCTGCTTGCCTGGACCAGCGTCCCAGGAACCTGTGCAGTCCTGCAGTCCCTCTGCTTGCTCAAGCAGGAAGCCCAGGGTTAAAAGCATGCTCAGCAGCTGCTCCCTGCCCTCAGCTCTTGGGGCTTCCCTTTCTGCCATGCCAGGTGGAAAGGAAAGCAAGCGAGCGCAGCTGGATGAGAGATAAGACACCCATGGTGCTGTGACTGCTGCTCTTGGGGGAGTCAGGGTGAATCATAACTTCATCAGCCTACAAGGGAAAGAACCAATTATCTGGCAATTGTATGCAGTCCATTTCAGTGGGAGGCTCATAACCTAACCAGCCCTTGTAGTCAAGGGGAATAAAATATATGCTGACATCAGTACACAGAGGTTCCCATTGGAAGCCACTTTCACTGCAGGGTCGTGAATCTTTTCAGAAACAGCTTGAGAAGATTCATTCTGTGTATCAATCTTCCTGGGTAGCAGAGCTGACGATGGTCGTACATAATAATGCTTAAGTCAATTCACATGCACAGTCAGTGGCTGTCTACAAGTCTTGGCCCTAATCAGTATATTAAATAGAAACTTATGACTAATAACTCTGAAAGGACCTCTCCAGGGGCAGTGAAATGCTCCGCTTTGGCCACTATCAGCTCCTCAGGCGTGTGCTATAGTAGCATACTCTCCCCTTGGCTCCAGGAAGGGAGAATGGCAAGTCATAACTCTTCTGCTGTTTGTTCGGGTGACACATTTTTTATGAGCCAAATTCTTTACTTTAGGTTTTGACAGTGATTCTGTGACTTTATGTTCATTCTGTAATCACAGTATTGCTCTGGAGCAGGAACAGAGCCCATTAAAAGCTGCTGGCCTAGCCAGCTCCATGCTGGAGGGGAAGCAGATGCCCCACTGCAGCCCCTCTGAAGCTGCTCCGGCTGCCCTCTGCTCAGGCACCGTGTGTGCCAGAGGTGGCTGGCGCTTGAATACAGACTGCTCTCCTCTGGCAGCAATCCAACCGGGGCAGGTGGACTCACACTATGCTGCTCCTGATGCCACAGGGACCCTGGAAGCTGTAAGCTGAGCGGCAGTCCAGGCAGGGAAAGGACTGGGCTCTCAGGAAGTGGGACACATTCACTGTCTCAGCTCGGGACATGCTGCTTGCTTTCAGCTCAGCTGTGCTCACCAAAGATGCACCCACCGGCAGCCTCTGCATCCACAGCTTTGCACGGAAAGCACCAGGCAGCTCTGCTTCCAAGAGTCTGCTGTACGAGCTTGGCTTTCCTCAGCAGGCAGAGGCAACCTCGCTGCTCTTCAGGAGCTGGCATATGGAGCATTTATTCAGCTCCCCACCAGCCAGGAACGCTCCAACCATCCCAGCCCTCTGCAAAGCTATTTCCATGCATGCCCTGCAGAGCTGCAGCTGAGCTGAGCTCGGTCAGGGCAGAGTGGGTCCCAGTGGCCAAACAACCTACAACCTGAGCAATCGCTGAAGGTGAAGAAGGAAAGGGCACAACAGAAGACCATACTATGTGCAGGTAAGACGACCCCCAGAGCCCCTGCGGCTTCAGTGTAGGCAGCACTTAGAGGTTTACTCCCTAACCAGAAGCCTCCAATAAGAACAGTACTAAAGAAACGTGTTTTCTAGACTTCCACATGCAAATGCCTAGAGCAGATCTATCTTTGCTATTCAGTTGTGTGGCTTTTATTGCTTGAAAAAAAACTGGGATAAGGAAAGCTACTTCTCTCTTGAACAAAGCCTAGCAGAGTTCCTTTCCTTACACTTTCTCTTTTACTTCCAGGTCCCTTGCTTGCAACAGGACAGTTGACTCAAGGGATCTGTCCTTTCATTAGGGCTAACAGAAGAGCCCACCTCTATTCTAAGCATCTAAAAATGACCACATACACTAGTGCTTTCTGGCTGGTGTCCAGGTGGTGGGAGCTGAGATGAGCTGAGTATCATTATGGAACTGAGCCCAAGAACCCAATTAACTGACCCAGAACTACCTGCTAAGAGAGACGGCGGCTGTAGAGGACACACAGAGCAGAGAGAGCATGGACAGAGATGGACAGAGACATGGAGGAGCCCTGCGAGCTGGCGGATATGGCAGCAAGCCCAAGGCAGATGCTTTGGAATGCACCTGTGAGTGTGGAAGCAAAAAGACTTCATGTTCAGGAAAAAAAAAGCTGTTTCAGCTTTTTGTTGCTTGTGTGACACTGCTCTTATCTCGGAGCGGCAGAGGTCCATGCAAGAGCAGGCAGGCAGGCTGGGGCTTTCCCAGGACAGGGCTGACACTGAGCACTGCAGGCTGCCAGGTCAGAGCACAAGAACCCATCCTTCCTCATGTCCACCAAGAGGTCCCTCCCCGTGTAGGGGCACACCAAGCTCAGCAACCTGCCACAGAATGAGCCACGCGCAAGAGAGAGCAAACCTGAGGCCCGTCCTGGCCGGTGTCAGGCAGCATCAGGAAACATCTATTCTCTGTCTTGTTCTCAAGTTGAGCTCCCCGGGATGAGTGACCGGGCTCCCAACACACTCAGATTTTCCTCTGAGAGAGGTTCATCTTCCCTGTGTTACACTCTGCTCCTTCAAGCAAGAAGCTGAGGGAGAACTGCAGCTTTCACACCAAGCATCCCAACACCTGCTACGGGAGACTCTGCAGGTGAACCCACACCAGGAAACCTGGCTCACAAGTTGAAAACCTTTCAGGGGAAATGAGGTGGAAAGAAAAAGAGAAAGGGAGAAATGCAGCCAAAGAGGAGGGAGAGCTGAGGCAGCAAGGAGCAAAAAGGGAATAGAGATTCATCAATTTTGTTTATTTACTTACTTCATTGAAGGTTATTTTAACTTCCCTGTCCTTGACAGCAGAATAAAACCTCTCTGAATTCCCCAAGGGCCAACGTGTCATTCCCCGCAGAAACAGGTAGTTTTTAAAACACGCTGTGCCAAAACATGAGTGAGAGTTGTAGCATCACTGCCACTTCTGGAAGGCTTCAGAGCAGCCACACCAGCCAGGCAGGAGCCCCTTGGCTGAGCCAGTTCCTGAGCCAGCCCCAAGCCAACATCAGGAGGCTGATGCCTGTGGGCACCACTCTCCCAGGGAGCCCTGTGCAGCTCTGCTGGCTGCAACTGCACCTCGGGCTGCAGCATCTCTGCTAGGGGCAATTCTCCAGTGCCTTGGAGTGTTAGGCAGCTCAGTGATGCTCAGTGTTATCTCAGTCCCTCCTGGTCCACCATACAACATGCCACCCGGAGCCTCAGGCCATTCGCTGCGTGTATCACAGGGAGGAATTATCATCCTTCTGCTGGAGGGATGGAACAAACAAACCTATCTCTGTAGGCCCTCCCATCACTGCTGCCATCTACCACCTCCTTCTGCATGACAATGAAAGGAGTCCTGAAGAGAAGTACTTGCAAAATTCCTACAGAAACATCTCAAGCCAGGACATCCTCAGAAGGCAGCATTTCACACTGAGGGAGAAGGCTCACCACAGCCCAGGGCCACAGCCAAGGCAAAGCAAGAGCTACAAACGTGGAAATGCACATGTGCACATTATATGCAGACAGAAGGAGGAGACTGCAAATCCAGCACCTGATCCCAGCACAGGCAGGATTCAGTCCTCTGTTCACGCAGTGTGCCCTGGGAAACAACAGCCTGCATGGCATCACCAAAGCACTGAGGAAGCACAGGCTGATGTTTAGCAGAAAATTTTGTATATGTTTTTGGACAACCTCCCACCCCTGAGGTCTCTCAGTGCTTCCCTAGAAAGATGACAAAATACAGCTAGATAGTGGCAGGTCTCAAAATAAAACCAAATAGCTCCTGCCTGCTTTTCCGCAGTGCTCCCTCCTGTCTAACATCTCACTTCCCACCTCATCTGTGACATCTCATCCCTTTCTGGCACATTGGACATGCACCAGGAATGGCCTTGCTAAATGCATTTGGCTCTTCCTTCACTTGTCTTTCTCCATGCTACATATAACAATATTTTCTGCTCCTCAAGGTGCAGGGACAGGGTAGAAATTTACACTGAGAAGGCACTGCAAGGCAAACACTTGAGGATCAGTGAAACCCTGCACTGTGCTCCCCTGAGAACCACAGTTCCTTCTTGGGGCTACTGACATGAGACACGCTCTGTAGCAAGCACCCTGATCTCTGTCCACCCTGCAGCGCAGCAACTGCCCACCCAAGAATACCCTCTTTTCCCATGCAGTCCTGGAGTGCACAAGGGCACGAGTCTGAAAAGGAACAGTTCAATAGCAGCAGCAGTTCATCATAGGAAGAGTTTCCCCAGGAAGGCAGACAGCTCAAACGCTGGACAATTTTTTCCCCTTGGCTATAAAGCACTCCAATTTTTGCAGGAAGATCTATCACCAGGCCTATGCAAGATATCAGACCTATACAATTGCTGCGTCTTCTTCTGGCCTCAAAGTCCATAACCTCAACCTCATGAATTTTCATAATCATGGCACTGCAAAGAGACATGCTGTGATTCTCAGGATTCCTGCAAGGAGCACATGGCTCCGAGCTGTCTGCTTCAGAGCCTCCCATGCAGTCAGGATTTCTGGAGCAGTATTTGTAATGCCATACCAGTTACAACCCATCCTCCTTGAAGGTGGCTCATGATCAAAGATGGAATAACCTTAAATCCCAGATATTCTGCAGAAAGCACCTGATGCATCCTCACCAGACTTCCAGGTGGGCATCATATGTCCCAGTACTGCTGGGATTGTTCACTATATCTGCAGGAGAATCCCTCTAGGAGAAATACACTGCTTTTTGGAGATTTCCCCACATGAACAGCTCTTGTTTGTCTTTTTCTTTCTTTGAGATTATCATGGTGTTTTTTAAGAGGCAGCAGACCACCTTAAAACTCCCCCTTTCATCAACACACAGAGAAAATCTGACCATTAATCTCCTGTTCACCCCCTGTGCACAGATACCACTCATTACAGTGGCTGTGGGAGTCACCCATTTAATTAATGAAGTAAGCGAGAGCTTATTTTCTGCTGCCAGAGGAATGCAGTGTTTGAGAGAGAACCTAGTATTCACCGTTCTTTACCTTGGTGTGTGCTTTACAGCGTGACGCGCAGGCGGGCACTGAGGAGGTTACTCAGGATGCTGAAGAGACAGGCAGCAGCAGAGCAAGGCGTGAGCTTGACTCAGGGGGACGCTGCCATGACTTGCTGGCAGGTTTGTAAGACTGAAGTGTCATCCCAGATCAAAGTCTTCTGAATGATTCCCTGTGAAGAAGGGGGATACAAAGAAAAGCAAAAGATCAAAGCAGATCCTGGCTGCCTCCACCATCCCCACTTTTGTGTGGCTGCTCCTGGTGCAAGCCCACGGGAGACTGCCGGCTATGTCCAGATCACGTGGACAGCAGGTCTGAGCTGGGAGTCTCCGATCCGTGGCATTCTCCGTGACACCACACCAAGGACAGGAGAGCCCAGAAGAGGTGCCCAGGCTAGACTACATCCAAAGCCAGTGATAAAAGCTATCTATGCGTTGTTTTCTACAACGGCTGAACCGCAGACGGTGCTTCATTGAGTTTGAGATTCATCAGCCATTGTCAGTGTTGTACTCAGTAATAAAATAATCATTTAAAGAAAGCAGTCATCAGAACTAAGCAAGCCCAGTGGCTGCTGAGTTTGACTTCCTCCACCAAGGCCTGGCAGACAGCCTGCTGCCTGCCAGTTCTGACAGGCAAGGCAGTGATGGGAAAACCCTGGATGGCTCTTTTTATTGTGAAAGCACTATATGAAGCTGCAAACATATCTGTCACCTTCCAGCACATTGTTTACCAGCTCTCCTCAACATTCCCCAAACAATATTTCCTAGAGACTGTAATTCAATACCTCACACCCCAGAGCTGTAGCATCAGCCCAGAGAGCAACATGATGAATGTATCGCGTTCCTCCAGGGCTTGGGCTAGGGAACTGGTTTGTGGTGTTCCAGCTGTTAATTATCCCTCCGCTTTTTGCTATTCTCATCCCAGCTGTGCCTCTATATTTATCATATGGGTCTACATGCTCTAAAAACATTCTGATTGTTTTAAAGAATAAGGAGCAATTTACCCTTTTTGCGCAACACTAGGCAGCTCGGGGGATCAAATGGCAAGACTTGATCAATAAGGCGCTCACTGGATTAGAGGCACCGGGGCTCAGACCTCAAAGTGCTTGTTCAGAAGAAGTGCAAGTGAGAGAACACACCACGAATGTTAAACAACAGATACACATACGATTTCCATCCCTCTCCCTTCCCCACCCCTTCCCCAATCTGTGTCCCAGAGACATCCTCAGATTAATCCCAGCACCAAGGCAAATGTTGAAGAGACCGTCCAGAGCCAGGACAGCCCAAGCCAAGCTGGAAAGAGCCTGGGAAGAGCCGTTCCTGTTTTTCCAGCCACATTAGCATTGGCTTCACTGGCAGCTGGTGCGCGGGGGGCAATGCCCTGGCAGCACCCACGCTTTTCTGCTGGGGAGCACCACACCAGCTCCCATCATCTCCAGCTCCCCAGCACCTGCATGGCACAGGGCAGTGCCCAGGCACCTCCTGCCCCAGTACCACACCATCCCCAGGCCACCCAGGCTTTCTGCCAGCAGAGCTGGGGCAGCAGCATCCTGCTTTGTCGCCCTTTCTGCTGTTAACCTGCTGTCACCCAGGAGCCTCTGCCATTCCCCGGGATAGCTGTGCTCACTCCATACTCCCATCACTGCTCACTCGCACTCCCAAACCTTTTGTCTGTGCATTTTCACAGCGTGCATTCCAGATGAGTATCTAGCAATACTGAAGTATAACTTAAAGATGCAAACACCAGTCCATGTATTTCTAGCGAGTGTGTCTTATACCTTCATATACACTATAATGCACCCTCCCCTTTCTCACTACTCCATTACTGCTGCAGGCCTTTTTCACACCTGCACTGAAGTATTTTTTTTGTGTTTATAATGACAGCTTGGGTTCCTTGTGAAACCTGAGGCTTGCCAAAACAGTTGTGATGTACCCAACTCAGGATCCCTGAGAGGGTCCCTCTCCTGCTCTCCTCCAGTGGCCAGGAGGTTTCCTCTTGCTGAGGCACCAGACAACATCTTGCTCCTTCCAGAAGTGAGGGGTAGCTGCTGCCTGCAGGGACAGCACAGGCTCCTGATGCTCTCAGAGTTGTAGAAACATTACTCCTCACAGCCCCTCAGGACACAGCAAAGCAAACACTATTATCCCCACTTTGCTTCCAAGGACCTTATCCAGGTAATTAAGACCCATGCTGCCACTTCTTGAGCTGTGAATTGCTGATATTTAATGACATTTTCCAAATATTTTTAATAGAAATTTCAGGTCTTGTTCCTAATCTGACATTTATCTTCTATTAGCATGAAAACAAATAGAAGGGCCTGAGAATCATTGCTTATATTATAAATGACTTTATTGTTGGTTTTATTACCTTCCCCATTAAGCTGTCACAATCTGTGCCTCTTCCCGTTTTCGTGATGACCAGCCAGTGAAATCTGTCATCTTTTCCATGTGATTTATACAGGACCCTAGTGATAACTTTATTCATGCGGAAGATAATTATCAGCTATATTATTAAGGTTGCTCAGTTGCCCTAGGGGATAATGTGTCAGAAAGGTTAAAATATTGACAAGCAGTAAAGCATGTATTATAATTATACAAGTGCCAGGATAGATAACTGGCTGTGAGCAAGGAGCTGAGCTGCAGCTTTGCACTTGCCCAGCAAAGACAGTAATGCCATGGTCGCATCCTACACCTCCCACTAGGACTGCAGAAGTCTCGGCCAACTAGAGGGGACTCCAACAAAGAATATACCCTCTCCCATTCATATATATTGACCACTTAAGCCCTGACGACAAGCCCTACAGTGAGCTGATCAATTCCTCATAATTGAACGGGATGCAATAGCTGAAGTAGACAAGGTTTTTCCACAATCCTTATGTATTTCTTCCCACGCCCCCTAAAAAAGTCTGTCTTCTTAAGAATGGCAAAAGGAGAGGAAAGAATTGACATCTCTGAAATGAAACATTGATTTCTTCTGGGATTGGAGCAGCAGGTGCATGCCTTATTGGTAAAATGGTATATGGGTATAATCTGAAGGACATTGCTGAGATAAATTGCCCTTTGGTTCAGGCACTAACAAAACGAAGCACTGAATAACTTGGCACTACATCTGAAGTGAGACTATAAACCTAACCCTGGTCATTCCTCCAGATCTACTATTGTTACACCAAGAAGAGTAGACGAGGGACTGAGGAGCTCATAAATAATTTCTCATGGAAAGCACGTACACTAGGTAGAAGAAATCTCTCTCTGAAAAAATGTGGAAAAGTGGTAGATTTAACCTACTTCAAAATGTCATTTTTTGAAGAAAAAAAAACCCTGAGCCACATCTCTTTCTTGATGCTTAAAGGATGTGTCTGTACTGCAGCAGCATGTTAAGCACCAACCCCTAGACTGGGGTTTGGGCAGCTAAAGGAATTTCCTGCAGCAAACCCTGCCAGTTCCCTCCAGTACAATCATATTGAAAATAGCTGGTCACCTATGGATAAACATGACCAAACAAGAGCTGCAAAATATTTAATAAACCACATAGGTTAACTTCCTTCTGCTAAGCAAGAGCCAAGAAAGCATATTTATCTCAGCTTCATCTACATCTTGCTGGATTTGTCCAAACATAATTAATGCAGAGGACTGAGGTCCTGCAGAGAAGGGTCAGAGCTCTGGCCCAGCCAGCATGAGACACCCGGCAGTGTTTCCCTGGAATGTGGGCTTGTGCCATTCTTTCACTGGCCCTTTGATTGAGTCATGGACACCGCAGGAATACATCTAAGTGCTATTAGAATTAATTCTATGAAATACCTTTTCTCTGCTTGCCACAAGTACACGAGTGAGAGCATATGGCTTTCTTCTCTTACTCAGAATCAAGAAGCCTGATGCTGTAGATGCAGCCTTGTGCTCATGAGCAACAGGCTTCCAACGCAAGAAGTGCAAGACACTCCCCTGGGGCAATTAGCAGATTAAAGAGGCTCCTCTGCCCTGTCATTACAAATCGTGACAAGAATTAGCTATAGCAAGTCTGCGAGGCTCTCCACGTCTCCTCTGCAGGCTCTCTGGAGTCCCACAGTTGATGCTTAATACAATTCTGGAGGAGAAGCTCCTTGGGTACCCACAACCACATCTGTCTCCAGGCTTAACATTTACCCTAGAGTTGGACAACCTATTTGTGCATCTGGTCCTCAGATGACAAGACCTCTGCAAGGGCCACCTGGGAGCTTGCCTTCCTGACTGTTTCCCACATTTTTCTTCCTCCTTCCAAGGAGCTGGCTGGCATTCAGCAAAGTGGCAGACCCAAGCCTGACCTGACTTAAGGACCTGGTTGTGTCATCGCCAATGCCAGCCACAGCATAAACACACAAAAGTCCTTGGAGCATGCAGTCCATTCCCCATGCAAATGGGTTCTCAGGAAGAGGCCTTACTGGAGTCAGTGCTTTCATTACACAGGAAGGTAGTCTGACCCCCTGGAAAGGCTCCTTTTCTCTGAAAACTTCTTGATAACTTCCCCAGTGACCCCCCACAGCTTATGCTGCAGGAGGTTTAAGAACATGGCTAGATGACCAAGATTTTCCTCAGATGACAGCTTTGTGGAAGTGTTTTGGAATGTCTGGTTCTCTCCAGGAAAGGTACTGGTCCATAGAAGGGCTCAACCTTGCCACAGATGGTGGTTCCCAACACAGTAAAAGGATGGGGGGGACACAAGCAGCAAGAGCTGGAACAGGACCTCATTTGGTCCATAGGCACCTTGGGAGCTGAGCACATTTTACAGTGTCACACCAGCACACAGGGAACAGATGACATAAACGGAGGTGAATTAAAACCTGCAAACTCAGGGGGGGCAATGGCTGTAGCGCACAGTACCTGCTCAGCCTCCAGCTTCAAAGCAGCAGGAATTTTACATGTTACCATTCAGAAAAAGTTGATCTCCAATTTTTGTGTGACTGTGAATCTCTGATATTCACTTTGTTAAGGAAAAGGGTGAGACGGCAGGAGGAGCACTGCACCTCCGTCACACCTCTGATGCATTATAGACCATCTCCATGAGGGAATACATCTGCATTACAAAGCATGAATACTCCTTTCAGATAAGTAAGAGACCTGTCCATTCCACGACTGTGACAGCAGGAGACAGAGTCCTTGATTTGCAGTCACATGCTCCAACCATTAGCTGAGCCTGCCTTATTTTCCCTGCACTCCCCCTTAATGGTCCTGCAAAGTCCCGGCGGAGAGGCCCGTGATGAGCAGGCAGGGAGTCTGGCTGTGCTCACTCTGCAACATGGGTGAAATTGCGCTGTAGTGAGGGAAGAGACGGTACCTGCCACAGTGCCTTCCCTGCCCTTGCTCGGGTGGTTACCCCCTTCCCCTCCAGCCCTAACGCTGTTCAACCAGTGCCGCCAGCAGAGCGCTTGGTCTCTTGTCTGAATGTGGCAGATGTCTCCTGAATTCCTGTCCTAGGTCTGCTACAGATCAGGTTGTCCCAGCTCCCTCGGGAATTTGCTTTATCAGCCCGGACAGTCTGGAGTGTCCTGTGCCTTTCAGGACAGCCCTCTCTGGTGTACAGACCTCCGAATGCTTTGAAAGAGGGTGCTGCAAGGCCAACACTGTCTCCCCATCTGTCTTTGCTATGGAGCTGTAGCTGCTTCTTTCGTACAATCTTGACTACCAGCATAGTCAAAGGGAAGAACTGTCTGAGTCTGCACAGTCTGAAATATCTGCACACTTTAATTTACAGAAGTCAGGTTAAATGACCATCCTAGAGAAGGGCTGGAAGACAGACAGACACTGTGTCTTGGGCAGCTCCCAGCAGAGCCTCGGGCAGGGATTCCCACTGCTGGGCTAGAGGAAAGGAGGAACAGAGAGCTCACACCACGCCTGGGGTACCCAAGCATCCAGCAGGTTCATAGACCTGGGGTAGTGCCTCGGGTAGGACACGGCACCAAGACTAGATGGACCACAGTTGACTTAACAGCAGGAAGAGATGCCTGTTTAAGAAATGCACGGGAAATCATAAACGTCAAGTCAAATTAAGAGGCTGTTCTCCTGGCCAACTGTAAATGTTATTTCCACTTTCAGACAATTCTTGGAATGGCATGCACACACTTCACACATAAATATAATTCCCTTTCCTCCCTCTGTGGCCTAACGATGTTAACCCACAGGCACAGTGCAAACGAAATGCACCTCTGGAGGGGCAGGCTGCTGGTGTGAGCGCGGGGCCGCTGCAGGCTGCCAGCCCGCTGCCACTGCAGAACCGGGGGGGATGTCTCAGGAGACAGCCCCGCGAGAGGCAGGGCGGCTCTCAGGAAAGGTGTTTGCTAGCTGTGCTACAGGAAGCAAGAGCGCAGGGCACGCTCCTCGGTAGGAGCTTTCCTGTGCTTGTCTGCATCACATTAGGAAAATGTCCAGACAAAAACAAGGAGTGAGAGGGACTGGTGGCAGCCTGGAGAAGGCACAGGGAGTTATGGTGCCTATCCGCTCTCCTACCATAAGCACTGAAGTGTGAAATCCCTCCTCATTTGGAAGAAACCTTTCTAAGACACGTATTGACAGGGAATTAGAGAATACAGACTCTAGACGAAAGCATGTTTACATAATATACCATTCCTTGCACAACACACACAAATGCCTACTTTGGCTCTCTGAACGCTAACATCTAGCATCATAATACTTTGCAGAGCACCAGAAGACTGTCTCCACAGAACTATTACCTCTGACTCTTGATAAAACCTTTCCTGGCGTATTTTCTTCCCATTGTGCCTTGCAGATGCTTCCCTTTTTAATTTGTCAGAGACAAGCAGCTGCACTGCTGAAAATAACACTTCAGTAATGCTCTGTTTACTGCCAGATCTTGTTTGTCAGCTAGTACTGGTTCTGTTCATCCTTGTTTATCAGAAGGGCAAACTGCAGTCCAGGCCCATGGTTTAGGTTAATCTCACAAATATGTTCAAATAAAAATCGACTTTGCACTATTGAAAGCTCTGTAGCTATGAAAAGATGGGAAACATGAAGCCTTACTTTAGCTATGTATAATAGCTTTCCAATTGTGGTATCTGCTCTGAGCACAAAGGAGTTTTCTACTCCTTACCAATAAAAAACAGATGGCACCAATTCTGACTATCACCTTCTCAGAGCTGACAATGCTTTTGTTGTGCTGGATCTATTGTAAGCTAGTTAGCTTCAAAGGTAATCAGATATTTAACATATCAGTAATTCAATGTGAAGTGCCTGGGACAAATGTAGTAACAAGCTTGTTAATTGTCAGCTGTTTAGCCTAAAAGCAGTGTCGGGAGCTAGTTGAAGTTACGAACACAGTATCTGCCATTCGGGACAGAATGTCATTCCCAGAGCTTAGGGTGGGGTGACACCCAGTCCCTCCAGCCTGTCTCTCACTGCTGAAAGTCATCCCACCCTCTGCAGGGCCACACCACGGAGCAGTGCCAGACGTGAGGTGACAGGGACAGCACGTGGGAACGGGGCCCTTACTAGCTGAGCTGACCCTCGCTGGCTCACCCACCTGCATCCCACCTCCTGCCTCCACACTGACCCAGCCGAGAGGCAGGGAACATCCAGGGGCTGTCCCTGCATTAGAGAACCGGGAATGTCATAAAAGCCTGAGGGCCCCTGACAAGGGGCTGTAACGAAGGAAAACTAGAGAGCACTGATGGTACAAAGCTGCTTCCCCGCCCAGCTTCTGCCACGGAAATTGCAGCCAGGATGTATCCGATAGCATGCAGGTCACAAGCATTACCAGATTATAGCTGCTGGGAACACACAAATCACTCGGCATCTTCAGAAAACCCAATACAGCAGGGTTAGGAAATTCCTCCTACCAGTTCCTGCCCATTTGTGTTATAGTCAGCACAGCCCTAGGAATCAATATTACTGCTCATAGAAATTACAAGCATTAAGGATGTTAGATAGATTGTGAACTTGGGCTTTCTTAGAACTAAATGTCTTTTAATGGCACTTGAAGCAGCCTAGAAGTAATCTGCCCTCCTTGGATATACAATTGCAGCTGCTCTCCCTGCACGCTATGAATGGATAGCACAACCCACGCTCCAGAAAGTGCCACGGCAGCAGGGCAGGTGTGGATGGGACCAAGGGAAGCCTGAGAAAAGGAGCTCCATCTCCTGGAGTCTAACACAGAGCCAGGCTCCACAGGGACACAGCAAAGCAGAGACGGTGCTGGTCCTTATCAGAGGAGATGCGGTTTGCTGCATCACCGGGAGACTAAATGCAGTGTTCCCTTGAGATGCAGCCCAAACACACAAGGAAGAAGGGGTTCTTAAACACACGATCTGTGGGGAAGCAAATTCTTTTTCTGTATATTTTCCCGGGAACACCACCAGCCTCACCAGCACACAGCTCCTGGCCTCCCCCTTTACCTACCCGATACGCTGGTAACGGTCACTGTTACTCACTGTTACTGGCCTCTCAAACTTCTCTAGTGCTCCACATTTTGTTCAAAAACAACATTAATGGTTCAAATAACTCTTTCATACCGTCTTCCAAATTTAAACATTTAACCGTCCCAGTTTATCAAATCCTCTAGTTTCCAGTAAAGTATTCTGTGTTTACTGCAAAATGCGAGTGGTTCATCCATTTATGTCCAAATACAGATTAGGAATATTTCAGACTCTCCTACACTGTGACTGCCGATCAGAACCGGGTCCTCAGGATAACTGTTCCTGGTATGTTTAACCCTGGCTCTAACCCATGGATTCTGCATTGATACCAGTGTCTTCTCTCAGTTGAATGGCCAAATAGGTGTCATTTACCGAGTTTCTCATTTTCCCAATGAGATCCATATTTGCATTTTTTTATGTTTTAATTGCTACTTTCATAAACTGTCTCTTGATCAAGAGGCTTTTTAACTGGAGATGCCTTCTGCATGACTGTGAGACTATGAACATTTGGGGTATCTGCTAAAGCACCTTAAACAATCCCAGTGTTCATTCAAGTTTATGTTTACGTTCTTCCCTTCCAACAGTTTTCTTATGATAGTATTCATCTTGCAAAATTGCCCCTGATGCATGTGCCACACCAGGAGTACATTCTTAGTAAAAAGGCCCTTATCTGGTTTTTTCCTGCCTGGGCAGGACTGTGGTGTTATTATCAAAAAGGTTTTTCCTTTAGGCCACTTCACCCTTTTAGGGGCAACCCTCTGTGGCCCCGGAGAGGTCAGCGGTCCCCATCCTCTTCCCTCAGCTAGCACACCAAAATGAAATACCGGATCTAGTCTTGTATAACACATGAGTTGGACCCAGAAGCCTAATTAAACCTCTCCTGCTATTGCTGTCTCCAGCCAAGTCCTTCTGACACTGGAACACCGCAGCCTCACATCTCTCCAAAGGAAGCTGCCCAGCCGTACCAGCCAGACAGCTCTCCTCCCTTCCCACGCTCTCCGCAGCAGCTGCTGTTCCCTCTTTGAACCCAAACACCACCTTAGTCAATCTCCTCACATCTGTGACTCCACTCCGTCCGTGAACTTTTGCCTTCATAATGCAGCAAGTGCTAATGTTTGATGACTCAAGAGTAGGATGAGGAGACAGGCAGGCGCCAGTCAGAAAGCTAATAAACCCCACACTCAGCATGGCTTGTTATTTACATTGGGAACATGAAGTTCAGGAGAGAGTATCACGTGCCTCCTCCTAATAGCAATTTTGAGAATCCACCAGGGATCAGTTTAATGCTTTGGAAAAGGTTAATGTTGTTAGGGATTTACAGCTATATTTGAAATGGTTTAAACTATTATTTTTATTTCCTTGAGCAAAGTGGAATCCCAGTGAATCGTGCCAAGTTAGATGGTCAGTTTGTGTCTGAAAGAGGTCATTAAAAGCCTGGGTGGTTTTACATAGCACCTAATTCTGTCTGTCGGGCGGGGCGTGGGGAACTGCCATCGGCTCTGGGTTAGCTGCTACAAGTTGCTCCAACCACATCCTAGAAGTGCCTTCCTGCACTCTCCAAGCAATGAGAGCGAGCCCAGCCAGCACGTCACTGAAGTGCATAACTGCTCCTGTCCCTCTCCCAGACCAACTGCTGCCCTGCCGAGCATTCCTTCTGCCTGCATCTCAGTACAAGAGCCAGTGTTTGCTGTCCCATAGACATCCTGCCTCCTGGAGCTGTACACTCCAAGGAGAAGAAATTTCCACCCCAGTTTTACGTGTTGGGTCTGGTAAGCGTCCCGTGCGCCTGTGCCGTGAGCAAGCACAGGTTTTCCCAACACCTCCGCTGCTCTTCCCACTGCTTGACTTGCATCCGATATGTCTCCTCTCCCAGCACAGCATCCTGCTCAACATGCTGCCATCCCTCTTCATAGAGAAGGGCTTGTAAGCACCTTTACAGCCTGCCACTCTCCCACAGTAAATACCCAGGTAGTAAAAAAATCCTCCTTTTCTGTGAGGACACGCACCTCTGCAGAGCCTGTTCCCGGTCCCTCACCCTCTGCACCTCACCGTGGCTGCTGGCACAGGGAGGAGGCAAAGCACTTCATGCACTCCTCAGTCGCCTGAAACTCTGACATCTGCTGCCAACGCAGTTACTCTCCTGGGTTGCAGGTGGTGCCCCATGGCCAAAAATGCTGACAGGGAAAGTCCAAGTGCAGGCTATGCAAGAGTGGAGTGCTTCTTGCACACAACCAGCAGAAAAGCGTTTGCTTTAATAACCTGACACTGGCCACATGTTACCTCGAGAGCCAGCAGCTCTTTCCTTTGGAGGAAGTTTAGGGCATGGATGTCTCCTGCTGCTCATTTCAGGGGTCATCTGCCAGCCTGCAATTGAAGGCATTTGTGCAAAATGCTGTGACAATGTCAGCTGTAATTGCATCAGTCATGCCACACAACAAGACAAATGTGACTGGAGATGGCATGTCAACCTCAGAAATTGCTCAAGACTGAAAAGCAAGTGGAGGAAACGGCAACTGTTCAGAAACAATTATTTCACTATAGTAGGAATAATAACAGCTCTTATTTCCAACACAAAGTTCTCCTGGGAGATGGTGCAGAAAGCTGCCAGAGTCTCCTCCCTTCCCTATGGGATACTATCAGTCTGAAATAAAAAACCCAGAGCAAAGGTGTCACATTTTCTTAAGGGAGGCAGAAATTGCAAGATTCACCTACCGTAGACACAGAAGCATCCCTGCTGCAATCTCCAGTCTTCACAGCCCACAGATACCAGCCTCTACAGAAAGCCTAGTCCCGATAAGATATATAATGAGGCATTTTGCCCTGCCAAACTCATCTGTAGAGGGAACACAATGACTTGTCCCTGTTTCCTTCAGTGAGCTGTGGACACACGTCTGATACAGCCCTATGACAATGACATCCGGACTGCACATGAGCCTGGCAAGCCTGTGCTAAAATGACCTCACTTTACCCGCCTGGGAAAGGACGGGGCAGGTTTCCACCTCAGCAGACTGTTAACCTTGTATCAGCACTGTCTAGACCAAGCAGAAGGTGTGGGAGGGATTCTTCCTCCTAAACTTAAATAAACCTTATGTGAAAAACGCCGTTTTCAATGTCTTGAGCTGTCAATTGCAGGAGAAAGTGATATTGATTTCCACAGAAACTTTATTTAAGTGAGTGACCTATTAAATGAAACTTATTTGACACCAGATGACTCGTGCAATTTAATTCCTGAATGAAGTGATGTCTCTAAGGCTTTGTGATGTTCTTGATCTTGAACAATGAAAGGCGTTTTCCTTACAGCCATTTACTCATGTATCCCAGGGTCTTTGCAAACAAAGTCCTCCAAAGAATCCAGAATGCTCATACCTTCATTAGCAAACCCCAGCTGATAAACAGGTAGCCCAGCACGCACCAGTCCTTAGGAGCAAAGCTGAAAGGTGCAAAGAGCCCCAGAACTGCCAGACTCTCCAGCCTGCCACTTGAACCAAGGCACTAAGGAAAGCAGGAGGATCCGGGATCTCAGCTGCCTGGCCCTGGCCAACGCTCAAGCCAGGGAAGTCCTGCTCTCTGCTGAAGGGCCAGGGTGACCTCTCCGCCCAGGACACAGAGCTCTTCTGGTCAACAGCACTCTGAGGGCATGGAGCTGGCTGCTCTCCCCACAGGCATTCCCAAGAGACGTGTGCAAGGGACAGTAGAGGCTGCCTGTCCTCACCAAGCTCCCTCCTCCCACCCTGGGGGCACAGCAAGGCATCCAGCTCTCTGAGCCCTATCCTGATAAACAGAGTCCTTATCATCACTGCTCCAGATGCACTTTCTGTCAGCTTGTTTAATGTCAGAGCAATTGCTCTCTTGGCTCTTCTGTCTGCACCAAGGTTAATTCCTCAGGAATGGTCTGCCAGCAAGCAGCTCCCGGCGACATGCACCAAACTCCTCCCTTGCAGGCAGACTGCAGCCAGGGGCCTGGCGGTCACCCTGCCCTCCCCAGTACCCGCTGCCAGCCCCAGCTTGGGCACAGCATCCCCATTACCACCCTGGGCTCAGCCGTCTGCAGAGGCTACCAGTCGGGCAGAGATGCCAGCAGGATGTTGCCTGGAGGGCAGTGACAGGCCGGTGATCTATAAAAGCAGCAGATAAATCTCCTAAGCCAGCAGTTCCTTCTAAATGCAAACCGACCCTGTCACAGTGCCTGTGGATGTGCTGCTCCCCAGATGCCTTGCAGCAGCCTCTGTGGAAAGCAGTCTCACAAAGGAGATTGGGGTCCAGGAGGCATCCAGACAGACCCACACTGCCACCAACTCCAGCATCCTGGAAAAAGCAGGTCTGCCACAGGCAGCCTCGGGAATGCCAGCACCCATGGAGAGCCCCTCCAGAGACCCCAGCTCACACAGCCCCATGCTTGCCCTTGAGAGGAAGGCAGCCCAGCAACGAAAAACCCACCCTTGGAAGGGCCAAGGAGCTTATCCCTCTCACGCAGGCAAAGACACTGCCTCCTTGCCTCTTCCTTGGAGCCTCATCCCAAGCCTGCCTTTGGGGGATGCTCAGGCTCCAAAACCTCCTCCCCTTCCTCCTGTGTATTTCTTTCTCCAAGTGCCTCAAGGCAAAGCTTGATCTAAGAAGAGGCATTTGCTTTTCAGTCCAGCCCCCTCTGCAATGGGCCTTGAAGAGCTTGTTAGCTGGCTGTGCATACACAGCTGTCTGCCATGCTTCAGAGACCGCTCACTTCTGCTTACAAAAGCTTTTCCACAGTTTGTTCTTCTAAAAGAAGCCAATTTATTTTTATTTGAAATCTATAAGAAACAATTGAATAGTAAAACTGTCAGATTCCATCTCTTTCATCAAAATGGCTTAGTCATGTCTGGAATGTCAGCACTGAGTAACAGCTCAGGTCCCTTGCGTGCTCACACCCCCAAGTGCTCCTGCTGCGGGCATCAGGCAAGCCTTGCAGGGCACTGAGCTCTGCAGCACACCCCGCGAAGGGACACTTGTACAGAGAGACCTGAGTCCTAGTCATCCTTCTCACGCAGAAGCCATTCCCAAGACCCTTCATGGGCAGAGACGCACGGTTATTCTGTGATTTTAACCTTTCTGTTCCCAAAGACCAGGAGTTAAGACTGCCCCAAGTTTCAGGAAGCCTTTTTCCAGCTGCATGCCACACAGCATTCACAGGAGGATGAGGCAGAGCACCTTGCCTGTGTGCTGGAAGATCCTTCTATGGTGCTCTGAACCATGTATGGAACAGGCAAAGCCACAACTTGGTTGTGCATGTGCTCATGGGACTGCTCCAGGAAGTTCTGGAGCTCAGCAAAGACCTCAAGCAAGGCTAAGGAGGGAGACAGAAGCAATGCCCATGGGTCTGGGCTAGATAGCAAAATCTCTCACTTGTACTCCTTCCTTCTGGGAGGCCTCAGACCAAAGCACTGGATGCTGAGCAGCCCTAGGAAGGTAAAGTTACCAACAACCCAACAGCACATTTAAAACAAGAACCATGCTCCGAGAAAGAAGCCATCTGATGAGCTGCTCCTTCCCAGTAGCTGTCAGCAAAGATCCCAGGAGCAGGAATAGCAAGCAGAGGCCACTGTGCACTCAGGTCCCCCAGGACCATCAGTGCGTCATTATGGCCTCAAAACCATGCAGCTGTGTCCTCCCTCCTTACCACAAGCCTGCTGTTGTCCCATCTCTGTCCCCTTCAAGGGACAGTACAGCCCAGGCTCAAAGTGCTTCCCCCAGCAGGCAGCCATCCAAGTGGTTTCTATAAAACTGCGTTGTGTATCTCCCCTAATTTCAGTTCAGTCACGGCAGAGCAGCCCACAGGATTTGAATGCAATTTTCTCATTGAGTTATACTAAATCCTTCGGGGAACAAGCCAAAATTATGTAGAACCCATAAAAACTAAAGCAACATTTCTATTCTGCATTTTAACTTTTTATTATTATTTAGAGTTAACCTTTTCTACTTCTAAATCATAAACTCATTTTACATTCCACTATCAGATATGGGCCATAAGCTTCATAAAACATGAGACGACTGTTTCATACACACAGGAGCTAAAAGATAATAGGGCATCCAGTGGTCATGGCTCCTCAGAACAAGACTCGGAGCAATAAATACACTCAGACACACTAAACTATAGTTCTCTTGTTAAAAGATGATGAAATGATGCAGATGAGACATGGATTATATTGCAACTCAGCCAGCCCAGCTCAGAGTGCTTCACTGGCAGTGGACAGCCAAAGCAGTTTCACCCCAGCAGAGATTTCCCCTTTTCTCCCAGGGTCGTCTCCATCAGATTTAAACACACCAGCTAGAAATCTGGGATGTAAGAACTTGGACATGAACTTGTAAATACCACAGTATATAAGAATCAGAAGACCCCATTTAAACCACATCTGCTTTCTGATAAGCTGCACAGGGCACCCCTGCCTACAAACAGCACTGGAGGCTGGAAGAAAACTGCTCTCTGGTTCCAAAGCATCAGGTATGAGTTGTCATTCTGGAGAGGGAAAGTGGACTTGACGGATGGAGAGTTAAATAATTATGACCCTTTCCATGTTATGAGCCTGCAGGGCCAAGTTACCGAGGGCTGGCAAGCAGCTGCCAGGGTCGCCGCTCTCGTGCCCAGCCTGTCTGCTGGAGAGCAGACCCAGCGGCACTGTCCCAGCCCGCTGCACCTACCCAGCTCTGGGGATGGGCTCCTGAGACTTCTCATACACCAAGAGCTACTGTAAGATCATTCCAGCCTTCTGGAAGGAGGAACTGAACTGCCAACTATAGCCTCAGCTGGAACGACAAAAGGGACCGGTTTGTCAATGTATGCTGACGGTAGTTTGATTTTCCAAGGCAGCGCAGCCTCGCCTGCCCTGCTTGGTAGTGCACCTGCATAGACAGTGCAGACACGGCGGTGCAGGATGCTTTTCAGTTAAGCTCTGGTGGTATCAATATCTAAACTGCTTTGAAGCAGAACGAGGTATTCCTGGTAGTGCACGGGGCATGCGCTCTCTCACAGAAAGGAGCAACTAGTTTAATCACCCTGTCAGTTCAAAGCAGCAGCTTGTGCCACAGACTAGCAATTTGCCACTGAAACCAAGTCCTGCCAAAGGTGTTGGTATGCTGCTGGAGTCTATTACACTCTTCACACACAGCTGATGGGCTGCCACACCGATCTCTCATGGCCATCTACTGATAGCTGACGGAGTACATCCTTAAAGACAAGTTTCTCTCATCTCATACGTTTCTTTTCTGTTCCTGCTGCCTTTCCAAATGCCAAGTCTTCTTTAAAAAGAAAGCATACAAAGCAGAGTTTAATTTATAAAACACTGCTTTCTTTCTGAAATTTCAGCAAAGCTGGAACTTCACTTGAAAATTAACATCAACTGCATTTCCTCTGCCTGTAATTAATTCCCTTCATGCCAAGTGTTACCTTGGGAAAGAGAACAAGTCATAAACGTATCCACCTGTCATTAAAAAAAGGCAGACAAAGTAAATAATTCAAGAGACTTAAAAATAAATTCACACTTCCATAGAAATAGACTTCCAAGCTTCTTTTCATCTCCTCTCTGCAGCACCTTACTGTAATAGAACAGTGATATACAAATATAAAGGGAGAGAACACAAAGCAGGTCCTGGACCTGACTAGCTCAAAAACCGAAGGACTCTGTTTGCAGGGACAGAGCCCTGTGAAATGCACACAAAGGCCTCCTGGATTTGCAGTCAGGTCCAAAGAAACCAAACTCTTGATATTCTGGAAAAAAATATAGGCTTTCAAAGCAGACAGGGCTCCTTTGAATGGGATGGGGGAGGGAATCCTCAGTGCCTCCTCAGACCTCTATGAAATGGGATATACAGCTGAGTTGTTTAACAGGGAACCACATCAGCTTTGCTGCTCCATTTATGATGTAATTTCATTGCTATTTTGGTCCCGACTGCCACTTTCAAGCCCTACGTTTATTAACAGCATCCTTACTAGAATGGGATAGTACTGCAGGTTCCAGACTTTCCCAGCATCAACAAGGATGCTGGCTGCATCTGCTCTTCACAAGGCTCTGGGTGCATCTGAAGGAGGCCAGAAGGACACATGTGCCCAGCTCCACTGCTGTGGACCTCAGTTCACTGGGCAGCCGCGGGCAGAATGACTCCCAGGGTGCGCACCATTCCCAGGGCGCGCACCATTCCCAGGGTGCACACCATTCCCAGAGCGCGCACCATTCCCAGGGCGTGCATCAGCAGCTGACCCAGGGCAGTTAGCTACGTTCCCTTAACACAGAAACAGGGGGTGGCCCGACACATATATGCTTTAAAATAATAATTAACCTCCATCGACAATAAGGCAAAGATGACCGTGGACAAAGGCAAGCACACTGGCATGTCTGTGACACATCTTTGCACAAACGCCACATCGCGCACTCCCTGCACGTGCACGTTGCATTAACTGGTGTTGGTCTGCAATGCCAAGGGCAGCCCAAGTGCTGTGCCAGACACATCTCCCAGGCAAGATGGTCCAGTGCCAAGGGTGATACATACTTTGTGTCCTTCTGGCTAGATGTAAAAGCAGGTGGCTGGCCATTAAAGCATCCCTTAGCCATGGAACTGTGGGCTATTGCCACTGAGGTCCTGACCAAGCCACCAGGTAGAGCCTGGGGCGTCTAGGGCCTGGTGGTGGCAGAGCTCATCACCGTCCAGTGCCCAGAAGAACCCTGCTCAGGGACTTGTCCCAGACAGAACTGGCCCTGCAGCAATTAAAAGATGTTTCAGGAGTGATGGGCTTGGAGATACTCCCTCTGGGATCCCTAAAAAGAAGGAGGAAGAGTCTTTCCTCACTCCACTACACCCAGGATATTCTGAAGCAAGGCGCTCAGGCTACACTGGATTGCTTCTCCTTCCACCCACCCGCATCTGCCTGACTTTTCTACACAGAATTAGGAAAAATAACTCCTAATACCAGGTAATAATGATCCATCACTTTTAGTATCTTCAAAATCTGTAGACATTTATTTCCTAGAGTATTTGAAAATTACTCTTTACTATTGGCTAGCTAAATAATGTCTTTGATGCTAAACAGCTTTCCAGGGGCGCTGAAGGTAGTTCAGAACAGTAATTATCCTTTGGGGTAGCAGTCACATAATTAACCATTCCTCTGCAGCTCTCAGACTCAGACTGGAGAAGTCCCCGGTTCAGCACTCACAGAGGCAGGGAGCTGTGCAGAGGCAGTCTGCAACTTCTCCCAGTAAAGAACTGGCTTTTAAGTAGACAGAAATCAGGTGGTATTTTGGGTGTATCTTTCTCACTGCCTGATCCCTTGTTTCCTCCCTTGCCATCTGCCAAGCTAAACTCTCTGCTTACAGGTCAAATGTGGTTTATTTTTGAGAAATTCTTTTTTTTCTTTTTCATAGGAGCAGCAACAAGAGTGGGAAGTTCTTTGGCCTCTAAGCCAGAGGTTGTCTGCAGTGCCTTCTTGCCGAAGTCAAGAGGCTTCCTGTCAAATGAACTTAAATATACCTGCCTCATCCAACAAAAAGAGAGAAGCCACCTTCCACCCAACAGCAAGAAGCAGCGTTTCCTGGCAGCTCCATACAGAACAATGATGGCATAATGTTCTTTAATGTAGTATCTGTGCCCTAAACAGCATCCCACTCTCACTGACTGAGACAAAGACAGATACTTCCACGGCACAAAGGAGCCACATGGACATTATTAAACACTACCCAATGACTTTGTGCCGAGTCCCCTAGTTGGGCAGCTCTGGGGCAAGATGCTCTCAGCTCCTCATCAACTACAGAAGCACGTGGCTTCCTGAAAGGGCTGTATTTCATTCCTCACTACATTAAAAGCTCCTCTTATCTCTTATCCGCACAGAGTACACATATCCATATTGAACAGCACTTTGCTCAAAAGCTATGTCAGCCAAACCTCCCCATAGCCTGCCCGCTTTCCCAAAGTCTTTCAAAAAATGTTTCCAGTGTGTCGTTGCAGGTTCACAGCAGGCCTGCAGAGTCAAATACTCAGACTTCGTGATGCAGGTCTGGCAGAGCAGACGGCCAGCGTTCAGACTGGCCCACAAAGGGATCCTGTCAGCATCTCCTGCTGGGGCTGTGTGGGACATCAGTGTTTTTTGGGCCAATGAAAACTGGCTCTCTGCTGGCTGTAATAGCAAGAAAAAAACTGTCTTATGATCCCAGTTCCCTGGAAGTGTTTCTCCTTGCAGTCGTTCTTGGGGGAAGGAGACAAGGAGACTGGGCAACAGAGGGTGTGAGCTATTGGAGTGTGCTCGAAGAGAAGGAGAGCTCAGACCGTAATCCAGCATGGCCTGTAACAGCATGCCGAATTTTGGAGATCCCCTCAAGAGTTGACTGAGCAAAGACTGGAGAGGGATTGGGAAAGATGCGCTCGGGATCTAGCATGCAGGTGAGATGGATGCGGATCTGGAAGCCTGGCACAGAGCGCTTGGGTCATCTGCTGGGGGCAAGGGAATAGGAGCCCCATCTGAGCACAGCTTCTATCAGAGCTGCTCTGGGTCTGCCTCAGTAGCTGCCACTCCTCTGCTTGGGAGGAGGGAGAAGAGCTTTTCTTTGATAGAATTTCATTTGTTCTGTTTTGCAATCTCAACAGCAGGATGGAAGCAGATAATGTGCAATTTGTTTTAACTCAGCTTTATCTCGTCAGTCCTAGCTACAATATTGCAGCCAGCATCACTCTGAAGAATAAAGATGCGATGGTGCAGGGTGAGATTCTGCGAACCCTATTGATTACATCACAAGTCATCACTATAAATATTTGAGGGAGAAAAAAACCCTTGTTCTATCTAAACATGTTCATGTAACAAAATGTGCAATTGAAAGTAAGTGAGAGATGGCTCTAACAGGACGCAGATACTAGAAAGCAAAGCATTTAAGCTGCTTACCTTTCAACCTAAATAACATCCATTAAATGAAACATCGTGGGACTCACACTGTGAAGAGAGAAATACAAAGGGCTCAGCGTGCAGCAGCCTCAGAAGCACAGACAGCATGTCATGAAGGAAGCACTGTGTTCCTAATCGCTACAGAGAAATTAAAGCACTTTCCACAGCTCCTTTTGGGGCCAAGAACCACTGGAAAAATAGGACGACGAAACCTGGAATTTCTGGGTGCATCTGCGCTGAGCCGGAGGAGGGTCCTGACAGCATTTACAGACACGAGGACACCAGGGCAGCAGAGCAGCTCGTTTTACACCCTGCTCATTACTACAGGTTTGTCATTGTGCCAAGACTGTTCTCAGTGTGGAGGAAGCAGAGAGAACAGGGTTGTCTGGCAGTCCCTGGCCTGTCAGCTCTTGGGAAGGACCCTGGGCTCCTGCTCTTCTCCAGAATAAAAGTCAAATCCTGGGAGAAGACACTGCAGGCGGTCAGCCCTGCCATTTAGCAGCTGAGGGCTCCTGCCAAGTCCGGGTGATTTGCAAGGCCAGCGGGCTGCCCTCCCAAAGCCAGCACCTGTGGTCGCACACCCTGTTTCTCTCCTTGTCTATAGAAAGCAACCCTGATTCATTCATTCAGCTTGTATTGATTCTCTTTTCTTTATTTTTACGAGAAACGAATTGTGAGGAGCTTTTTCTCTGTTTAAACTTGAGGAGATATTGTTCAAGGACTTGCTGTGATGTTTCTCTATCTGACAGCTTTATTGGGTAATAGCCACTGATGGTATATGTGTGCAGACAGTCAGACCTTTTATACTATGTGTGTTCCCATAAAAATGATTGGTTTTCAGGTGTTATTCTAGCATTGTTGTGATTGTACCATGGGACCAAGCAGCCTAAAAGGCAGAAGTGAAGTGAAGGCAGATTACTAGGTGTGCATTGATTCTCCCTGTCCTCCACGCCCCAGCAGGGAGAAGCCAGGCTGCTATCTGCCTGCTAAAGACAGACAGCACAGCTCTGTTGAAGTTCAATCAGCAAATAATATTCAGACATCCCAGTTCACCCGGGGAATGGCCACATCATATTCCCCTGCTGTCCTAACCTAGCTGGAGGGATCGGTTTGGGCTCTTCTGTCACCCGAGGCACGTTCTGCCCATGACAGTATCCCTGGCACAAGCCGCAGCAGTGCCTGGGCAGAAAGTGCTGTGTCTGTTTTTCAGCAGGGAAACAACCAGAGCCCACCACCCTCCAGGGCCTCGGGAAGCCCATCTCTTCCCCTGGCTCTCCCAAAACAGCCTTCAAGTAGCCCGCACACTGCTGCAACAAGAGCAGCGATTTACGCAGGCAGTAGCTCTGCTTATGGTGTGGCTTGAGTGGACCGTCACTGCGGGCTCTGTATTTATTAACATGTTTTAAAAGACTATCCGCTGTCCTCAGCTTGTTGGAGGGGTTTCAGTCCTACTGCTCCTAAAGCAAAAGACAGTCCCCCTTAAAAGCAAGACTGAAGGCATAACTGATGCTACTAGCATCCCCATTAACTCTAATTCCAAAAGAGAAACTGTGCTTCTGTTAATTTATCAGCCAGTGCCATTAACTACCATTAGTTAATTATCACACATTAATTGTAATTGGGACTTCAGATAATTTATAGTTTGATTGCTTATTTTCTTGTCAGTGCTTTCAAAAACCCATACAGCCAGAAGTGAAAAAGTTTAAATGTTATGCCAGGGATGGCTGGCTCATTTTGGCACTGGTAAGTGAAGGTAACAAGGAAGAGTCACTGATTATTTCAAAAACGAAGAACAGATGTTCCACATATTAAGGAGCTATTATGCTAAGTGTCATTCCAGTGACTTGTGGGAGTGGCACACTCATTTGACTAAGATTAGCTGTTCCAACAAGGTCATTTATGCTTTAATGTAATTAGTTATGCCAGTATTGATAAAGAAGAAAAAAAATACAACCTGGCAATGAAGCACCATTACCTCATCACAAGACTATCTCCTTGAGTTCAAGCTTCCTCAAAAATCCTAGAAGAGTTCCTTCTTTTTCTGTGCTGCAGGATAAAAGGGGATGTGTTTGTTGAACCCAGAGGGTTTCAGAAAAAATGTTGGCATGCCACCCTCCCGCGAAGCAGCAGAATGGCTAGACAGCCATTCTCCGTGTAGGAGAAACATCTCCGTACGCTTAGTGACTGAAATTATATTGACTCCAATTACCCTTACTGTAACTTGGTTAACTTTTCCTGGGCTGCACCAGGCAGGACTCTGGTCCAGAAACTAAAAAATAAAACCTCATCAGATTCAGCACTGGTTTTCTGGGCTGACCTGATACAGGTATCATGGTAAGGGGCCTAGTGTTCCTGGGAGCTGCTGAAAGGACACAAACATTTTTTTCTATGTACATATTATTATTATTAAGATACAGCCAGAAGCCTGGTGATGGTATCAGTGTTTGTAAGCCGTGCCAGCTGCCTGTGCTCCAGAGGCATGTTTTTGTTGATGTCACGAGGTCACCACAGCAAATACTGATGGAAAGTGCCGACATCTGCAGACCATGCAACCAGGCAGCTCCCGAGCGCTGCCTCCCCTGCAGCTCTCGCCGCTTCCCAGCCGCTGCCTGGCAGCAGCACCTTGAGCCACAGAGAGCAAGGAAGCCTCTGCCTACCCTGCCCTGGTCTGCACCGAGCCCGTGGGCCAGGAAAGGCTTTCCGTCCTAAAAGTGGGTGTGATGAACATCCAGGGCCTTCTGGCCGCAGCGGTGTTACGGCTTGAGAAACACGCAACAATTTGTTGTCGTTTAGATAATTATTCTGTCATCCAGTGACCCCTCCCACCCCGGGAAAGGGAACCAGGAAAAGCAAGGAAACCTGAGGGTCGAAATATAAAGAGATTTAACAGAACAAGAGCAGATAATAAACATTAATAACACTAAAGAACCAACACTGATCCCAATACCAACACAAAATATGCAAGGATCATACTCAGCCCATTCTACCAGCAGGAAGCCGAGTGCTCCCAGCAGAGGACAGCAAACATCAGGCACTGTGAGCACTGCGGCTTCAGGAGGAAGGGAAGGGCTCAGGGGTCCAGCATTAGGGAAAGAAGTTCTCTAGAAGAGAGAACTTCACAGCAAACTTTCTAATTTATATTGAATGTGATGTTTATGGTATGAAATAATCCTGCTGGCCAGCTTGGGCCAAGTGCCAGGTCTCATTCCTCCTCTTCCCTGCACACGGGTAGGCTCAAAACCACCGAGACCTTGAAACCCACATAGCATAACTGGCTATAAAGTAAATATTTTCACAAAACTTTTCATGAATTCAGACACTAGAGTCTTTTACAAGTGCAGTTTTCATCCACATGCTGCCGCCGGTCTCCCCCAGCTCACCCCGCGCGCCTGCGGGCAGCAAAATTCTCTCATGCTCCACAAGTGCGACATAATGGCAACAAGAAATGAGACTTCCGAGTGCATGCAAACGGCTTGTGAAATCTGCAGGAAACCCATTTTAAAAGCTTGCAGCGTATTCAAATATCCTAGCAGTAAGTTTTCAAACAAACAGCTGTTTCAAGAAACCCAGCTCCGAATCCACCCTCTCTTCTCCGCAACGCGTGTCAAATCTCCATCAGACGCTTGCCACCTGTTTCCACTTCCCAGGCGACCAATCCTTGTTCATCAAAGTAACAAAGCTGTTTTCAATTTGAAAGCAACAAATCAAAGTTTAATTATTTTGTCCTTCAGAGCTTAACGCTATCTTTTACGAAAGCTTTTTCAGATACGAAGAACTATCATTGGCTGGCTCAAAAAGGGAATAATTGACTGACAGCTGAAAAAACACTTCTAAGGACAATAGTATTTGTCAGTCTGGTATTTTTCACTCTGAAGACAAAACGCATTTTATCAACACCCTGAAATTATTTTGTCAACAAAATTCATTTTGTAGCATTACCTTCATCTGTCAAGCTGACAGAACATTCTCCGGAGTGTTTTTAAAACCATTTTGCTAACACAATTAATTTCTGCAAAATTAAGTTTTGCCTTTTAATCGTATGTGTGGGAAGGTGTTGCGATAGGGAGGTGTGAACAGCAGTGCCGTTAGCTCACACACAACCAGAAAGGGGCCTTGCCTGCAAAAACCTGCCAGCAAAACACGACACCAGCTGAAAACAGGAGTCGCAACAAATGACCGGCTACATGGAGGCAAGAATCCCGCTAGAGTAAATCATGCTTTTTTACAAGTTACTTGATCTCACTGAAAACATTTCAAGGAGCTTTATGTAGAATATGGCACGGCAGTTAGAGAAATGTGTGTGTGCATATGCAAAACAAAGCATTATCACCCTAAATCTAGTGGCATGGGCTACATGGAAGGTGTAGCAGTGCTGTGGGTCTATGCCATATAGGGGATTTTCAGTGGGAATTCTTCCAAATGCCTCCCCATGACTCAAACACTAAATTCTCAAATATTTTCGACATTTCCTCTCAGAATCTCTTGACTGCCTTTCTGCTTGAATTCAGATTTCTAGTGGATATGTAAGCGGTCGATTTTCTTTGTGCCCATTTTGTTTTATGAGGAAACAATCCACAAAGAGGTCAAATAACTATCCCAAGGCCATGCATTCAATCAGCACCAGGTAACGGAATAAAAGCTAAGCGCCCTGCCTCGCAGTGCATCCCCCTAGGCAACAATACCAGGGAAAGTTCCTCACGCATTGCCGGAGTTACACAGGCGTGTGCCTAGATGAATAATGAATAAGGTCAGATGTCCTCAAACACGATTATGTCTGTGTTTGTAGGGACAGAAAGCATCTCCTTCTTCACAGATCACACATGTTGCATTTTGGAACACTGAAAAGGTTCACGGAAAAGGCATTTCTAAAGCTTTAGAAATGAATTTATGGGCAACTGGAACACATTTCCCAAGAGCTGTATAACTGTGGTACATTCCCTGAAATCGGCTGATAACTGGAGAAAAGGCGTGAACCAAAGTGTGGGTCTCCCCAGACTTCCAGCCCTCTATTCAGGAGCACAAACCCACAGATGCTCACACGTTTAAATATGAGAGTGGATCAACAAAAGTCGGACATGCAAATTTATACTGTACACTAAGAAATGCTGATAACTCTTATTCCTGGAAACAGAATGTTCCATCAAAAGTCTCTCTTTAACCTTGTTTCTACATCTTTTACCAGTTCCTATCATAAGACTCAGTCTCAAAAGGACAACTTGGGGTGCAAGTTTCTGCCTCTCACCTTGGTTTAATTTTTCTAATCTTCTGCAATGCTCTTTCTGATTTCCTGGACACGGATTCAGGCTGAAATAAGGAACAGCCGCTCAGCTGCAGTAAGGAAAAGCCAAAACACGTGCACAGGTTTCAGAGCAAACACAAGTTCCTTCCAGATGTGGCAGTGTCTGGGCAGTTCCTTCTTTATGACTTGCCATCGCTGTTGTATTGGGTTTACGTGGCAAGGATTTGGTAGCAGGGGGGCTGCAGGGGTGCCCCTGGTGAGAAGAGACCAGAGGCTGCCTCCACGTTGGACAGAGACAGTTCCGGTCGGCTCCAAGACAGACCCACCACTGGCCAAAGCTGAGCCCATCAGTGACGATGGTAGCACCCCGTGATACCATATTTAAGAAAGGGGAAAAAAATGCTACACAAAAGCTGAGAAGAGAGGAGCAAGAATATGTGGGAGAAACAATCCTGCCAACACCAAGGCCAGAGGAGAAGGCAGGGGAAGAGGTGCTCCAGGCACTGGAGCAGACATTCCCCTGCAGCCTGTGGTGAAGACCATGGTGGGGCAGGCTGTCCCCCTGCAGCCCATGGAGGTCCATGGTGGAGCAGATATCCACCTGCAGCCTATGGAGGACCCCATGCCGGAGCAAGTGGATGTGCCTGAAGGAGGCTGTGACCCATGCTGGAGCAGGCTCCTAGCAGGAACTGCATCGATGCAGGATCCATGCTGGAGCAGTCTTCCTGAAGGACTGTCTCCCATGGGAGGGACCACATGCTGGAGCAGGGAAGGAGCATGAGAGGGAAGGAGCGGCAAAACAAAGAGTAATGAACTGACCACAGTCTCCCATTCCCCATCCCCGTGCGCTGCTTGGAGGGAGGAAGGAGAGGAGTTGGGAGTGTAGGAGTGAAGTTGAGCCCGGGAAGAAGGCAGGGTGGGAGGAAGGTGTTTTCAGTGCTGTTTTTCTCTCACTATCCTATTCTATTTTTAATTCACAATAAATTAAATTAATCTTCCGCAAGTCTGTTTTGCCTGTGATGGTGACCTTCCTGTCCTTATCTTCATACATGAGTTTTTTAATCTTACTTTCTCCCCCTGTCTTGCTGACAGGGGAAAGTGTGAGTGGCTTGGTGGGCGCCTGCGCCAGCCAGGGTTAACCCACCACAACTGCTAATGGCTGAGCTGGAAAACTTGAACCTCCACCCAGCGGATGATAGAGCTGGTTATCTCCTACCTCCGTGCTGCCTGCCGGGTGCCCCGAGAACCCAGACCTTCAGTGCCCATTCACTGTCATGGAGTTAAAATCTGACACATGCCTTCCCTCTCCTGTCCGTGCTGGGGTTTTGTAACCACTGCCACTCAGCCCCTCTCCCATCGCTGTCTTCTTACCAGCTCCCGACGGTGCTCAGGCTTTCACAGTCACAGTCACATAAATAGACTTGCTCCCTCTAGGCCCCTTTTTGACACTGAATCATTAATTCATTAATCTGTTTTTCATATTTCTAAATAGAAACAGACATGACTGGTGTGGATAATCAATACTGTGTTCTCTCATTCCTCTCAGTTCCCATCATTTTAAAATCTACTCTGCTTTTAATCTTAGGTCTTTTTAATAGGAATTGCGTTTGTGAAGAATTTGACACTTCATTATGGCAGCCCCATGCTAATAGATTCAATAATTCATTCATATCTGCATTGGTCACTTTTAACTGATATTACACATTCCAGGGCTGCTTCACGGCTCTGTGTTCTTGCGAGCCAGTAACAGCTTTGGCCTTCCCCAGTGATCTCCCATTGCATTACCAACACACAGGGACCGCATCTGTCAAGATCCCAAATATGGCCTGGAAAAAAATAAAGATCTCCTTACACTGATCTTGAGAGCATTAGGAAATAGACTGTAGGTAAAGAGTGAAATCCAACGGGCTGCTAGAGGAACACATAACAGAGCGATCAACACAATCAAGCAATAAAGCACACAGGCACGTCGGAAACACAGACAGTGCTGTGCCAGAACAGCATGGGTATGACGCATCTACTGAGTCCTTAGAAATGTCCGGCATGGCACACGGCAGGGCCTTCTGCTGAAGAAACAATGGTAGTGCTGACAGTAGCTCAGCACAGCCAAAAAACAGGCAAATGCAAGTCCCAGACTGAACAGGCTAGATTTCTGAGTTCATAATTGCAAACAGCATCTTTATTAAATCACTATTATCATTTAATTTATATAACATTTTCTGCAAGTCTGATGGCCTTACAGCATTACTGTTGGTGTGGGATCACTTTTCCCCCATCTGAAGCAGGAAGAAGCAGCTGTATGCAGCCAGCAGCTTAGGGAGGCATCGAGAAGGGATATCCTATCCATCAAAACCACAGTAGAGCTCCAGACAGAATGTAAAGCACTGTCTGGGCACCCAGCCCAAACACCACACCTCACAGCCCGACTCGTCTAGGAAGTGGACCAAGAAGCCCTAATGTCTGGGACTGGGCACAATTTTGCAAGTCGGCTCCATGCAGAGCCCGGAGCTTCTGCTGCTGTGACACACAGACAAGGAGCCCTCACAGGGTTTCTGATCACACGTCTCCCCTGGGTTAGTTACCCAGCTGTCCAGCCTGTGAGGTCAGAGCAACTACAGAGTTAAGGCAACAAAGCCCCAAGTTCCCAGTGCTGTAGATGCAGTGCCCCCGCACACGCTGAGAGCGTATGCCAGCATGGCACTCAAACGGCAACGGCCAGCGCTTTATCGTGGAAGGAGAAGCACTTTCATCTTGTGTGAGAAGTTTGGATATGGACTGTCAGGTGGACTTGGAGCAATTCAAAGGGTGCCAGTGGTCCTCAAGAAATAAGGACATCCATGTACGATCAAGGACAAAAACGAGAGCACTGGGTGTTGTTTGCATGTCAGGAGTAGTACTTCCACAAAGACAAACCATCACATGGTGCTTTACAGGTTCTTTAGCACCTCTCCATAGCCCTGCAACCTGGAAAGGCAAAGAAGCCCAAAGGCTACAGAGGAAGAAGCTGGAGAGCTCTGAGGCTGCCAAGCACCCTATCCACTTGACAAAGAGATTCCTGAGTGAATCCCAAAGGAGTGACCAGACCTCAGAGGTCAAAAGTTTGGACTGCAGTAGGTGACAGCGGCTGTGCTCAGCAATGCTGACCTGCCCAGGTGCTGAGTGGCCAAACTGACAGATGCCATTGGAGAGAAAAGGGACTTAAAAACCACTCAGAGCCTGAAACCCCACCACTGCTCTCTCTGGACACACACACATTGTGACCTCACAGCACCTCAGCACTCCAAAATCATTGGTCACAGAGGACAGATTGGGAGACAAGCGCAGAGACACTCCTTTTAGATCAGGAAAAGAAGGCACCAAGCTCTCAGAAATCAAGTGCCAATCTACACTTTTCCTTTACTGTGCAGATTCACCGGAGCCAGCAGCACTTCCATTGCTGCCATGCAGGGGCCAGATGTGCACACAATTCATCATGGGCACGGGAATGCAAAGGGCTTAGGTCTGTTACCAGGGCTGTGAAATATTCTCCACAATCATCCAGAGGTAGCCCGGGTCTGCTAGCCCAGCAGTGCAGCACGCTTGCCCGGGCCAAAAAAGCCATGCTAAAGCCTGCTTACCACAAGCATCTGCAGTGTGCTGGATAATTAGCCTGTGATGTGGAGCCTGATGAAAGCTCCTACATGCCAGGCATGGCAGGGTGGAGGAGGTTCAGAGACTGGAACAGAGGCACTTGAATACATAAAAGCAGCCAGGAATGGTGAGATGACACGCTGGAATGAGGTTCACATCCCTGTCTTTGAGGTGAAACCCCATGCCTTTATAAGGGAGGCATCTTTTCCTGGCAGGAAGCCTAAATCTTGCACAGATCCTCAGCACAACAGGTCCCAGTTTTACCCCTTGTAACTGTAGAGAGCTCTGGTTTATCCCTGAACTCTGTGATTTCTCTTTAAACCAATTGTCCTTTCTGTTACCATCATGTGCCTTGGGGCAGGGCTTCTAGTAGAAAATAGTTTGTGTTATTTAAAACATGGAAGCTCACAAAATTGACTTCAAACAGCCCAGACAAAAAAGGCAGATGACATATTTGCTGCAAATTCCAAAGAAACAAAACCATATCTCTTGCTTTTATGATAACAGGAAAACCTGAAAGAGACATTAACAGCTCTTTTAATCATGATTACAGAAGATGTCATTCTCTCTTCCCGAAATGAATGAACACATTGGTGGTTGTCCCTCAAACCCTCTGTAGCTCAATTACAATTGCTCTATTCTGGATTTCAAACCAGACTGAACAAAGGCTCTGTTTCCTTTTGTTGTTGCTATAGTTAAAGCCTAATGACCAGGGCTGCTCCTCTGGGCACAGGAATTGCTCTCTATAAAAGGTTATAAACCAGCCCAGGCTCTGCTCTCACGAAGAGAAAGCGGCAAAAGATGAGCTAGAGAGCCCTGCCCTGCACTTCCAACTCTGTCCTGAGGGGAATATGCTGTAAGAGGTCTCTCCCAGCTTTCACTTTGGGTGGTTTTGGAAGGGGAATATTTACCCCTGAGTCACAAAGAAGCTACTCCATTTCTAAAAGTGAAATTGCAGAACATTATATCAACTTCTGTTTACCCACTCAGACCTGTGTTTTCAGGGAGCACAAGTCACCCCAGGCTCTGCACCACTGCCTTTGCAGCGTAACAAGCTCCCGTGTGAAGATAAAGGCAGTGAACCAGGGGTGGCACTTGGAGTCGCTGCATCCACTATGAATTTCTGGAGCCTGCATGAGCTTTCCACAGGGTCACAGTCTCCTTCAGGCACATCCACCTGCTCCGGCGTGGGGTCCTCCATGGGCTGCTGGTGGATATCTGCTCCACCATGGACCTCCATGGGCTGCAGGGGGACAGCCTGCCCCACCATGCTCGTCACCACAGGCTGCAGGGGAATGTCTACTCCACCGCCTGGAGCATCTCCTCCCCCTCCTTCTTCACTGACCTTGGTGCCTGCAGAGCTGCATCTGACGTATTCTCACTCCTCTCTCCCAGCTGCTGCCCCTTCTTAAATATGTTATCACAGAGGTGTTACCCCTGTCACTGATGGGCTCAGCTATGGTCAGTGGCACGTCAGCCTTGGAATTGGCTGGAACTGCCTCTGTCCAACATGGGGGCAGCTTCTGGCATCTTCCCACAGAAGCCACCTTCGTAGCACCCCCACTCCCAAAACCGTGCCTCATAAACCCAATTCAGATACTAACAGAACAACACAGCCCAAGCTGTCTGCTCTGTGCTCCTTCTGTCCCCTGCCCCCTCCACAGCAGACCATGGAGGAGAATATGGGACCCACCAGGTAAGCAAAGGGGTGAGAGGTGGATCACACAGGATCAGTGCCTTTAACTGATACGCACACCTCTGGCACTAGCTCCCTTGTCACCTAACCCCAGCAAGTATTTATTAATGAAACTCTCCTGACTGTTGATTCATTTGATTGTTAAAGCTTGTGGAACTCGTACCGTTATTATTCATTGTTATTAATGTTCACAGCTCAGCCTCTCTCTTTCCAATATGCTCCACAGAGGAAATCGAAGGTTAAAGCCAATCGTTACAGTAAATGAATGATGGAACCGCTTGAGGATAGAAGTAAACCTACTGCTCTGGGACTGTTGCAGGTTATTGGGAGTAAGTTAATCTTACACATAAGGACTGCAAAATGAGAGGCTGTTTCAGGTGGGTTTTCTGGTCTGTGCCTCAGTCTTCCTCAGTCAAGTTGTCAGTGAACATCACCCTAACAAAGCTGTCTATGCACAGGACCAGACCCAGGCCAGGTTTTGATCTACATGCGGAAACGGGTCTGAGTTCAGCAGGAGCATGGCCCCTGCTAGATGGGTTTGACACAAAGACTCGGACAGATGCTACACGGCAACTGGGCACAGCCTTGCAGAAAACACATCTCCGTATGACTGCACATACTGAATAAAAGCAGAGCTGGCTATCTGCATAAAGTTCTCTCCTCTCCACTCCTCTGCAACTGCTCATTACTAGGACAACACCAGCAGGGCGCAGCGAGTGGTAGAGCACAGCTCAGGAGTTCAACACCTGAATGTGCTGTGTAGAGAGGGAACAGCACGCTGCTTGCTTCAGTACTCTCCCTCTTTTCCCCTTCTCCAAGCCTCCTCCACCTTTCCACAGCCTCTGTGCTACATGATGTTTGCCAATTTTTGTACCACCAATTTTTTTAACTCCCCAGGCCAGAATGGTAGTGCTCCTACCTGTCTGGTAGTCGAGATCCTTCTAAATCCTCAGTAGCGTTCTTACGCCAGCTTTCCAGAACAATATTTTTGTTCATGTTATATCTTCGGAGTCTACAGAGCCGTCACATAGCATATTCAACCTATTATTCATCTCAAACAGAGAATTCTGCAAAGCAAGAAGAAATAAAAGAGAGCTTAATACAGCTTTATTAAAATGGAATTTGCCAAAGACTCATAGAAAAATGGATTTAATTAGGGCTGCTAATGGGGAACAGTTTGTTCCTGTGATTTAAAGCAGAAGTTAGATAGTGTCTATAATTTCAACATTTTAAATTATATATAGGGGGTTATTTCTCATTTCTACCTTAATTACAAAAATCCATCTTTATGAATCACAATTTTGAGGCAAATAAAGCAAAGGCAGCAAAGATGATGTTTTATTTAAGAAAACCTGTAAGAACTCACAAAAGAAGCAGAAGACACTTCAGTATGGATAAAACAAACTTACCATAGCAAGTAATAGTTGCAGGCAGTCCTCTGTACGCTGCTTAAGGACAGCACAACAAGGTTCATTTTTTACTTGAGAAAAAGCGTGTAAATGAAGAAGTTGTGTTCTGATAGAAAAAATGAAGCTGGGTATGTTTTTTATGCAATGGGAAAGTCCTCCGTTTAATTTTGCGTCTAAGCAATCTATTAGAGTTGCAGGCATTAATTGGCCTAACGTGCTCCAGCTAGTAATCCCATATTCTAGAAGTCTCTGCTACCCCTTCTTACATTGATTACTGTCAGAATCTCTGAATTGCCTGAAAATTGCTTCTCCAGATAAAAGGGCCAATAGATCTTGTTAGAACCACTCCTCCTGAGCCTCCTCTGTGCCTTTGATTTTATTTAAAACTAACAAATGTCGCTTCTGTGAAATTCCTCCTGTTAGCTGGCTCTGACCAGATGACCTAAGTAAATGAGTCTCGGCATTGTAAAAGCACTGATTAATTTAATAACAAATAACCCAGACAACTGACTAGCAAGCTAGGCCTAGCTGCTGTCACTGCTGCAGATTCTGCAGCCACTGTAATGCATTTTAATACTGCACCTCGGATCAGAACGGAATCAATGAGTGAAGTTCAAATGTGGCACATTTCCTATTTCCCTGACAGCTTATTTCATGGATCACAGGGACCAAAGTACAGCTGCTTATTCAACAGAGGAAAGAATGAATCAATTTTCATTCTTTAATACACTGTGTGACCTATTCTCTGATGCTCTATCCTTTACAATGGCTCTAGTCTTTTCAAGGCCTTCAATTTTGTCAGATAGAGAAAATTTAAAAGAATGACAAAATGCCCTGCCCTAGGTCTGCTTCCAACTGACTAACTACTCTGCTGGTAATAAGTCCAAATGAAAGATATTATGTCACTCAGGTTGAATTAAACAGACAAACTATAATCCTATATCATTAAAAATGAACCAATCTCCTGGAAGATTTCTGTGATTTTGTTCCAAGTTCCCCACGAAAGGTGCTGGACATTACAAAGGTTTTAATCCTCATCTGTTCCAGTTTTTTCCCCTACTTCAAAACATGAAGGAATAATATGACAAAATGGCAGCCGCAGCCGCAGCAGCTGGCTGAAAGAGCAGGCACTTCGCTGGGGAAATCCTGTTCCCACCTGCACCGAGAGCTCAGGACCCCAGGCAGGGAGCTGTAGGACAGCAGGGAAGCCAAACACAGAAATGGAGTGCCTCCTTCCCACCTGTGCTCCCAAAGGTGGGCCAGGGAGACCAAAGTTCTGGTGCTCTGCTCAGCCCATCAGAATCTCCAAAGGCAGCAGACACTGTCAGCAGTTCTTTAGATACTGCTAATTTGGTCAGAATTAAGACACTCAGGCACATTATTTTGCAATTTCAGTGGGAAGATTATTTTCTTCATTTAGACATATCCCTAGGTGTTGTGGTTTTAGTTACCCTCTGTGTGCCTTGTGTTTGTCTTGCCTTATTATTTAACCCCAGTTCACAGATGATATTCATACTGTTCTTGTCATTGATAACTTGGTTTCAGCCTGGGCTTTCTTGCTGTGATAATTTTTCAAAGAAGGAAAGTCAGATTCTGCGAAGGAGAACAGCACAGAAGGGTGAGTGCTACAGCCACCCTGGGCAGCCATGGGCACCACGTCCTGGAGATGCTGGCACCCCAGAGCCACGTGCCGACCGCAGTGTGCGTGAGCATGGCACCAAAGCAGAGAGGGACAAATGATGTGCCAGTGAACTAATGAACTAGACAGCACTGTGTGAACTGGAAAGCTTGGAAAGGAAGCACTCGGACACCTCCACAGGCAAACAGGATTTCTGTCTCTGCTTTCTCAAACTCTCCTCCTTCTGCCTCATTGTACTTTATGACTGGGACAAAGGTGAGACCCCATGAGGCTTGCCTGGCCTTAAGACATAAAGGTAATAAATCAGGCCTTATCAGAATATTATATGGGTGAAATGGACATATCACGGCTGGCCTTATTTGCTTTTCTCTCTACATATCCAGGAGTTCAATTCTAGGGCTTTTGAAGCATGTGGATTTAACAAATATCAGTACTTCAGGGCACATGGGCAAACAAATTGCTTTTTCCAGTTCAGAAGATGAATCTGGGAAGAGCATGGGTCACTTAATGGCTGCAACAAATGTTCTAGTCCAGACTTCTGTTTAAGCAGGCTACGAGCTGTAGCAGAGGTTGCTGGTTTGATTTGTTTGCCCTTGAGAGATTAATTTTCCTTTTTTATTTTTCTGCCTTCTGTGAAGGCAGTCCAGAGACATGTCGCAGCTCAGAACAACCCATCAGCCGCGGCTGTTCCACTTGCTGCTTCGGTCTAGAAGCAAACAGGACGCTCCGTTTGTGGGAACTGGTGGCTGAATTGTGAGCTCTGCAGCATTTGCCATCCCTGCTTCCCAGAGCTCTCCAGGTGCAGCCGTTCAGAGGATGAAAAGTAACTTGGAGGAGCTGAGAATACCAAGTGCCCTGGCACAGACATACAGCCCTACTCCTTCCCCTCTCCCCAGATCATCCAGCTTCAATAAAGTCTGCTCTAGTTGTTCAATAATGTAGCAGTTCTAGATGTTAATCAATTCTCCTTTCCATTATTAAGCTGCCCTTGAACCCAACAGTCCTCTGGCCTGCGGAGACCGAGGTGACAGACCTGAGGGTGTTGCCTGACCTGCTCTCCCTGAGCCAGCTCTGGATGGGCACGGCACACTTCCCGCTTTGCCCTTTGCACACCTGGAATTGAGGCACAATGCATCTCAACAAGAATATTACTGCAACAGGTCCTTGATCCAGCAGCACTCCTCAGTGGTGGGGACACATACCTGACATGAAATGGTCTCCCCTTCTCACCACAGACATGTTCCCTCCACACCAGTCTGTAGACTTGTGGCTATCTTTACATTTTCCATAAGAAGATCAACTTTTCTTTCCCACTTTTACCCCACTTAACCTTCTTAATCTCCCACCCTTCTCCTGAGCAGACCAGTTGCCCAAGGACTGGCTACTACCATTGCTTAGTTCATTGTGGCACTAACCTTCTGCTTTTCTCACCCAGCCAGGACTGTCTCGCAGCTAAACAAAGTATCTGAACTTCTCATTGATCAAGTTTTGGCAGACAGTTCTGGAGGACAGTGATGAGGGATGGAGGCTGCACAGCCAGCAGCTATTGTACAGTCAGCTGCTGAACAAGTGGATTTTGATGAGGTTCACCTGATTAGCTTTGGGTGCACGAACAAGAACTGGCGCTGGGCACATGCTGTCATGGGGGTTAGCGCTCTGCATCCCTGTCACCAGCACCCATTTGTCCCCTAGCTATCAGAAAGGATGTGAAAACTGCCCACTGTGTTCTGTCAAAGTAACGTTCAAAATGGAGTTCTAACAAGACCTTTTCCCTTCAAACAATGTACAAATTAACAGTCAGCAGCATTTGAAAAATGGCCCTAATCCCTGTCTGCATGGGGAGTTTGTTCCCAGTGCAATGTGCCATATTATGACAACGATATATTCTTCAAGTGAGTGAAAACTAATGAATAACTAACACCCTGACAGTCTTGCTATTACTGAGTGCTTAGGAGTTGGGTAAAACTGACAGTGCAAGATGAATATGGCACTGAGGCGAGATGTTACTTTGCATGACTGGTCAGGGGAATCCAGACTTAAGGGACAGTACAGATGGGTTAATTCTAAAGGCTGAATTTCATTCTGAGCCATAGTTGCTTTCTAAGCAAATAAGGAAGGCTTAATCGCTTGGACGACTGAGTCGCAGGTCATAGTCACATTTGTGAAGGATGCATTGGGAGCGTGATCCTGGGAGCAAAGGATGCGAGTTTGCCTGTTGCCTCTGCATCCCCAAAAGCAGGCAAAGCCCTTTGACTATCTCAGGAGCATCCACCAAAACTCTGGCAGTCGACTTGCCTACAAATGCAGTCAGGAAGGCTGGACTGTCCCTAGCAGGAGGGATCACCGGAGCACACGGAATGTGCACTAGCCCCTAGTTTCACAATGCAGGAATCAAGAGGTGCTGGTGAAATTATTTGGTATCAGGCTGAAAGTGGAAGGGCTGTATGACCCCAGAACTGAATGTGGCTCTTTGCCCAGAGCACTGTGGAGCCCAGATGTATTCACAGGTTTCATGAGGCTTCAGAGGCACTTCTGGAGCGCAGCCCCACCTGGTAGTTCAGTGCAATGGTATAACCACTACTCCAGACAGACTGTGAGCAGGATCTCCGAGGACCACAGACAAATAATCATGTAATCTACGTCCTGTGTGCTATAGGCTTTTCACAAGCATCTCCTAATGGCTGTGGCCAAAGAGAGGCCCCAAGCTAGCCAGCCCTCCATGCCACACCGAGCCTTCTCTCAGATTGCCTCCATGGTGGTGCTGGAGGTTGTTCAATAGCTTGTCACTGGCAGCACCTGCCTGCAGCATCCCCCAGACTCAGCAGAGGATGACCATCAAGGAGGGCATCTCCTGTGTCTCTACTAGCTCTGCCCATCCCCAGTGTAAGACAAACTGTGGTGCTGTGGGGTCTCCCCCACACCTGCAGCACCAGATGGGCTGTGTCACCACGGAAGGCTTGGCTTGCAGCACCAGGCAAATTTCACATGTTCCTTGAGACTTGACATTGCTGCATCCTGTTTCCACTCTCTTTCCCTTCAGTTTAAATGCAATCATGGATGATTTTCCCTGTTCTCAGAAGATACAGAGTAGGCCCCAATGTGTACCTCTTTCCAGGGGTAGAGACTTCAAATGATGACAGCCTCGCAGTGCATCGGTCTGGTGAAATCATGGTCACAGTGATGTCAAGACGTTTCTGAGCCTCCTACCCCAGGCACAAACCAGCAGGAGCCAGTTCCTGTAATTACAAAGTAGAGCCATATCAGAGGAAAACTAATCAGCTTGCTGGATGCCAGCAAATTAAATATTAATCTAACTGTTGTGAACACAAAAATGTAAATCTTCAGATATTTTCTGGCACAAGTGTCAAAATCAGAGTGGAACTAAGGCTTTATTCATTTTCTATTATCAACTTAAATAAAAACACTCAGAAAAATGGCAATGATGTGCAGAAGCCACTCAGCACAGATAATTACAGTGTAAGTTTAGGCAGCTAATCACTCCTAGAATATGCTTCGGATCGAGATAACTCTGACTGGCTTGTTTCCCTGCTTTGTTAAATCAGACAGACTCTCAGCTTTGCTTGACAGGGATGAGGCTCCCAGAGTCAGCATCTTTAAATAACAATAGGGCTGTCTGGCAGGCATGGAAGCTCATCCTGCCAGCCAGGAGCAGGATGGATAGAAGGCCTCTGCACCAGGAAAGCAAAGCAGCAAGAGGGACACAGCAGAAGCAAAGCTGGGAGGTGGGGCAGGCAGGAGCAGGGAAAGGTGGAGGAACGGAGGACAGAGGGTACGGAGCAGGGCAGGAGTGGAAGCAGAGGTACCAAGAGCCATAGGCAAGGACACACCAAAGAACTGAGGAAGAGCGGCAGCTGCCACAGTGGGATGAGAACGGCTGTGGGATGGGAATGGCTACGGGAAGGTGCAGTCTCACAGCCCTGAAACCAAAGGATTCTTCTACAAGGGAATCCACTCATTTGGACTGTGGGCAAGAGGTGATTTTCCACAACCCTTTCTCTGGCCTGACGTTCCCAGTGGATGCCAGCCCACATTCTACGTTCCAGTTCCAACAAGGGCCTGACTTTGCTGCCTGTGGTCACAGCAAGCACGGGTCACAGCAGCCAGCGGGAACGGCGAGCTCTTGCTCCGCACAGGGCAGATGCAATGAATGCGGTCCGTGTACCAGGGGTGGTGAAAGGGCCATCCACCTGGGACAGAACACAGCTGCAATTTGGATAATTTTCTACTCACCGATATATTGAGGCAATGTCTGACCACTGCATTTACATTACTCAGAATGGAAAAAATGAACTCCCCTTTATAGTTCTAGTGGATCATCCTTATATCCTCAATCACTAATTTACATGGGCTTTTTGCTAGGAACTAGGGCAAGAATTATTTTTATAACAGCATTCATGGATATTCTCTCTTCTGCTTAATTATTGACTTTGCTGTAGTAAATAAAGGGGTGTTTATGAATTCCATCAATCTCAAAAAACCTCTTGCATGTAAAGCACTGAGACATTTGTAATGAAGAAGCAGCATTCACTTTTGCTTTATTTAAAGGAATGAAATGATAAACATAGTTCTGTGGATGCTCTTGTGCAGTTTCTTAAATTAGAATGCCTGCCAGCAATTATGCCTGACTTACTAGCTGCTTCATTATAACAACCTAAAAGATAGGAGTGGACTGGAATAAATTGGGACTTTAAAGAGCTCATACACCCTTCAGCAACACACAGGGTTTCAGGGATGGCAGAAGCTCTATTAGTTAACACAGTGCTCAGTATTCTGTTTGGAAACTACGGTGTCTCTCCATGTCAGGAGCTGTGCATCAGCCGAACTCTTCAGCCATGTCTCCGAACACTGCTTCTCCCAGGCTCTGCTCACAGCGGTGGTGGAGAGCTGCTTTGGAGGGAAATGCAGAAATTCCGTATTTACTTCCTCTAGCACATTCTATGTCCAGCCTTTCTTTAGTCATACCAATGGGCTTGTATTTTGTGGAATGCTGAGTTGCTCTTTTTATTGTCCTTAAGATCCCCAACAGATAGAGTGCACAGGGGAAGTTCCAGCCACTGAATTATTCAGTGTAGTCCCCAAGATTGGCCTCACCATTGAAAATGCATCTCTCTAGAGATGCACAAACTAAAGCAGTACCAGTTCCTGGGTGTTACACATCCCAAGACACCTCTCTCAGCCATTTGTACATCATTTTGCTGAACAGTCATTGCCAAGGTTTCTTCTTCTGATCCAGTGTGACCCTGAGAAACAGTAGTTTCCCTGAAACGGACATGTTCTCTTCTGTTTTCTAAAAAATCATCAATCTTTTTTCCCTCTTGATTTAAGAAAGCTATGATCTTTGGGTATGTGCTACTTAGGATCCTACGGGCTCAGCACAAGCAACTGACACAGAAGCCAGTAAATTATTCCAGCTGAGCAACATAAACAACTAGAGCTTTTGGTGATGTAAAATGAAAATGACCATGCTCTCATTCTGGAAGAAATTGTGGTATTAGAAAGCATAGGTTTGACAAGACAAGCTAAAATCTACACTCTTCAGATTCCAGTAGGCCTCTGCCATATTAATTATTTATCAAGATGTTTTCTTAAAGTAGTGTCTTTGTGCCTTTAATTTTCAATTCCCCTAATGCTATGAGGATCTCTGCTGGCAACACATCAATTATTAATAGAGTTAAAACAATATTTGTTTTCCCCAAATACATTTTTGAACGCCGTCCTCATACCAGTTAGGTTTTTCTGAAACTTTAATGAGGGTCTCTGATTTCCTCCAGACTCATAGCTGAGGCGCAGACTTGGCGGGGCCTTTGATTTGGCTGTCAGGGCATGCGTGGCACTGCATCCTTCACACTGTTCGTCCCACTGGGGCTGGGGGAGTGATCAAGCTAAACAGCGGTGATGAGGGAGGAGAAACAGCAGCACGCCTGTAATTGGGAATTTTAGTTGCTGAGTTCAGAGGTTCTGTTGTTCTAGTAACTGTTTTGCATTTTCTTATTCCAGCAGCTGTCCCCAGGCTCAACAGAGAGAGGTTGTGCTTTTCTCAGTTTGGAATACTTTCCTCCTAACAAAGAAAACAACAGTGCAGTTCCTTTAATCTATGAGAAAGCCATTTCAGTCCAGCAAAAGGATACTTGAAACATTATGGGTTTAAGAATTTTATGCAATCTCAGCCACTTCTCTCTCTGCCAGGGAGCATATAAAAATTTAAAACCCCAAATACTGCTTCGTGCTTTTCTGGGCCCTAATTATAAATACATTTTCACAAGGAGGAGTCAACTTAAGCCTAATATTGTGTGAAATCTCATAATTTCAATACAGTCTTCACTTGGTGTGGATTGGTAATTGGAGCTGTGGAATCAATTTTTCCCATACTTGAAACACCCAAATGAGTATGAAATGTGTTGCATTTGTTCCATGCACGTCTACAGTTCTGCACTTTGCTTGGAGTGGAATGATCATTCTGATGTATTTTTTATAACAGAGCAACGTTCCTCAGACTTTGATGTTTCACGTATGGAGCTATTATAACCATTTGCCATTTAGATGCATGATCCGTGGCTAATCTCCAAAGCTTTGATGCATGCAATAATTATTACTATTGATGTCATTGCACCATATTTAAAATATGAACATCTCTTTGTAAGTCTACAGCTAACAGAAGAGGGAGGCAACCAGTCCACACCAAGGCTGGAAATTTCCTGTGGGTGAAGAATAAACCCCTGAAACAGTGTGAGACGACATCCTATAACCTTCACTGACGATGATGAACGCAAGGGCTCAGAGAGCAGGAAGGTGATTCAATGTGGTCTCTGTGCACAGAGAACAGCTCTAGGAAATTAGGCCCTGGGGTCTCCGGATACCACATTCTGACAATCTGCTCTTGATGCTTGACCCTGAACTCAGCCATATGGCATGTTTCGGGCAACTCCTGCACCTAGGGCTCTGAATAACGTTATCTGTGCCGTGTGTCATTGGCATTCAGGAGCCTGGTGTTTGTTCAAACCATGGTTTTCAGACCTGGCTAAGCAGAACAGCTGAAAGTTCCCCAGAGCTCTCCACTGCCCTGTCATGAAACCCAGGGCTGGAGTGATTGTTAATTGGGGCGTTGTCGTAAGTATTTTGCATGAGGGCTGCAAAGCACTGTGAGTCAAACAGCACCTCTCTGTGTCTAGTCCCTTTCACACATTGAGATTTAGCCAGAAACGCCTGTCCTGCACAGATACACAGGAACATGGGAATGGGGAGGAAGTGAAAATCCCCAGAGAAGTTTGCTATTCCTCCATAAATTTGGGGTGTAGTTTTAGCCTTGGAGGAGGAAATGTTTGTCAAGTTTGTAAAGTTTAAAACATGCCTTGACCTGGCTTTGATACACTGCAGTGGAGTCAAGGCTCCTCATGAATTTCAACAAAAAGTTCACGTCTATTCTCCTGTACACTCTTCTTACTCTTTGGCTGCTTCCTAAGCTTTTGGGGGACCATCTTTGCAACAAAAGCCAAAATGGTCAATGGCAGCAACCTGTGATGATCCGGAGACTAGTGGAGAGAAGGAAGTAGCCACCAGATTACGACAGATCCAGCCCCGTAACAACACTAACACCTTTTTCAAGTTTCAGCTGAATTACAAGATAAGGAAAACTAACAATGCTCACAGTTCCTGTGGTCTTATTTTCTACAGTAGCCTGAACATATGTTTATCATTAGAATATATCTAGAGCTCTTCTGTTCTTGCAGAGGAAATGCATTGTAAAGCAAACACATTTAACAGGCTGCAGGAAAACATCACGGCTCACGTGGCACTACCCCAGGCTAGGGAAGGTGAGTCCCTGCTGGGGAAACACACGCGAGGCAGCCATGCAACTTGCTGCCTAATTACTTCTGATGTAAAGTAATCATGGCTCTGCATCCCTGCCATGGCCAGGCACAACTTCAGCCAGCTCTGCGCTTGGGAGCATGTGGTGCTTACACCAAACACGAGTCTGGCCTATGAGTGGATTCATCTTTTAAACAAACCAACAGTTCTCCAACATGGATTACAAAGTGGTTGGAACCTGCACAGCTTAAATCATCCGTTACTTTATTTCCTATGTTAAAAAACACAACTTGCCCCACCAATTCCCACAAAACAGGTGTGTTCCTTGGTTTGCTGTAAGAGCACTGGGAGGTTTAGCCCTGGTCTCCACATTCCAGCAGTCTAGGAAATGTTACAAAGCTGAAAATGTGCAAATATGTGGGCCTGTATTAAGACATTCAACTTGCTAAAACGTACTTTATAGGTAAACTGCATTAATATATTTAGTTAACTGTTCAATTATGCTACTGGCAACCATTTCTGGAAAGTCAAATTTAACAACTCTGAACATCTATATAGTAGGAAAAAAGTTATGTATTGATTGCACATGGTTAGTAAATTCTCACAGCTTCTTTATCAGACTAATTTTTGTGTGCAAAGACTCTTTTTTGTATCAAGAACTAATATTTGCTTTAATTATCTTAGCATAATGCTGTATCTACAGAAAAGCTTATTAGAAAATAACAGACAGAGAATAGACCAAGGTCTTCAGACTAAAAAGTCACATGGGTCTGAAAGCACTGGGAAGGGTCTACTTGGGGCATATAGGACAAGGCTAGTTTGATTCTAAAAAGCCGACGGCTTAAGCTGCTCAACTCAGCCCCTTCCTGAGGACACATGGAAGCAGCCTGCAGCGTAGTCTGTCTTAAAACAGCCAGCTGACACCAGCTGAAGTTGTTACCCCGCACCTCCTTACAAAGAAAGATGTGCAAGGAATGAAACTCTGGCTCCTGCAAGCCAAGCCAAGTGCCGGGGAGCCAGCCTGTCTGGACAGGGCATGCCCTTGTGCCTCTGGGCAGTGAGACAGCCTTTCTGCACTCCCATAAGAGGTGTTAATTATAGGCTGCCTTTGCCTTGCTCCAGACTCCACTGGTTGGTCTGACATGTCACGTCTGAGTAGAAATTTCATTGATTTTATTACGTACAGTCAGTGTTTTACATTGCAGGACCAAGAGAAAGATGAGAGAGAGTGATCATCAGAAAAAGAGAACAAAAGCAGAAGGCCAGCAAGGGCAGATGCAAGGATCAGGAGTCAAGGGCAGACAAGCACATCAACAGTTAGGGAAAAGGCCCTGTGGAGCCACAAGCCAATGACACATAGCAAAGACATCCGCTGTTCCCTGGCTGGCCGGTCTCATGTTGCCTCCCGGCCTCACTCAGGCATTATGATCAGAGTCATGGCCTTCACTGCCGCTGCCTCTGGGGAGGTGCGTGTGGTTGCGCTGCTCACGTGGTCCTGCCCGGCTCTGCTGGCTGCAGAACCTCTCCTCCCTGGGCCCCTGGTGACGTGAGCGGCTGACGGTAATTCAGGGGCTGAGCCCTGCTATCCAAACAGGCTACAAAAATTGCTCCCAAAGACATTGGATGTAGTCAACTATCTGTAAGAAAATGTGAATCCATGCAGAGAAGTGGAAACAGAGCTCTGTGCAGGTCCTGACCGAGGAAAACCTCTTCCCTGCCAGGCAGAAATTCTTTTGTTGTCCTCTGCAGAGCCGGTGGACACCGTGGTGCTCCCAGTATCCATCACCTCCTTCTCAACTGCTTTTAAGATGATGAGTGTACATGCCCTTCCTTTCCTTTTCTTCAGTAAACGAGAAAGACTGTCAGTATCATGGTTAGTACAGCCGTGCTGTATTGCCATTTCATCCCAGAGGCACAAACCAGGGAGAGACAAGTGTAACTTACTCCTGTATGAACACTGTCTAATGTCCATGCCTGACAAACTGACAGCACAGAAGAGAGACATGACAAGAGCTTGCTTTACAGATCACTTTCTTGTTAATGGGGTTCTGGTGGCAAAATTATTGAACTCTCCAGTTCCAGCTTCTAGGCAGTACTGCCGCTCTCTTAATCCAAGACTGAGCAAAATTCCCAAGTTTGACATACTCCCTAGCAAAAGCTCAACTGCTCATCTTACCACTATGCAGAGCGCAAAAAAAAAAGTGAGTGCAGGGAACTAGATTCAAAACTGGTGGAAATCATACTAGTTCCACTCATGTCTGTGGGGTCGCTCATGGTGGAGCTAGCCCAGCACCGTGGAAAGGCCTTGGCAGTGCTCATATATCCCTATTTTAATTCCGAAACAAACGAGTTCAGTGCAGCATCTTGATCTTTAGCTGGTGACAAGAGACCAAACATGCTTCAGCAGGATGGCACAAAATTTTCCCAGATATGTTTACCACCGGCCAGGGCACTCCATTTGATTTCCCGTTCAGGGATCCTTAGTATATCTACATTTTGAAGAGGAGACCAAGTTAATCTGGAACTGAATCAGGCATTTCATTCTGCAATACAGCAACACAGATCAGAAAGCACTAAGAAGGGGGTTAAGCAAAGACAGAATCTCTCTGAAAGGGAGTATCAAGCACCAAGCCTGTCAAGACTGTCAAGAGGAAATGGCCTCAAGTTGTGTGAGGGAAGGTTTAGACTGGATATTAGGAAAAATTTTTACACTGAAAGGGTTATTAAGCATTGGAACAGCCTGCCCAGGGAAGTGGTTGAGGCACCATCCCTGGAGGTATTTAAAAGACGGGTAGACATAGTGCTTAGACATAGGTTTAGTGATGGTTTTTGTCAGTAAGGTTGATGGTTTTGACTAGATGATCTGAAAGGTCCCTTCCAACCCAGGCAATTCTATGATCTCCATCTGCCTCAGACCGAGCATTGCGTATTCAGAGCACCCTGTGGTCACAGCAGGCATGCTTCTGCTGGGAACCAACACCTCACAGAAGCTCTCCTTGGGTGTGAGGCTACTTCCCAGCCTGACATTTGCGTATCAGTGAGATATCTGCAAAGTCTAATCACAGTTTTAAAAATAGATTAATTCAAGCATCAAATAGAGTAAGTTCAGAATGCAGGTAATTAGTAATCAAGCCTGGCCTGCATTCCTTCCCATTCTGGACCCAGCCAAGAGACCCTCAGAGCTGCATGGAAAGATGACACGGTCACCTGAGCAAATCTGCAAAAGAACCTCTGGGGTATTTAAGCATTCACGTGGCAATGTAGCACAGCACAGTCTAGCTTTAATGTAGATTACCAGCTGCCCTTCACGATTCAGGTTCTTTAAAATAAAATGGAACAACCAATGGAAGGCACTTTTCATAAAATGGTATTTGTATATCTAAACAGCATGTAATAAAGTTCTCTGGTATAACACTGGTAACACATTAACCCTAGGTGTACACGCCCAAGGTTACATACATTTTTAAACTAACACTTCATGTAGATTGCTTCAAATTCACTGAAATAAGAAGCACAACCAGCACAAGGTCACACCGGCCCTGTCCCCTCATGCTCAGGCCTCCTGCGTGTATCATGAGGTCCCAGATGGAGGTGTGGGTGGGTACGCAGCTCTGGCTCAGGACACCACCCCTCTGCCAGATTACAATCTGAACACAGCATCTCTGCTGCACAGAGCTCTAATAAGCCCACATTGTCACCTGAGGGTTGAGGATTATGGTGACAGGAAAGGAATTAGAGCATTTCTGAAGAAAAAAGAGCCTATTAACCTGCTGCAGAGCAAAGAGCTTCTTCCTGTGGCAGGCAGTGCTGTTCCTGCTTAGGAATTACAAAAATTATGGGAAAATCCCAGGAGTTTTTTGGCTGCTTTCATCTGTAAAGTTCCCCCAAAGTCAATTCCCAATGTGAAAATAAAAGGACAGACAGGACTTTATCACCTGAAAGATGCTGCCTTGTATCTCATTCTACCCCAAAATAAGTACAGTAGAAACACATGACATTTTAATCTTTAGGCAGCAGTGTGAGCCTTGGCTTTTTAACTCACTATTCAGCCTTAACCTGCTGCAGGAATCAGAACAAACAAGGCTTGCTCAGCGTCTGTGGCACTCTCCCACTTATTAGCTGCCCAGGTCTTACTGTGCAAAGCACACAGCAGTGGGAACAAACGAACAATCCTCGGTGAGAGGGAAGCAGCTGAAATACCTATAATGAAAATTCAGTGTTGAAAATGCTCTGAACTTATTTTCATTTTTTCAGGCTTACACTGAAAATCATTATTATTAATAATAATAAGTTTATTATTATTATTGCCAAACATTTGACTTAATTTTTACAAGTGATTATAAAATGGAGAATAATGATGATATTGTGTTACCTTCCCCAAGGTGGGCATCAAAGGTAGAAAGTTGTGTATTTAACTAATGAGGCTGCAGATGGGACGCAGGTACCCACATAGCTTATAAAGTCCAAAATGGAACTCTGGAAAGGATCCAGGTATCCCTCAACTTCAGAGGGGGAAAAAGAATTTCAGCTGTTGCTGCCCTGGTCACTCTGTCAACAAATCAATAAAAGAGCTTCAATATCTACCATGAGACCTTCAAATGCTGCATCATTTCTGCATCCTCAACAAGCTACAAATAGCTTCCCTGTCCTCTGATTTCAGTTCCAGAGAAGAAGAATTTTCTTCCGAACAATTTGAGGACACACTGTCAGAGTAGGCTTTGCACAGGAATACTGTAATTCCTTATCTCTTGCAGCCTACAGAGATGGTTGAAAATCTATGGAGAAGGGACTGTGCATCCTAGACGGCAATAATTGCAGTCAGTGCGTAGCAAAGACACAGGCAAAGTGGTGAAGGATGAAATGCCATGCATGGGAAATTGCAACTACCTTTTCTTACTACCGTAGGTTCCTCATTTTTTCTGTGCAATCACTGTTACACGACAGTGACTCCTAGCACAGTTGGATCATGGCCTTCTGTGGCTAAACACTGTACACGTATACACCATGTGAAACTGTCATTTCCACTGAGGTTTATATTCCAATGGATATATTTCTTCCGAATACAAGAACAGAAAACAGCGGATGCCTGTATAGCAGAAAGGTAGAGTTTGGTGATAAAACAGCAGTCCCACCTTCATCACTTTACTGGCTGTGAGTACTTTGGTCCTTGTAAAACTGTCCCTGCAGCACGCCTCCAGACAGAGTTCTCCTCATTCTTCCCAGTGAGGCCAGAAAACATCTCAGGCCTAGGTTCAGAACAGCTCTACCCAAGCAGTTAAGGAATGAAACACCAGCGTCCTCTTCCTCTACCCAGCCCTCTCTCCCTTCCTGTCCAGGATCTTTTTGACCAACTACCTAATCAGAAGGGTGCCACATTCTGGGCAACTTCAGGAATAAGGAAAAGTCACAACTTCTTGCAGCAAAGTGCCAGAGCTGCTTATCATCTGGATACACAGAAGAAATACCTGTACAGTATATAAATCACCTGCCATCATTCTCCCTGGAAAACTCATTATTATAATAGCCTAATCATTGTGATATCCACTGGTATTACTCCCACTAACATTAATCCTGATTAGTTCATCTGGTATTAATGTGGATGTCACAAGTACTTCCACGTGATTTTCCAGGCTTGTTGTGTGCTTAAGACCATCCTGGTTTCTGCTTCGAGGAAAAAAGCTGTTCATTCATCACCTGTAAAACGGTCAGGCACCAAAGTCCCAGGATTCATTAACTAAGCTGACCCCTTCCCTTTGGCCTCCCAGAGTCTTCCTCTTAGTGAAAAAAGTACTTCATATCCTGCCATTGTGCAAGCTCCTTGGTGTAGGGGATTTGTGTTTTCATTTTGTTATTTTGTGTACATTCCACAGAGCTGAGAGCAACATCAGCGATCAACAATTAACAACAACCCGTCCAAAACTCTGGAGTCTCAAAATCCATCCAATAAGTAGGGTCAGCCTTTTAATGACAGGGGAGTAGCTGGGGTTTCCTACCTATGCTCTCCTGTCTCTGTGCTCTCCCCTGGACAATGGAGTAGGACTGGCCTGCAGGCAGGTCCCATAGGCAGCAGGAATTTCACGTCAGCCTGTGACAGGTAACGACTGCTGGCAAGAGCCATATTCTCCTGTAGTAGGAGGAATGGGGATAACTCTGTCTGCTCAGCCCAGGCATCTTATCACAGAGCCAAGAGTTTTACTACCAATTCCTTCAATGCTCTTTTACATTTCACTAGCTCTGCCTTAGACATGGCTGGAATATAAAGTGTAAGTCCACGTGAAGGAGCATCAGCTAACCCATGCTGCCCTCTGCAGGAGCTGCTATTAAATCATTAAATCAGGGCGCAGCACAACCCTGCTGGGCAGGGAATAATTTGGACTGGTTTTCATAAACAGGCACATCAAGAACTTCATTTTAGCAAAGATAAAGTGCTTCTCAAAAGAAAGGACTTCTTCTATGGCACCAAACGCGCTCATCTTCGGCTCTGGCTCTTAGGAGCAAGAATCAGCTTTTCTTCCGGAAGAACGTGCACCCAGGAGATGCAAAGGAAGATGGAGAGCAGGGCAGTAGCTGCAGTAGCTGTACCCATTGCCTGTAAACAGGAGAGCAAACAGATGGAAGGAGATGAAGGGTGGCAAAACCCATACTCCCGGCTTCACGTTGTGATGCAGAGGGTGGGACACACATGGGGATTCCCTGATGGCACATGCCATCGCACCCACACCACAGTGAGCTCAGCTGCCTGACTGATCCCAGTCACAGACAGTAGGCACCATCCTACTTCAACAGAGGCCTTTATTGCTCAGGAAGCAAAGCATCCAGTGACAAAGCTGTTGGTCCACCCAGTGACAGCAATAAGTTGTCCCAGAACCAAAAGAATGGGCATGCCATGCAGAGGAGAGGAAGAATGCCAGGAGCCTATGCACACACTTCTCGGCAGCTTGTCCAGTCATAAACTCCTGAAGGCGGGGAGAAGAAGTCAGTATCAAACAGCAGGGGCATAGCAATCAAAATGCAAATGCGAACAGATCATATGAAGTGGGAATAAGAGAGGATTTTAGCATTATATCAGCATGGGGAAAGACCAGAAAGAAAGTCAATGAGAGAATTTCAACTAGTTACATTTCATTAAAGAGCTAGAATTCAGCACAATGTGTTTGAAAGGTGCAGCTCCATATGGGAAGGTCATGGTCTAACATGTGCTGCAAAGGCCTGCCAGTAACGCTGTCTCAGTAAAGGGCTTTTAGCTCCTTCCCATTACACGAGAGGAAAAAGCTAGGCCCATCATATCCAAAGCAGCTATCTGGAGGCAAGCTACAGCACATTTCAGAGATCGTGTGTTTGTAGTCCAATGATGTTTAAATCTTTTATTCCCATATGCCACCCAGAGACATCTTTGCATTTTGCTTTTATTTATCACCAAAGTCAATTCTCATTCCAGCTCACAGAGGCTGGTGAAGTGTTTCTTTATTTTTCATTCCAGAGGATTATTACTTATGTTGAACCCATTTGTCCCTAACAGAGATGTAAGATGTAGTTCCCTAGGAATTCAGATGTTATTTAAAGTTCTTTTCCAGTATCCAATTTGCCTTTTATTTATTTAGGGAGCTGTTTCAGCAGGAACCTTGCTGTTGAGAGACACCATTACTTGTTTGCAGCACTGGTCCTCAAGGCACCCAGGAGCTGTGGGAGTCAGGCAGGCAGCAACATTACAGATTAAAGAAGTAATTACAACAGAGAATACAACATTAAATAAAAGCAAAAATAGCAAAGGCAAGGAAGGAAAAGGAAACATATATTCTGGAAAAAATACTGTTGCTTAGGACAATCACAGTGCAGGGACTGGAGTGTGCCCCGGCACAAACACTTCCCAGCCAGACATCACCTCACTTCAGAGCAGTTCTCCCCGCACGTGTTGTGACCGTGCATGTGCCTGCTAGCCAGGCTGGCATGTCACCGTTCCAGAGGCTATCAGCCAGGCCTGCAGTGAAGGGATGGCTCCTGGACCCCCGTTCAGCAGAAAGCCTTGTCTGGCCGCAGCAGAGCGTGGGGCTGGTAACTCCCCGCAACAGACACGTGAAGTCCTGACTCTGCTCCGCTGCAGACATACTCTCCAGCCCTGGGAGGGCCTCTGCACCTTCTGTCAAAGGTGCTGGGTGACAGTGACACTCCTCACTGTCTCACAAGAAAGCGATATACTTGTGACTGTCTGGAGCTGCTCTGAGCCGCTTGATAGGAGAAGAGGGACTGAACAAAACCTTGCAGCCAGGCATCCCCAGGCCCCCTCCTATACAGCTCACAGCCAGGCGTGCAGCGAGGAAAGGGACTGGACTTGGTGAGGTACCAGGGGCTGAGCAGCCTCACTCGCACGGAACTTCTCTGGGAATATGGCTCCTTGTACAGAGAACTAGCCAGGTCCCTGGGCACAGCACCGCGCTGCCAGCCAGACACTCCCTATGCGGCACTCACTTGGCAGCACCAAAAAACTGTATTCTCCTTAACTGTAGGGGCTTCTGAACGAGCATTATGAAGGTGCATCCGTGCCACAGACACAAAGTAGCTGCTAGTTATTCCCGCTGCTGTTAGTTGCCTTTGGTCTCACTCTCTGATCATTTAATGGGAAGTAGATTATACAATAATTGAATGTTGGAACCAGCAGACCCCCACACACAGCAGGGCATACACATTATTTACCCATAAAAAATATTCCAAGGGTTATTACCATGTAAACTGTGATTAATTAATTCACAGGAATTATTTCTGAGGCATGTAAATGGGAAGATTCCTGCAGAGGAAAAGCTGGGAAGCTGGCTCCATCCTGGCAGAAACACAGTCACAGAGTGAGAGGAAGCCCTGAACTCTACCCCCAAGATTCTTGTGCTATACAGTGAGCAACAAAGCGTGCAAAGGGATGGGAACGGTGGAGACTGGAGCCAGTGTCTGCTTCACTCACTCAAGTTTTCCATCTAGAAAGGCCAAAGCCTCCTGACAATCTGGCCTCCTCCATGCCAGCAGGCTGCTCTGTCCCCTTGCACAGTCATTAAGAACACTCACCAAAAAAATGCATAGACTTAGATCACCATCCATGGCACAGAAGCCTCCATAAACATTCCCAGGGCCTCACTGACTGTCTCACGGAGAAAAGAATTTAAGAATTAGGAAAGCACGTAGCAGCACGTCCCCAGCCTCTCATGATGTGCATACATTTCGGAAACTGTCTGAGTCAGAATGGGGTAGGTCTTCGGTATTTAATATTCACAAATGGATTTTTCTTCCACAGTTTTATGCTTTCATATTTTGAAACTTTTAGCACCTAATACATCCCGGCGCAAGGAGTTCCACATTTCCAGTACGCACAGTATGAATAAGTATCTCCTTTCTTTTTTTGCTTTGACACGTGTATTGTCACATCCCTCCCTCCACGCCCAGCTCCTTCATGAACAGAGGCAGTGAACAATCATTCCTTCCTTATCCTTGCTTTCCACATGATTTTATACACATATTTTCTATTTAATCATCTCTTTTCCTTGGCAAAGCTCTCCTCATAAAGAAGCCATTCCAGATCTCTGATCATCTTTGTCTCTCTTGTCTAACATTTTCTAGTTCAATTCTTTGCTTTCTGAAATGGGGGAGGAGCACTGCATGGAGCATTCAAGGTGCGCAACACCAGGAATTTATGCAGGGACATAATCCTGTTACCTGGTTTGTTCCTTCTCTAAGAACTCCCAACATGTTATTTACTTTTACGACTGAGTGCTACACCAGCATTTCCATGTAAGTATTTTTTACAATCCCCGGTCTCATTCATGATTTAACAATCACCTCTGTACTCATCACTGCATACACAAAATGAGGATTGTTCCTCCTTCTGCTCATCACTTGCTGTTTCTCTACACTGAATTACATCAGGTCAGACACTCACTATATAGAAAAGCTTCCACAGCGCTCTGCAGTGGACTCCTTACTACCTTGCACGGCTGAGAACTGTCAGCAAACACACAGTCATCGTTCATCTTTTTCTCCAGACCATGCATTAGTATGTCGAACAGCTGAGGCATGAATCCCACAGGATTCCTCTGGTGACCTCCCTTCACTGCAAAAACTGGACATTTACTCCTATACGCTTTTTAAGTTATGTGTCCATCTGGTGACCTGTCCTCTCAACCCATAGCTGCTTGCTTTATTTAGAAGTCTTTCACAAGGGGCCTTGTTGAATTCTTTTTGGAAATCCAAGTGGAATACATAAATCCAGTTCTTCTGTCCCACATGTTTTCTTCCTCCTCCAGAGAACTCCAAGAGATTTGTGAGACGTGCCTTTCTCTACTGGAGTCCTAAGTCTTCAGTGTGTCACATTTATTCACACGCTCCTTACTGACTTCAGGCCTTCCCAAAAGAACAAGACACTGATTCCTCCCCCACCCCATGCTGTCTCCAGAATTTCCCTGATGAGGTTACAATGACTGGTGCACAGGGAGTTTTCCCAAGTGCTAGCTTTGACCTTGGGAATTAATATTCAGCCAAATGTTCCCATGAAATCCTGCCTGAAGTTGCACTGAGCAGCACAGGACAGCTGGGAGGCGCTCCCCCTGCGGAGGTGTGTGTCAGAAAGGCTGGACGAGGGCAAGGTGAGCACTCTCATCCCATTTGCATTGACGATGCTCCTTCTCCAAGGGCACGGGAAAACTCCCTGGCTCTAGGGTGCCAGTCCGCAGCTTGCCATTGGCAATGGGCAGTTCATCTGTGTCCACTCACAGCTCTTAACATCCCCTGCCACTGGGACTCCTAAAACCAGATTCAAAACAAGGGGTTCGGTTCCACACTCAGAACGGCGGCACAGGTGCAGCAGGCAGCGGACTGAAATAGCATGTGCCACTTGGGAGCCATTTGTCACAGACTTTGTTTAATTTCTTAGAGTGAAGAAGACAGAAGAATACAGGATTCATCACTTTAAATTCTATATAGTGACAAACCAGCAAGTGCATTTAACAACTGAAATATACTTTATAGACAGTAATGGATACTGTTAAATTGTAACCAGGTATTTGGATTACCAAAGGCAGAGTCTATCAATTTTTGGTTTTGTATTAAAGTTGTTTTTTCCATCTGTTGAAAGTGGCTCTTTGTGATTTCACAGGGCATTACACTTTATGTGTCTCATTTGCTGCACCCAAAGGAATTTCATTCTGCTACATTAAAAAATACCTTGGGACACTGGCTAAGCTTTTAACTTTCCAGAACACGCTGTTCCATGTCTGTCTCCATCCCAGCAGTTACCGTCTTTGAATGTCTAATTTATACATACATACATATATGTATATAATGTAATTCACACGTCATATTGCCTTTGTCACAGTGAGGATTCTGTCTCTGTCCCTTTGTGCCAAATGCCCGGTCAGCAGCTCAGCATCTACCAGACTTGTCTGGAAAGGATACACCTGATCTCTGAAGCGCACTTAGATCTGTACTGGTGCTTTTGCTTCCTGTGCACCACACACAGCTGGAGAAATGGGAAACTACCTGAATCAAAGTTCATTTTACTGCAGATGTCATACAGATGCACATGGGTATGCTTTCACTCTTATGTTAATCTTACTTTTTTCTTTTAAGATAAAGTACAGGTCACTCTAAGTGAGTGCTAACATGCCAAAGCAGGACTACCTCCCAATCATATCACTGTGACTACCATTCATTACAAGTGCCATCACAAAACCCACTTCCAAATGCATCATCTACCCTTCCTTTAAAACCACAGCAACCAAACACCAGCAATTTTGCCTCACTAGTAAGCCTGGTCTCCCATTTGTCCCAGCCTCTCAACGCTTCTAGCTCCCTGCACTGCCCTTCCTGTTATTGTCACTATACTGCTTTGGCTCAGATCTTGCTGTCGTTAGATGCTTATTCTGAAGGATCTTGCTGCAAAGTATATTTGGGGAAGGCTTAGTATATTGCTGAATGTAAGCTTCCTACTGGGTCTTGCCCAGCTGCATTATTGCTTCTCAAAGCTGTCAACGGGAGCTGATGTTTTAGCTTGGCAGGTGACTTGAACCCGCTGAGCAACACCCACTGGCAAAAGCAGAGAAGGGGCTAGGTCCTGCACAGCCATGCGATCTGGTGGACCACCTTTTTAGAGCACCACTATAGCCCAGTGTCCACACACGAGCTGAGTGTAAGCACAGCTAGGTGGCTCACTGTGAAATGTAGCCCACTCCCTCAATGATGCATATTGCATTCCTTTTAAAAGCATTACACAGAGAATTTCCAGGGCAGAGGAAGCTGCACAGCATTTTCATGGTTTGTTACAACACGAAGGGATCCTGAGTGCGTGCTGCTTCTCTTATCTTCACTGCAGTGACCCAGAAAGTTCTCTTCCCCAAGAGCTCCAGCCTGCTTGAACTAGAGAGTTGCTCACAAATAAACGGAGGATGTTCCTTCTCAGGAACCTGTAACTTTTCTATTAATTCTCCTCACCATGGCAAGTAGCTGCTGATTTCCAGAGCACAACGGGAGCATGACCTGGCTTTGCAGGTCGCCAAGCACTTCTGTCCTGGCCAGACTCTCTGTATGCCCTGTGAGGGGCTTTGCTACCACCAGCACCACACAAGGCAGGTACGCAGCTGCTCAGGAAGAGTCAAAACCAAAATTCCACTTTAAGTCAACTGCAACATCTTGGAACTAGCCAGGAGGCAGAAGATCAGCAAGGGCTTCTGCCACTGCAGCAAGTGTCCATCTACAATCTGCCCATATAAAAAAAACCTGTCCAGTCCGAGGAGAACGACAGAGAGCAATGCTCAGAAGAAGCCCCTGACTCCTGCTGGGCACACACCGAGCCACAACGGAGGGGAGCTTCAGTTTTTCTGCCACAGTTCAAGCAGTGACACCAAGCTATATGCAAAACAGAGAGATGCTGGGCATCACCAGCAAAACTGAGAAGTCTGGGCTTGATGTGTTTCTCTCCTGCATTTTCTCACAACCTCCAATATTATTATAGTGACGCACAACACCAGAGAATATAATTGCTGTAGTGATTACTTACAGCCATTACATTAAGCTTTAAAATGCTCCTTTCAAATTGAACAATGTTTTTTCAAAGTCAACAGCTGGTTCACAGCTTGAAAGCAACAGTTAAGATAAATTAAATAAAAAGGGTAATAAAATCACAGACTAAATTTAATTTCTGAAGCACATGCTAACTCCAGCAAAGCCTTTAAAATATCTTTTAAAAGCATCCGCAGAAACAAAAGTCAATACAACCAACAATTATACTGTGCTTATTAATAAGAATGTGATGTATGAACACAAATAACTGTGTACACTTCTAAATATACTTAAAACAGAGCACACAAAAAAATCATGCAGCATTTATAGCCCCAGCCTGGGGGATAAATCAAACAGAAGTTTCAAATGAGATTTGTAAATCTTGGGAGGATGAAAAAATATGGATTTATGTATATTCTTCCTCTTAAGGTACATACAAATATATAAAGTGTGGTTAATGAAAATGACGTATCCCTACCCGTAGGATAAAAAGGTGATCTGGCGTGTGCTCAAGATCAGTACAATGCCAGGAGCCTTTATCAGCTCTTGAAATGCAATACTGGAACGACAGGCAAGACTTACATTTCTAGAGTGTATGACTTCATTTAAACGCCAGGAGACTTTTCTCTGGCCTGATCTTCTATTTGCCATTGGGAGAACACTATTCACAATTCAAATGGCCTCTGCTTGGCTAGTGATGAAGTGCCAAAGCTACATATCCATTTGGATGAGGCACAGAAATGCACAAGAGCCATGACCTGGCTTTCTTCCATGCTTCTGTCAGAAAAGCTTTCCACCTACCACACCATTCCAAACAGGACGACTAGCAAGCAAGCTGTCTTTTTGCCTCCATCCTTTATATTGTTGATCATCTGTTCAGCATTTTATATCCTATCGCACTTGAAAAAGAAAAAGATGCAAGAATCAAGAATAAATATTCCATCTTCTTTATCACAACTGGGGTTTTTTGCCATATCAGAAAGGCTGTTTATCATCAATGCTCATTAGCAAGAAGAAATATCCCAAATCAGTTTTCCTTGAAAATCCTTCCAGTAGGCAGACAAATTTGGTGTCACAGTTCTACAACAGACGTGCATGAGACAGGTATATTGCAACAGACAGGTGTATTTTCCAAGTTACACACCATTTTCCTTCCTTTCTTGCTTGTCCCTTGCAAGCAGCAATAGAGACTATGACAGAAAGAAGAGATTAGCCAGCCACTTGCTCTAGAAATCACTGGGATTACCTGTGTTGTAAAAACTGCACTAACTACAAATCCAAAAGAATGAGATGAATATGTAAAAGAGGATGTACCTCATCACTCTTAAGGAGAGGCACCTCTGTGAAGGTGGGTTACACCAAATATTTTCCTTCACTTGGTGCACCAGCAAGATTTTGTCAGGCGCTCAGAACAAGAGGATGTGTTGGCATATATTCAGTGATTCACCTCACCTAAATTTATCAGCCAAAAAGGCAAGAAGGTCATCTAAGATAGTCTTTTATCTCCATTCTGTAGTCTGAGAAGAGAAACAGACACCTACAGAGAGCAATTTATTCCCCTTGCTTGCCTACCCTAAGTATCCCATCTCAGGCCGGGATAGATCCCTCTCAAAAGATTTCTCTCTCTCAAACAACTCAAGAGAGCCCAGAGTATTGGCTTAGGCTGGATACCTAGTGGAACTGGCCCTAGTCTAAAATTCAGTCTCCTGCCTAGGGTCCAGCTGAGACAACAGAAAGAGTACTTACTGCCCTAAAGATTTTTCTAAAGACTTACTGTAAAGATTTTTTGTTTCTTTTAATGTTGAAGGAGCTGTCTGAACATGTTTGCAAATGTGAAGGAGATTCAAGTTGATATAAGCAAAAAAAAGAAATAACTAAATTTTTAAAATAGCCTACCTTACGTAATTCCATACAGCAAAGGTAACTAAGGCTACATGTGTAAGCAATACCAATAGTGACTATGGCTCAGTTGCATCTCAGCACTGACACGTATGTCCCAGATGGATGTTATGTAATGTTTTTGGAAAAATAAGTGTTTTCCAGTGATTTCTGAAAGTAGAACTGGGTGTGCTGTTATAGCCTGCTCCAGAAAGAACATTGTGTGTCCTACACACACTGCAATGAAACGCATTCCAAAGTGCCATGCAAAATGTCACCTTATCTCGCTGAAAGTTATTCCATCTAGTAATATCAGAGAAATTATGACAATATGTTGTTCTACATGAAAGTACATGACAGCGCTATTTGTGAGACCTGGCAGCTGCCACTCTCAGCAGAGCAGATGGCAGTGATAAAAACACAATGCAGGGAACAGGTTGATAAAGACATATCCGTCATTACACTTTCGCTGTACAATTACACTCAACTCCGAGATACAATCGAAATGCATGGCTGTGTCACTCTCGAGCAGGAAAACCTTGCTTATCTGAGGAAAATAACGCTTGTATAACAATTAATTCTTCACATATAATTAATCTGCATCATTCATCTCCTGTCCACAGGAGCAGAAAAAGCAGCCAGGAAAGACATCCAAAATCTTTAAAGTCTTAGGTTTTTTCACTTTTTTTCTTGCAGAGGGAGAGACAACCATTGGAAAGTCAGAGTCAACAATGGAAAGTCAGTCAGCCATGATAACAAACACTCTCATAGCAATCATCAATTTACGCTCACATCTAAGGACCACAGGGCATGTTACCTTCCATTTTCACTTCCCCTTCCCCCTGCCTTTTGTTTTTTTTGTGGGGGGAGGAATAGGAGGGAGCATTAAATGAATGTAGTGCTCATGGAAGGTACCAGCCACATACTCCTGGAAGCAGAAAGAGTCTACTTACCCTAAGGCACGGGCAGCAGGGCAGCAGCAGCACCACCTCCCTGCTCCAGGCAGAGAGGGCCATTGCTAACACTGACAGGCTTTCTCTGCTGCGATGGCCAGTAAAGGCATATACCACCTCACGGCCAACCATGAAGAGCACCTTCCTGATGCAGATGGCCGGAGGGAAACTGATGCCATCGTCTCATAGAAGCACCACAACCGTAAGCAGCAGTCGCTACCAGCATGGAGCCAGTATCCCTGATGCTAAGCACCAACATCATGCTAAACAGATTCCTCTCAGGATGAAGGATCTACAGATGCTAGTTCGGCTTAGATCAACCACTGGAAATACTGACTCGGAAAACAAGGATGCTAAATAATATTCATAGCCTGTTAATGCCATTAAGATACTTGGTATCTTAATGGCTTTCTTTTTAAATGGGCAAACTAATAAAATCAACAAGAACTTTAAGTTCTAAAGGAAAATTTGTTAGCTTTTGCAACAGAGAATCTAGACCTGCAGCACAAACATAAAATGCGTATACAATGTTTACTTTAATAATGACCTCCAACCATGATACCTTTTTAATGTTGATTCCGTCCTTGCTTATTAAGTAACCAGACTAATTAACCTTGCAGTAGTTTTGAAATGTCAGTAAAATAAACAGTAAGAGTGGTTTTAGCGCTATGTATGTTCTTACAAGACGTTAGAGGAGACCTCTTGTCTTTTCCCAGATAAACAAAAATTAATCTCCAACAACACAATAATTAATTATGTGCAATGTAAGACTAACGTACTGGTAATTAACACGATAAAATATAACATGGCTGACACACAACCAACAAATACAGCTAAATGTATATATAATTGAAACAGTTAGGAATAAAGATTAGCAGGTTTTAAACCTTTGTATAGTCAGAGAGCGAGCTGGTTTCCCAGGAAAACAGTGCTCACATCTGTCACTCATTTTACTTCGACGAGAACAAAAGATAGTAAATCTGTTAAGATATTCTACTTGAAATTCTTATATAAGATTGGCTATACTATTGCATTTAAATCTTGTGTGGTTTAATGTGCAAGCATACATTATATACTGATATAATTTCAGAAATTTGAATTAGTTTAGGAAACAATTTATTAAAAAACTGGCACCTAATTAGTCCATTTCATGTAACAGTATAGAAGCCTAATAAAGACAGCAGAGCTGACAAGAGATGGAGCCACAAAAGACAGTTATGAAGTATAGATTATTGGAAGATATATTCAGCTGTCCCATCCCACTCCTGCAGCATTCAGAACTTGGCGGTTCCCATGGGGGATGGCAACACTGATCTTAAACACAACTGCCTACACTAATACACAAAGGGAACTAGTCCTATGGTGGTCTGAGAAGTGAAGTTAATTTATACCAGAAGCTTGACAGTTCCTAACTCCAACTCACAACTGCAATTATTATTCATCATAAAAATACCTGGTTGTTAAAAATATGGCTGCAAACCTTGGATCTCTGCAAGGTCCTCACTCCCCATGCCCGGAACTGGACAGACTTCATCTTGCAGGTTGTTTTTGAACTTTTATGCTTTCTGCTTGCAAAGGCATCATGAAATTTTGGATTTATGCTCATCTGACATGACTATAGAGTCCTTTTCTTTAATAGCCCACTACAGTGACTGTTAGACCCTCTTTCCTTTGTACAAATAATTGGCAAAATAATACCATTCAGAGACTAATGTGTTTTAGGGTCCCACCTTTACCTACCATAGCGACACAATTTATGCCAGCCTAATGGTAAGCTAGGGTAAAATGTATATAAAATTAGTAATTTTGAAGATACGGGATTTATAAAATAAAATGACAGCCATCAAAATGTTTCAAAATGTTACGAAAGTTTCAATGTAACTTCCATAGTTTCACCTTGGTTTATCTTCTTCTTTACAAAATGGGAAGGAGATATATCAAGAATGTAAATTTTTTCATTTGTTGTCATAAATTCGTTTTTATTTAAGAACAGTTGAAGTAACTCTGATGAGCACAATGGAAATTCCAGCTTAGGAAACCATCACTGTCAAAAGTCACAGTGGAAAGAAACACTAATTCTCAGGACAGGCTTTCCCCATCAAGCTGCAACAGTCGCTTCAGGGCTGGCCTCATCAACTGTCAGGGTAAGGGCAGAAGTGCCACAGACCACCTCTCTCTGTAATTCCAGAGTGCCAGGCATGTCAAAAGGCACATGGAGTTCCTGAGGAGCTGAGTGGCAGCCTGAAGTCCTGAGGAGATGGAAAGCCTTTGGTGCTGCTGTTTGGCATCCCTGCGGTGATCCTCCAAGAAATCATTCAGTATGAGCACACACCTCGTAAGGGGACCAAAAAGGACCTGAATCACAGCACACCTGGGATTTTTGAGACAAGGTGGTCCAACAGCTGAGTTTCTTCAGACTCAGACCCCTTTTTGCCCATTCTGGTAATGATAGCTGCCGTGCTTCACATGGTATTGCTCACGCCAGCCGAGCACAGCAGAAGTGCTAGAATTGGTCCCAGGATGCTTTCCGGATCACTGTTATGTGACGGGGTGCTGGAAAGGGTTTCATATCTAATAAAAACTCCAGACAAAGTCAACCCATCTGACACTATTTTGCCCATCAGCAGTGCAAGTAATTTACAAGTCCCTACTTGGGTTTATGTATTTGGGGCATCTGTTTAGTTTTTATGACTTCTGGCCTTGGCTCCCACACTCCTTCAAAGATCAAATAACTGCTTTCCCTCTTTGCTAATTCCAACAGCTGGTCATTACTCATCAGATTCCTCCTATACTCGCCTGGGGAAGAATCATAAATAAATGTGTACAAGCAAGCAGATGCTGTCATTTTAAAAACTGATCCACCTAGTAAAAATGTCCTACTTAGGACTCAAGTAGGAAAGCACTGAGCATGCGTCTTGATGTCATTTTAATAAGAGCCAAAAACAATCGCGGGACTTTCTTCATTAATTCAAATTAGTAAATGAGGAAAGAGTGTTATAAAAGAGAATATTAATACAAATAAATAATTAAATTCACAACAGGCCAAACACCTGCTGTTTCCGATGAAGACAAAGGTGAGATAAGGGACAAAGCACGTTTTTTGGTATTTAGTATAACTAATCACTTTTCCACCAGTGGCAGACAAGGTAACATCAAGTTACCGTGGGTCCTGGAATCTATGACTGTAAACAGAAGAGAGAAATACAGATGTTTTATCAGACTTTATCATCTCTCTTAATTGTGTGACTGTCTATTTGGGTTTTTTTATATAGGTAATTTCTTTCTGAATGTCAGTGCTAGGAGAAAGTGAGCTGCCTGGAGCATATTTAAAAAATACACAGAATATAAAAGAGAAGAAAAAGTGCTTTGCAGACTATACCGCAGGAAGCAGCAGGGGGAAAAAATCTTTGAACCAATTTTTCCTCCATTTTTTAAAAGGGACATCTTTCTGTGAGGTTAGGCAGTTCGGTTTCCATAATCTTTAAAAAATTTACTTCTGATGAAAACAGTACAAGTTTTAGTGATGGTGGCATAGTCCACAGGAAACGGAACTCTTTTTCATGTCAATTTCTGCAGGTTACACAAACCACAATAATCTCTGTTTGTTGGCAGCAGGAATTAAATTATCTCTTGTTGACTTAAAACAGAAATGTTTGGCACTGATGTCATCCAATTCATTGGTCAGACAGCTCACCAAAAAAAAAAAATCTGCATCAGTTTACAGACATTTCAAAACTAGCACACGTACTGCAAGGTTAATTACTGTGACAGCAAAACTTCCCAATTCAGCTTTTGCAAATCTGTTGGGTTTTTTGACAATAAAGACAATTTCAACCAAATTCCTAAGATGTAGTACGATATTATGAGCCTTTAGTGGATTTTCCTCCCAGACGAAAGGCCAAACACACTACAAGACTTAATACAGACCTGAAATCCTATCTTTATTAGCTTAGCAGATAGACAGCACAGCCCTTTAAAGACTATCAATGCGATACCAGCATTCAAAGCATTGTACCAAAATATGACTGACTAGAAATTGTCTTCCAGTGTATGCTGAAAGAGAAACACTGAACCTCTCTGAATACCCAAAACCTAAAATCTACTCCCAAGTGGTTCTTCAGCTACAGGAAAACTGATAAAGTTCATCACGGCCTTAATGACCCACCATTGCGCTAGAGATTACGTGTTCAGAACTTGGTGTTATTTAAAATACCAGAAAGAAAATCCAACCCTTTCAAAATGCTACTTGTGAAAATATACCTAATATTTAAACTAGAAAAACTATGATTTAGAGATAATTGTATTAAACAACTTAAAGAGGAATAAAAGTTAATATAAACAGCAATAAAACCTGGACAGTCTATAAGCACAAAACTAGCAACACTTACTAGCATCAGAAATTACAAATATTGAACACAAGGCCTAACAAGAAGTTTCCCTTGCCAGTTAAATACTTTCTCCTATAGCAGCATATATTAACATTTAGCAATCAAGGAGGAAAAAATTCTAAATGAAGGTGCTAAAATCACACAGTCACAGGATGAACTTAAGGTGCCAAGAGAAAGGCAGTCAGTAGACAGAGCGGAGACAGGCCAGCATGATAAGCCAATGCCGCAAGTCTCAAGTGTGACAGAAGAAGAGGAAGTCGTTCAAACAAGACAGCTGGGGAACGGGGTAGAGGAGACTCGCAAGCAGCAGCAGCGACAGGAGGACATAAATCAGCTTTTTTTTTTTTTGTTCAAAGCACTAGTGACTGAAGATGGGACAGAGAAGAAGTGTTCTCTCAGCATGAAAGGTGATGATTTTTTTTTAAAGCACTAGTGACTGAAGATGGGACAGAGAAGAAGTGTTCTCTCAGCATGAAAGGTGATGATTTTAACTTCTTCTGTAAATGTAAGATTTTGCATCAAGCCTGAAGATTTCAACTCCAGACAAGCAACACTTTTAAAATTTGTATGAGTTACAAATTCCTCACTTCTTGTTACATTTCTTTGGATTTTGGTCTGTGGTGTTAAGACATTCGTCAGGGTTGCTGAATTTTAAGTAAAATAGTATTTCCTCTGCAGTCAAGAATTAAGTACTGAGAACACGCTCAGGGCACATTATCAAAGCAAGCTGGGGCTGAAAGATGCCATGCAAAATGTGTTAGAAGATTGAGGTGTATATTTCACACACAAAGCACGTATTAGGCACAGATAAAAAGCAAGCAGCATAAACCACCAGCAGGACTCTGCCTCACAGCAGCCTTTATCCCTGAAGCTCCTAGGCTCCTCTCACATCACTCAGCTCAGCATGCAAGGTCCCAGGTCAGCTTTACTTGTAATAGTTAAGATCAACATTGATGAAAGCATCTCCCTGTCTTCCAGGAGTTGTCTACTCACTCATAACTGCCCCACTTCTGGAACAGAGAAGTTTCTGAAGTGAAACAGCTCTCTTCCTCACACCATCACGGTATGGTTAGCATGTAGGCTACAGTAGAAAGAAAACTAAATTGGATTTTTATCTTCCCCTTCAACACAAACATCACTGTCAGTCATACAATTACTAAATGCCAGTAGATTCACTGGTCAAGGACCCAAACGGTCCTATCTAGAGTGCAGTGATGGGACAAGAGGTAATGGTTTTAAACTGAAAGATGGTAGATTTACATTAGATATTAGGACAAAATTCTTTGCTGTGCGGGGGGTGAGCCCCTGGCCCAGAGAAGCTGTGGCTGCCCCATCCCTGGAGGGGTTCAAGGCCAGGCTGGACGGGGCTTGGAGCAGCCTGGGCTGGTGGGAGGTGTCCCTGCCCAGGGCAGGGGGGGGCACTGGGGGGGCTTTAAGGTCCCTTCCAGCCCAACCCACTCTGCGATTCTACGATGTTACACCGCTCGTGGAGACCCGGGCTCCAGTTTCACAGAGCTTCTACCTCAGAAAAATGCCACCGATGCCACCGAGCAGCACGGCTCCGCTCCTTCTCCCGCCTAAGCCCCTCTCGCCCCCTCCTGTACGTCTGTAAGAGCAAACACGGCTCCGTGAGGAACCAGGTGATGAGACGGACCTGGGCTAAAACTAACCTGAGGAAACGAGTGTTTTTTACTCAAGAAGAGGNAGGCCTGGCGGCAGGTCTACGCCTACGGCTGCCTCTTCGGGGCGCTGGCCGAGGTGGCCGCCGGCCGCCCGCTGGTCCCCGCCGTCCGCCTCTGCGACATGGGGCTGCTGATGGGCGCCTCCGTCCTGGACAACGTCCTCGCCCGCCTCGTCCGCGTCCTGCAGGCCCGCCTGCCCCGCGGGGAGCGGCGCCACGCCGCCCCGGGGAGCG